>CM040912.1:1442500-1580000 GCA_023029165.1 Gobiocypris rarus
GACTCCCAAAGAAAGACAACTTATGTATTTTTTGTGTATAAATATTGGGTCAGGGAAAGGCGAGTTTGTCGCAGACTGCCTGGACAAACCTTGCATAAGCATTGTGTAAATCAGGGACAGTTGTGACCCAGAGCTCTGAATGCTTCTTCATCTGACTTACTTCATCATTAAAAGAGTTAAACTATATTTTGTTCCTGCTCTCCTCATTCAACGAACACGCGGACTCGAGGAATTAATGCCGAGTCCAACATACGACAGAATGAGGAAACTACTGTAGATTAAAAACATTACTTTCATACCTCAAAAATGAGTATTTGCAAAAAAATGTCACCAAGCATGACTCAGCAGCCTGTCCTTTAAAAGACAGAGAGGGAACTCCACAGAGCATGTGCAAAATGAGTTTCACGTTTCTGTTTAGTTTCTGAGTGGTGTTATTTGAGATGTTACACTTGCCCCCGTCCTCCCCTACACCTTCTGTAAGGACTCTTAGCTACCTTATCTCTATTGACAGTTCAGACACTGTTTCTTTACATCTCTACCAATATAATTCTGCTAATCGAAGTGTTTTCATGCAAAGTTGTCATTACACTGGTGGCATTTTAATAAAGGGGAGAGCCGGGCACAACCCAACGCTTTCTGACTGTCTCAGTTTGTGTGAATCCACTCGGGGTTTTGTGTATTTATTGTTCCCCACATTAATTGCACACATGTACAATTATGTGGTTTTGTTTCATTAATACAGTGTGTACTTTTTTCTTAATTTACTCCGAAAGAATGGAAGTGAATGACTATTAGCTAATTGATTAAGTAATATGTAATTGTGATTATGGGTTTTTAATTAATTTTGAATTAGTTAATAGTCATGTGCCCCAACAAGTAAAGTCATAACATAATGACACATTTGTAAATCATTAGCTAATGATTAATTAAAGCAGACGACTGGAAGTTGAAATGCATGGCTTTGACCCGTTGTGGTAATTTACACATTAATTTACATTATTAGTTAATAAAATATGTTATTAAGGAATTAATACATAATGCCACATTTAACTAATAACAATTTAATGATGACAATCTATTAATCATGTAGACTCTTCATTAGTTGCTGATGCAGTAATCATTAATAAATTGGTTAGTTAACCATTAGTAACACATTAACTCATGATTATCTGTGCATTAGTTAAGCATGAATTAATGTATATTAGTGCACCCAGTGTTACCAAATTTACTTGTGCTATGGGTAAATAAATGTTCAGTGATATCTTCCAAAGATTTTTTTTAAATTTTGGCGCATTTCTTTTCTCTATATAGTGTTGATATGGCAACTAGTACACAAAGTTTCGTCATCCTAGCAGGCTAGGTATTGCCCCGCGCTCCCCTATATTATCCAACGATTATGGAGTCTATTTAAAGGGAATGATTGTGGAGGGGAGTTTGGTCAGACTATGGCAGCGATACAGCGAATAGTCAACACGATCTCATGACAATGCGTATCAATAGTACGAGTGTGCAATCTCGTAGAATGTATACGCCAAAACTCATTTTGGCGTGCGTATGGTACGCCGTTTTTGGCGTGCATATGATACGCACTTTATGGCGTGTATATGACATGCTTTTGGGTAGGGTGAGGGTGGGGTGTGGGGTTCGTACAAATAATACGCCATAAAGTGCGTATCATATGCACGCCAAAAACGGCGTACCATGTGCACGCCAAAATGAGTTTAGGCGTATACATTCTACGAGATTGCACACTCGTACTATTGATACGCTATTTCATCCGTGAAAACTTTAGTTCCCTGGATATGATGTCAGAAGCTGTGATTCAAAATACATTTCGTCTGTCCGACTTTGTCAAGGAAAACCCAAGCTTAGCCCCGAAAGTCTCTTTTCTCCGCTATAGCTGTTTTGAGTAGGTCGTCCAATAACAGAAATCAGTGATTTACACCAATAATGTGAAGTGGGCAATAAACCCTGCTTGTAGAGTAAATGAAGGCATGTCAAAAATATTATGATAATGTCAGTGGGATAAAGCCAGTGTAGTGGGTTGATGCATGATACGACAGATAGCAAATTGTCTCAAATTTGTGTATTGTCATTCTTTTATTATTCCTAGCTGGCACAATATATAAGTATTACACAGGAATCATTCCTGATTCAGTTTGCCAAACACTTCTATTGGTATAATTATTCATATGTTGGCATTTGTGCTCTTCTCTGAAATTACAAAAACAAACAAACAAAAGATATTAAATTTAGACGATGAGGGAAATCGTGCTGGTTTTGGGGATTGATCAGAACTCGTGTGAATTCGGACAGTTATTGTTTCTCATGGGGTTGTGAGGTATATTTTATTTATTGCAGATTTTATTGCCGTCCGAAACCAGATAAAAAAAATCATATAATGCTTTCTTATGTCTTATTGTCTTATCTCATGATTGTTGTGAGGATGAATGACTGTGTGTGGGTGTAAGTTTGCACGAAACTGAAGAGTTTTCAGCCGTTTTTCTGAATGATTCTTCCTGTGTTAGGCAACACTATGGCATTTACTGATGAGCTGTCATAACTGTCATTTCACATCTTCAGCTTCCCATGAAAATATAACATATAGAGGCTTCAAGATGAGGAGAGCAGATATCCCTGAACACTACAGATAATCTTTAACCTTTCATGAAGTTTTCACAAGAAATCTCTAAAGAATGTGCTTGTGTTTTCCCAGCTGACGCTTTTATGCCTTTAGTGAGACAGAAGAACTCAAACAGCTGAAGTTAAAGCTGATGTCTGTTATTCTTCTTATAAACTGTGCGCTCTTTAATAAACGCGAGGTTTCAGCTAATGCCAGAAGAACATTTATGCGCCATAACGCACTTTGTGTTTGCTCATTAATCATCAGAGTTCATCAATGGGCTTTACAGGGATATGAAAGCTCAGCTCGAGTGTCAGTGCTCTTCTCTGAAATTACACACACAAACAGTTCCAAACAAAAGAAATGCAATTTATAAGATGAGGAAAATCGTTCTGGTTTTGGGTATTGATCAGAAATCTAAAATGTGTATAAATAATATGAGTGTGCAATGTCGTGGAATGTATAATTTTGGCGTGCAAATGGTACGCATATTTTTTTATGTTTTATTTTTTTGGCCAAAAAACTAGGTCGTGTGGTAAACATTCGCACAATCTAATATGTGGCAAGAAAAGAGAAAATCATCTATAGTAGCTAATAATGAATTTTGCCTTGTTGTCAGTGATAAGATTAGTGAGTAATTCTACCTTATGATGATAAAAAAAAATATCTCCCGATCATTATTTCTGGCTTCCTTTGTAACAAATGATGTGTTTTAGTAAACGCTGTTACAAAAACCATCAACTAAAAAAGTCAAGCGTCAAACTGCCCAACTAAACTTCTGTAGATGTATAACAGTAATAAAGGTAATTGAAGCTGGTAATGCTGTTTGTGGAGTTGTTTAATCCTACAAAATCTGCATCATAAATCGAATGACCAACATTACAAAATAATGATACCCCACCAAATGTTCAAAATGCCGTGCCAGTCACACAACCCCAGGACTGACCCGTTTGAAACCGGTATAACTTCTTTTCTTCTGTGGAATACAACAGAAGATATTCTGAAGAACATCAGAACCAATATCGATGCCCTTTACCTTTGACAGATGACATTTTTTTCCACAATATGTGCCTCGGATGATTGAGTCATGGGGGCACATGGTTTAAAGCTTTCCACGCATGCCAGGAGGATGAAACTTTGTGTATTCACTCATTGCCATATCAACGTTATTTAGAGAAAAAATTGCGGCAAAATTAAAAAATGTTTTGGAAGATATCACTGAACATTTATTTAACCATAGCAAAAGTAAATTTCTTACTCAAGTTTATTTTGCATCTCTGTTTTATGTGTTTATTCAAAATAAGACAAATCTGATATTATTGTACTCTACTATCTAATATTAATAAGCATTGCTGGTAAGAATCGCGTTCCGGAGGGGATCGCGTTGGCGGGTCACCGCGGCGATCGAAAACTTCTGGCATGTTTTTTCTCGTATTTTTCCTTTTTCTTTTCACAGCACTAGGTGTCATGGTGATTGTGAAACACACGATTTCATGGTGAAATATGTTATGTTTCATGTTAATGAGGTCGATTTTGATCAAGAACAATCCACTGTGGCTTTAATTTAGCGTGTGCAGCGCGACAGATATACAGGTCCTTCTCAAAAAATTAGCATATTGTGATAAATGTTCATTATTTTCCAAAATGTAATGATAAATTTAAAATTTCATATATTTTAGATTCATTGCACACCAACTGAAATATTTCAGGTCTTTTATTGTTTTAATACTGATGATTTTGGCATACAGCTCATGAAAACCCAAAATTCCTATCTCAAAAAATTAGCATATTTCATCCGACCAATAAAAGAAAAGTGTTTTTAATACAAAAAAGGTCAACCTTCAAATAATAATGTTGAGTTATGCACTCAATACTTGGTGGGGAATCCTTTTGCAGAAATGACTGCTTCAATGCGGCGTGGCATGGAGGCGATCAGCCTGTGGCACTGCTGAGGTGTTATGGAGGCCCAGGATGCTTCGATAGCGGCCTTAAGCTCATCCAGAGTGTTGGGTCTTGCCTCTCAACTTTCTCTTCACAATATCCCACAGATTCCCTATGGGCTTCAGGTCAGGAGAGTTGGCAGGCCAATTGAGCACAGTAATACCATGGTCAGTAAACCATTTACCAGTGGTTTTGGCACTGTGAGCAGGTGCCAGTTCGTGCTGAAAAACTAAATCTTCATCTCCATAAAGCTTTTCAGCAGATGGAAGCATTAAGTGCTCCAAAAATCTCCTGATAGCTAGCTGCATTGACCCTGCCCTTGATAAAACACAGTGGACCAACACCAGCAGCTGACATGGCACCCCAGACCATCACTGACTGTGGGTACTTGACACTGGACTTCAGGCATTTGGGCATTTCCTTCTCCCCAGTCTTCCTCCAGACTCTGACACCTTGATTTCCCAATGACATGCAAAATTAGAGCGACAGTCCAGTGCTGCTTCTCTGTAGCCCAGGTCAGGCGCTTCTGCCGCTGTTTCTGGTTCTAAAGTGGCTTGACCTGGGGAATGCGGCACCTGTAGCCCATTTCCTACACACGCCTGTGCACGGTGGCTCTGGATGTTTCTACTCCAGACTCAGTCCACTGCTTCCGCAGGTCCCCCAAGGTCTGGAATCGGTCCTTCTCCACAATCTTCCTCAGGGTCCGGTCACCTCTTCTCGCTGTGCAGCCACACTTTTTCCTTCCCACAGACTTCCCACTGAGGTGCCTTGATACAGCACTCTGGGAACAGCCTATTGGTTCAGAAATGTCTTTCTGTGTCTTACCCTCTCGCTTGAGGGGTCAATGATGGCCTTCTGGACAGCAGTCAGGTCGGCAGTCTTACCCATGATTGCGGTTTTGAGTAATGAACCAGGCTGGGAGTTTTTAAAAGCCTCAGGAATCTTTTGCAGGTGTTTAGAGTTAAATAGCTGATTCAGATGATTAGGATTAATAGCTCGTTTAGAGAACCTTTTCATTTTTGAGATAGGAATTTTCAACTCTATCTCACGACCAATTCGTACATATTTTACGAGGTGGCTATTTCGTACAAATTTGTATGACCTCACTCGTACGAATTCATACGTTTTGCCTAAACCCCAGTGATGGGTAGGTTTAGGGGCGGGGTTGAGGTAGGTCATTCGTACGAATTCATACGAATTTGCCAACTCGTCAAATATGTACGATTTAGTAAAAATCGTATGAATTCATACGAGTGAGGTCATACAAATTTGTACGAATTAGCCACCTCGTAAAATATGTACGAATTGCCGTGAGATCGGGTTGGAATTTGGGGTTTTCATGAGCTGTATGCCAAAATCATCAGTATTAAAACAATAAAAGACGTGAAATATTTCAGTTGGTGTGCAATGAATCTAAAATATATGAAAGTTTATTTTTTATCATTACATTATGGAAAATAATGAACTTTTATCACAATATGCACATTTTTTGAGAAGGACCTGTAGACCCGGCACCGGAACGATCGCAACGTTGCTGCCGCGCCGCCTCTGTGTGCGCTGTGAATGCTCTAATCTGTTTTATTTCATTTAATTTCTTTAATTAATTTATTTGTATTTTCATGATTGTTGTGAGGATGAATGACTGTGTGTGGGTGTAAGTTTGCACGAAACGGAAGAGTTTTCAGCCGTTTTTCTGAATGATTCTTCCTGTGTTAGGCAACACTATGGCATGTACTGATGAGCTGTCATAACTGCCATTTCACATCTTCGGTGTGCTTCCCATGAAAATATAACATATAGAGGCTTCAAGACGAGGAGACTACATATAATCTTTAACCTTTCATGAAGTTAAATCTCTAAAGAATGTGCTTGTGTTTTCCCAGCGGACGCTTTTGTCTGTTATTCTCCTTCGTTTTGTTTAGTTTTTTTCTACATTTTTTTTTTTTTTTCTGTTTTAAATTTTTACATTTTTGTATCCAAATGAAAAAAACCTCTTAAATTAATCTTATTCGTTGTGTTCTAATAATAATTCTCTAATTTTTAAATCTCCAATAACTCTAATAATTCTCTAATCTTAACTCTAATCTCTAATAATTCTGTAGCGCCAAACTTTAAACTTTGTTTAAAAATTAGTAGGTTTACATTTAAACTGCCATTTTTCTGAATATAATTTATATTTAAAATAGATTAGCTTTAATTAAAGTGTTTATGAGATATAATATAATTTTAATCCTATTGCTCCATAACTTTAAATCTCATTTAGGGACTGACCTTGTTAATCTTAAAATGAAGTGGTGCAACACACCTCAATTTAAAATAAAGCCTAGATCAACAAATCCTAGATTAGCTCTAAACTTAAACCTTAATTTAACCCTTACCGGTGCAACCCATGTAATGACTCTCTCATTTAATGACCCATGTGAAAAATCAGTATAAACCTTTTATTAGGCCTACATTAGTAGTGTAAAACCTATTACAGTAGGCTTTGTTTTGTTATAATGAATTATTATGAGTTGCTTAGATGTTGAGTACAAAAAGGAGAAAGAGAAGAAAAGCGATACAATTTTAAAATATGCATTAGGCTATAGATATAGGCTACAATTACAAATATTTAAAAACCAAAAACCAAAATTTATTGGTTATATAATTATTTTGTTGGAATTTAGTTGGACTTTTTCAGAACTGTTCTTTAAATTAGTGATCTGCATGATTCTTCTGTCTTTGGGCTCGGTGATGCTGAATTTAGGACATTTAAAATAAAGACATGTTATGTAACATTGTAATGTAATGGTGTTTTCTGGAAGGGACTAAAGAACAAAGTATTTTTATCAGCTGAAAGGCAGAATACAAATGTTTTTATTAATTTATACATTTTAACAGTTTCAGGTTATGTTTTAGTGTCGGCAACATGTCCCGCATTGTCCCACACAAACAATCGTGTCTCTAGTTCAGTAGTCAGGGGACGGATCAGGGTGTCAGCCCATTGACTGATTCCCTGACCAGTGCCATGACTACTCAACTATAGGGAGCTGATTGAGACACGTCCCACATTTGGTTTGTTTGATGGTGGTCACCCTAGTTCCAGCCTGGTCTCATCGTTAACGTAGGTATTAATACATTACTTTCAAAGAGACAAAACGTAGGTCTTAGTACGTTTGGAGAAGTGCTAAAATGTAGAATATAGACGTATTTGCAACATTTAAACGTAGTATTATTACATTTTTACAGCTAAAAAACGTAAAATATTTACGAATCCATCATGAATTCTTTTCTTTTTTAAGAATACAAAACTTTATACTAGGCCTACTGGTAAAAACTTTTTTTTTTTTTTTTTTATCATAAAGATATCTATATAATTTCCCTTTGACCATTTTATTGATTAATGTAAGATCCCTTAACACTACCCCAAACCTAAACATACCAATTTAATACAGAATATTAAGAAAATAAAAGGTAAAACGTTGGAAAATGACGATTTTGGTAACAATATAGCATTAAAACAAATATTTTGAATGGCTAATCCTACACCTACCCCTAAACCTACCCATTAGCATTTATTAAAACAACGTAAATAAAAGCAGACAGACCAGTGTAATCACAATCATTTATTTATTGCAAAAATGTCAAAAGCGGTACCAAAAGTAGTTCAAATGAAGATGTGTTGCAGGCGCAGTCCTCTCTGACGGTATATAATAGTTTTGTATGGGGTACAGAGCAGAATGTAAGCTATTAATCAATGGAAATATTAATCCGCTTCTCTCCGTGAAGTTGCGCGTTTCCCATGTCAAAATCTGTGACGAAGCAGGCGAGAGCCAATGAGCGTTCGATGCCACTGCCGTAAATCATGTCGTAACGCTTCATGAGGGCGCGTTTTTTGAATTTGAATTCATAACGAGCGCGATATTTGATGTTTACGGTCGCGCTACTGAGAGGAGATGAAGACTAATGGAAGGCTAATGGAGATGAAGAAGATCACTGGATAAAGGGCTCAGTTTGGATTTGTTTCTCGCTTATCTGTTATTTTATATTAGGTAGATTAACTTAGTAAAATGCATTTAATAAATGCGACTGAAAACATGTATTGATGTGACTATTGGATATAAAATTAACAATATTAATGCCACGATTTTGATATTAATGCATGGGAGCCGGTGGCTGGTAACTTACACGTTCACACTTGGATACGTAGATAATTTACATTTTAGTGCTGTCAATACGTCAATATTGTACATTTTAGTGCTGTTAATAAGTCAGTATTGTACGTTTTATTGTGTGTGAAAACGTAAGTAAATGTACGTAGGATCACACTTTACGTAAAAATACTCACGTATTTTCATGAGATCACGTTACTAGTTCACACTGACCGATGGATCAGCGACAGGAGGTTTCACACTGTATGACTGTACAAGAGGACGAATGGCTCTCTCCGGGTCAGATGTGACAAGTAAACAATGCAAGATCACACGTGCATCAGACCGGAGTTCTCATGCGACACTGGATTTGTTATTAAAAATGATAAACTGCAGAAAGTTTGCGATCCACATTGTCTGTGCGTTGATTCGCAGCGAAAAGAAGAACAGGAAAAAAGATTATGGAGGAGGAAATGGTTGGGGAGACGCAGTGTTGTGTTCCCCTGTTATTTCATGTAGTTACAGGGTAAGTGTGAATCTGCGGGCTGTAAATTAAAGCGGCTTTTGTTCCCCTCTTGTTTCTTGTAGTTTCAGGGTAAGTGTGAATCTGCGGGCTGTAAATTAAAGTGGTTATTGTTCCCCTCTTGTTTCATGTAGTTACAGGGTAAGTATGAATCTGCGGGCTGTAAATTAAAGTGGCTCTTGTTCCCCTCTTGTTTCATGTAGTTACAGGGTAAGTGTGAATCTGGGCTGTAAATTAAAGTGGCTCTTGTTCCCTCTTGTTTCATGTAGTTACAGGGTAAGTGTGAATCTGGGCTGTAATTTAAAGCGGCTCTTCTTCCCCTCTTGTTTCATGTAGTCACAGGGTAAGAGTGAATCTGCGTAAAATTAAAGTGGCTCTTGTTCCCCTCTTGTTTCATGTAGTTACAGAGTAAGTATGAATCTGCGGCTGTAAATTAAAGTGGCTCTTTTCCTCTTGTTTCTTGTAGTTTCAGGGTAAGTGTGAATCTGTGGGCTGTAAATTAAAGTGGTTCTTGTTCCTCTTGTTTCATGTAGTTACAGGGTAAGTATGAATCTGCGGGCTGTAATTTAAAGCGGCTCTTCTTCCTCTTGTTTCATGTAGTCACAGGGTAAGAGTGAATCGTGCTGTAAATTAAAGTGGCTCTTGTTCCCCTCTTGTTTCATGTAGTTACAGAGTAAGTATGAATCTGCGGGCTGTAAATTAAAGTGGCTCTTTTTCCTCTCTTGTTTCTTGTAGTTTCAGGGTAAGTGTGAATCTGTGGGCTGTAAATTAAAGTGGTTCTTGTTCCCCTCTTGTTTCATGTAGTTACAGGGTAAGTATGAATCTGCGGGCTGTAATTTAAAGCGCCTATTGTTCCTCTTGTTTCATGTAGTTTCAGGGTAAGAGTGAATCTGCGGCTGTAATTTAAAGCGGCTCTTGTTCCCTCTTGTTTCATGTAGTTTCAGGGTAAGAGTGAATCTGCGGGCTGTAATTTAAAGTGGCTCTTGTTCCCTCTTGTTTCATGTAGTTACAGGGTAAGTATGAATCTGCGGGCTGTAATTTAAAGTGGCTCTTGTTCCCCTCTTGTTTCATGTAGTTACAGGGTAAGTATGAATCTGCGGGCTGTAATTTAAAGCGGCTCTTGTTCCCCTCTTGTTTCATGTAGTTTCAGGGTAAGAGTGAATCTGTGGGCTGTAATTTAAAGCGGCTCTTGTTCCTCTCTTGTTTCATGTAGTTTCAGGGTAAGAGTGAATCTGGCTGTAATTTAAAGCGGCTCTTGTTCCCCTCTTGTTTCATGTAGTTACAGGGTAACTGTGAATCTGCGGGCTGTAATTTAAAGCGGCTCTTGTTCCCCTCTTGTTTCATGTAGTTACAGGGTAAGTGTGAATCTGTGGGCTGTAAATTAAAGTGGCTCTTGTTCCCCTCTTGTTTCATGTAGTTACAGAGTAAGTATGAATCTGCGGGCTGTAATTTAAAGCGGCTCTTGTTTCCCTCTCGTTTCATGTAGTTACAGGGTAAGTGTGAATCTGCGGGCTGTAAATTAAAGTGGCTCTTGTTCCCCTCTTGTTTCATGTAGTTACAGGGTAAGTATGAATCTGCATGCTGTAATTTAAAGTGGCTCTTGTTCCCCTCTTGTTTCATATAGTTACAGGATAAGTATGATTCTGCGGGCTGTAATTTAAAGCGGCTCTTGTTCCCCTCTTGTTTCATGTAGTTTCAGGGTAAGAGTGAATCTGCAGGCTGTAAATTAAAGTGGCTCTTGTTCCCCTCTTGTTTCTTGTAGTTTCAGGGTAAGTGTGAATCTGCGGGCTGTAATTTAAAGTGGTTCTTGTTCCATTCTTGTTTCATGTAGTTACAGGGTAAGTATGAATCTGCTGTAATTTAAAGTGGCTCTTGTTCCTCTTGTTTCATGTAGTTACAGGGTAAGTATGAATCTGCGCTGTAATTTAAAGTGGTTCTTGTTCCATTCTTGTTTCATGTAGTTTCAGGGTAAGTGTGAATCTGCGGGCTGTAATTTAAAGCGGCTCTTGTTCCCCTCTTGTTTCATGTAGTTTCAGGGTAAGTGTGAATCTGCGGGCTGTAAATTAAAGTGGATCTTGTTCTCTTGTTTCATGTAGTTTCAGGGTAAGTATGAATCTGCGGGCTGTAATTTAAAGTGGCTCTTGTTCCTCTTGTTTCATGAAGTCACAGGGTAAGTGTGAATCTGCAGGCTGTAAATTAAAGTGGATCTTGTTCCCCTCTTGTTTCATGAAGTTTCAGGGTAAGAGTGAATCTGCAGGCTGTAAATTAAAGTGGCTCTTGTTCCCCTCTTGTTTCATGTAGTTACAGGGTAAGTATGAATCTGCGGGCTGTAATTTAAAGCGGCTCTTGTTCCCCTCTTGTTTCATTTAGTTACAGGGTAAGTGTGAATCTGCGGGCTGTAATTTAAAGCGGCTCTTCTTCCCCTCTTGTTTCATGTAGTCACAGGGTAAGAGTGAATCTGCGTGCTGTAAATTAAAGTGGCTCTTGTTCCTCTTGTTTCATGTAGTTACAGAGTAAGTATGAATCTGGGCTGTAAATTAAAGTGGCTCTTTTTCCTCTTGTTTCTTGTAGTTTCAGGGTAAGTGTGAATCTGTGGGCTGTAAATTAAAGTGGTTCTTGTTCCTCTTGTTTCATGTAGTTACAGGGTAAGTATGAATCTGCTGGCTGTTATTTAAAGCGGCTCTTGTTCCCCTCTTGTTTCATGTAGTTACAGGGTAAGTATGAATCTGGGCTGTAATTTAAAGCGCCTATTGTTCCCCTCTTGTTTCATGTAGTTTCAGGGTAAGAGTGAATCTGGGCTGTAATTTAAAGCGGCTCTTGTTCCTCTTGTTTCATGTAGTTACAGGGTAAGTGTGAATCTGCGGGCTGTAATTTAAAGCGGCTCTTGTTCCCCTCTTGTTTCATGTAGTTACAGGGTAAGTGTGAATCTGCGGCTGTAAATTAAAGTGGCTCTTGTTCCTCTTGTTTCATGTAGTTACAGGGTAAGTATGAATCTGGGGCTGTAATTTAAAGTGGCTCTTGTTCCCCTCTTGTTTCATATAGTTACAGGGTAAGTATGATTCTGCGGCTGTAATTTAAAACGGCTCTTGATCCTCTTGTTACATGTAGTTTCAGGGTAAGAGTGAATCTGCAGGCTGTAAATTAAAGTGGCTCTTGTTCCTCTTGTTTCTTGTAGTTTCAGGGTAAGTGTGAATCTGGGCTGTAATTTAAAGTGGTTCTTGTTCCATTCTTGTTTCATGTAGTTACAGGGTAAGTATGAATCTGCGTGCTGTAATTTAAAGTGGCTCTTGTTCCCTCTTGTTTCATGTAGTTACAGGGTAAGTATGAATCTCGGGCTGTAATTTAAAGCGGCTCTTGTTCCCCTCTTGTTTCATGTAGTTTCAGGGTAAGTGTGAATCTGCGGCTGTAAATTAAAGTGGATCTTGTTCCTCTTGTTTCATGTAGTTTCAGGGTAAGTATGAATCTGCGGGCTGTAATTTAAAGTGGCTCTTGTTCCCCTCTTGTTTCATGAAGTCACAGGGTAAGTGTGAATCTGCAGGCTGTAAATTAAAGTGGATCTTGTTCCCTCTTGTTTCATGAAGTTTCAGGGTAAGAGTGAATCTGCAGGCTGTAAATTAAAGTGGCTCTTGTTCCCCTCTTGTTTCATTTAGTTACAGGGTAAGTGTGAATCTGGGCTGTAATTTAAAGCTCTTCTTCCTCTTGTTTCATGTAGTTTCAGGGTAAGTGTGAATCTGTGGGCTGTAAATTAAAGCGGCTATTTTTCCCCTCTTGTTTCATTTAGTTACAGGGTAAGTATGAATCTGTGGGCTGTAAATTAAAGCGGCTCTTTTCCCTCTTGTTTCTTGTAGTTTCAGGGTAAGTGTGAATCTGTGGGCTGTAAATTAAAGCGGCTCTTTTTCCCCTCTTGTTTCTTGTAGTTTCAGGGTAAGTATGAATCTGCTGGCTGTTATTTAAAGCGGCTCTTGTTCCCCTCTTGTTTCATGTAGTTACAGGGTAAGTATGAATCTGCGGGCTGTAATTTAAAGCGCCTATTGTTCCCCTCTTGTTTCATGTAGTTTCAGGGTAAGAGTGAATCGGGCTGTAATTTAAAGTGCTCTTGTTCCCTCTTGTTTCATGTAGTTACAGGGTAAGTGTGAATCTGCGGGCTGTAATTTAAAGCGGCTCTTGTTCCCCTCTTGTTTCATGTAGTTACAGGGTAAGTGTGAATCTGTGGGCTGTAAATTAAAGTGGCTCTTGTTCCCCTCTTGTTTCATGTAGTTACAGGGTAAGTATGAATCTGCGGGCTGTAATTTAAAGCGGCTCTTCTTCCCCTCTTGTTTCATGTAGTCACAGGGTAAGAGTGAATCTGCGTGCTGTAAATTAAAGTGGCTCTTGTTCCCCTCTTGTTTCATGTAGTTACAGAGTAAGTATGAATCTGGGCTGTAAATTAAAGTGGCTCTTTTTCCTCTTGTTTCTTGTAGTTTCAGGGTAAGTGTGAATCTGTGGGCTGTAAATTAAAGTGGTTCTTGTTCCCTCTTGTTTCATGTAGTTACAGGGTAAGTATGAATCTGCGGGCTGTAATTTAAAGCGCCTATTGTTCCCCTCTTGTTTCATGTAGTTTCAGGGTAAGAGTGAATCTGCGGGCTGTAATTTAAAGCGGCTCTTGTTCCCCTCTTGTTTCATGTAGTTTCAGGGTAAGAGTGAATCTGCGGGCTGTAATTTAAAGTGGCTCTTGTTCCCCTCTTGTTTCATGTAGTTACAGGGTAAGTATGAATCTGCGGGCTGTAATTTAAAGCGCCTATTGTTCCCCTCTTGTTTCATGTAGTTTCAGGGTAAGAGTGAATCTGCGGGCTGTAATTTAAAGCGGCTCTTGTTCCTCTTGTTTCATGTAGTTACAGGGTAAGTGTGAATCTGCGGGCTGTAAATTAAAGCGGCTCTTGTTGCCCTCTTGTTTCATGTAGTTACAGGGTAAGTGTGAATCTGCGGGCTGTAAATTAAAGTGGCTCTTGTTCCTCTTGTTTCATGTAGTTACAGAGTAAGTATGAATCTGCAGCTGTAATTTAAAGCGGCTCTTGTTTCCCTCTTGTTTCATGTAGTTACAGGGTAAGTGTGAATCTGCGGCTGTAAATTAAAGTGGCTCTTGTTCTCTTGTTTCATGTAGTTACAGGGTAAGTATGAATCTGCATGCTGTAATTTAAAGTGGCTCTTGTTCCCCTCTTGTTTCATATAGTTACAGGATAAGTATGATTCTGCGGGCTGTAATTTAAAGCGGCTCTTGTTCCCCTCTTGTTTCATGTAGTTTCAGGGTAAGAGTGAATCTGCAGGCTGTAAATTAAAGTGGCTCTTGTTCCCCTCTTGTTTCTTGTAGTTTCAGGGTAAGTGTGAATCTGCGGCTGTAATTTAAAGTGGTTCTTGTTCCATTCTTGTTTCATGTAGTTACAGGGTAAGTATGAATCTGTGCTGTAATTTAAAGTGGCTCTTGTTCCCCTCTTGTTTCATGTAGTTACAGGGTAAGTATGAATCTGCGGCTGTAATTTAAAGTGGTTCTTGTTCCATTCTTGTTTCATGTAGTTTCAGGGTAAGTGTGAATCTGCGGCTGTAATTTAAAGCGGCTCTTGTTCCCCTCTTGTTTCATGTAGTTTCAGGGTAAGTGTGAATCTGCAGGCTGTAATTTAAAGCGGCTCTTGTTCCCTCTTGTTTCATGTAGTTTCAGGGTAAGTGTGAATCTGCGGCTGTAAATTAAAGTGGATCTTGTTCCCCTCTTGTTTCATGTAGTTTCAGGGTAAGTATGAATCTGGGCTGTAATTTAAAGTGGCTCTTGTTCCTCTTGTTTCATGAAGTCACAGGGTAAGTGTGAATCTGCAGGCTGTAAATTAAAGTGGATCTTGTTCCCCTCTTGTTTCATGAAGTTTCAGGGTAAGAGTGAATCTGCAGGCTGTAAATTAAAGTGGCTCTTGTTCTCTTGTTTCATGTAGTTACAGGGTAAGTATGAATCTGGGCTGTAATTTAAAGCGGCTCTTGTTCCCCTCTTGTTTCATTTAGTTACAGGGTAAGTGTGAATCTGGGCTGTAATTTAAAGCGGCTCTTCTTCCTCTTGTTTCATGTAGTCACAGGGTAAGAGTGAATCTGCGTGCTGTAAATTAAAGTGGCTCTTGTTCCCCTCTTGTTTCATGTAGTTACAGAGTAAGTATGAATCTGCGGGCTGTAAATTAAAGTGGCTCTTTTTCCTCTTGTTTCTTGTAGTTTCAGGGTAAGTGAATCTGTGGGCTGTAAATTAAAGTGGTTCTTGTTCCCCTCTTGTTTCATGTAGTTACAGGGTAAGTATGAATCTGCTGGCTGTTATTTAAAGCGGCTCTTGTTCCCCTCTTGTTTCATGTAGTTACAGGGTAAGTATGAATCTGCGGGCTGTAATTTAAAGCGCCTATTGTTCCCCTCTTGTTTCATGTAGTTTCAGGGTAAGAGTGAATCTGCGGGCTGTAATTTAAAGCGGCTCTTGTTCCCCTCTTGTTTCATGTAGTTACAGGGTAAGTGTGAATCTGCGGGCTGTAATTTAAAGCGGCTCTTGTTCCCCTCTTGTTTCATGTAGTTACAGGGTAAGTGTGAATCTGGCTGTAAATTAAAGTGGCTCTTGTTCCCCTCTTGTTTCATGTAGTTACAGGGTAAGTATGAATCTGCGGGCTGTAATTTAAAGTGGCTCTTGTTCCCCTCTTGTTTCATATAGTTACAGGGTAAGTATGATTCTGCGGCTGTAATTTAAAACGGCTCTTGATCCTCTTGTTACATGTAGTTTCAGGGTAAGAGTGAATCTGCAGGCTGTAAATTAAAGTGGCTCTTGTTCCCCTCTTGTTTCTTGTAGTTTCAGGGTAAGTGTGAATCTGCGGGCTGTAATTTAAAGTGGTTCTTGTTCCATTCTTGTTTCATGTAGTTACAGGGTAAGTATGAATCTGCGTGCTGTAATTTAAAGTGGCTCTTGTTCTCTCTTGTTTCATGTAGTTACAGGGTAAGTATGAATCTGCGGGCTGTAATTTAAAGCGGCTCTTGTTCCCCTCTTGTTTCATGTAGTTTCAGGGTAAGTGTGAATCTGCTGTAAATTAAAGTGGATCTTGTTCCTCTTGTTTCATGTAGTTTCAGGGTAAGTATGAATCTGCGGGCTGTAATTTAAAGTGGCTCTTGTTCTCTCTTGTTTCATGTAGTCACAGGGTAAGTGTGAATCTGCAGGCTGTAAATTAAAGTGGATCTTGTTCCCCTCTTGTTTCATGAAGTTTCAGGGTAAGAGTGAATCTGCAGGCTGTAAATTAAAGTGGCTCTTGTTCCCCTCTTGTTTCATTTAGTTACAGGGTAAGTGTGAATCTGCGGGCTGTAATTTAAAGCGGCTCTTCTTCCTCTTGTTTCATGTAGTTTCAGGGTAAGTGTGAATCTGTGGGCTGTAAATTAAAGCGGCTATTTTTCCTCTTGTTTCATGTAGTTACAGGGTAAGTATGAATCTGTGGGCTGTAAATTAAAGCGGCTCTTTTCCCCTCTTGTTTCTTGTAGTTTCAGGGTAAGTGTGAATCTGTGGGCTGTAAATTAAAGCGCTCTTTTTCCCCTCTTGTTTCTTGTAGTTTCAGGGTAAGTATGAATCTGCTGGCTGTTATTTAAAGCGGCTCTTGTTCCCCTCTTGTTTCATGTAGTTACAGGGTAAGTATGAATCTGCGGCTGTAATTTAAAGCGCCTATTGTTCCCCTCTTGTTTCATGTAGTTTCAGGGTAAGAGTGAATCTGCGGGCTGTAATTTAAAGCGGCTCTTGTTCCCCTCTTGTTTCATGTAGTTACAGGGTAAGTGTGAATCTGCGGCTGTAATTTAAAGCGCTCTTGTTCCCTCTCTTGTTTCATGTAGTTACAGGGTAAGTGTGAATCTGCGGGCTGTAAATTAAAGTGGCTCTTGTTCCTCTTGTTTCATGTAGTTACAGGGTAAGTATGAATTTGGGCTGTAATTTAAAGTGGCTCTTGTTCCCCTCTTGTTTCATATAGTTACAGGGTAAGTATGATTCTGCGGGCTGTAATTTAAAGCGGCTCTTGTTCCCCTCTTGTTTCATGTAGTTTCAGGGTAAGAGTGAATCTGCAGGCTGTAAATTAAAGTGGCTCTTGTTCCCTCTTGTTTCTTGTAGTTTCAGGGTAAGTGTGAATCTGCGGGCTGTAATTTAAAGCGGCTCTTGTTCCCCTCTTGTTTCATTTAGTTACAGGGTAAGTGTGAATCTGCGGGCTGTAATTTAAAGCGGCTCTTCTTCCTCTTGTTTCATGTAGTCACAGGGTAAGAGTGAATCTGCGTGCTGTAAATTAAAGTGGCTCTTGTTCCCCTCTTGTTTCATGTAGTTACAGAGTAAGTATGAATCTGCGGGCTGTAAATTAAAGTGGCTCTTTTCCCTCTCTTGTTTCTTGTAGTTTCAGGGTAAGTGTGAATCTGTGGGCTGTAAATTAAAGTGGTTCTTGTTCCCCTCTTGTTTCATGTAGTTACAGGGTAAGTATGAATCTGCTGGCTGTTATTTAAAGCGGCTCTTGTTCCCCTCTTGTTTCATGTAGTTACAGGGTAAGTATGAATCTGCGGGCTGTAATTTAAAGCGCCTATTGTTCCCCTCTTGTTTCATGTAGTTTCAGGGTAAGAGTGAATCTGCGGGCTGTAATTTAAAGCGGCTCTTGTTCCCCTCTTGTTTCATGTAGTTACAGGGTAAGTGTGAATCTGCGGGCTGTAATTTAAAGCGGCTCTTGTTCCCCTCTTGTTTCATGTAGTTACAGGGTAAGTGTGAATCTGCGGGCTGTAAATTAAAGTGGCTCTTGTTCCCCTCTTGTTTCATGTAGTTACAGGGTAAGTATGAATCTGCGGGCTGTAATTTAAAGTGGCTCTTGTTCCCCTCTTGTTTCATATAGTTACAGGGTAAGTATGATTCTGCGGGCTGTAATTTAAAACGGCTCTTGATCCCCTCTTGTTACATGTAGTTTCAGGGTAAGAGTGAATCTGCAGGCTGTAAATTAAAGTGGCTCTTGTTCCCCTCTTGTTTCTTGTAGTTTCAGGGTAAGTGTGAATCTGCGGGCTGTAATTTAAAGTGGTTCTTGTTCCATTCTTGTTTCATGTAGTTACAGGGTAAGTATGAATCTGCGTGCTGTAATTTAAAGTGGCTCTTGTTCCCCTCTTGTTTCATGTAGTTACAGGGTAAGTATGAATCTGCGGGCTGTAATTTAAAGCGGCTCTTGTTCCCCTCTTGTTTCATGTAGTTTCAGGGTAAGTGTGAATCTGCGGGCTGTAAATTAAAGTGGATCTTGTTCCCCTCTTGTTTCATGTAGTTTCAGGGTAAGTATGAATCTGCGGGCTGTAATTTAAAGTGGCTCTTGTTCCTCTTGTTTCATGTAGTCACAGGGTAAGTGTGAATCTGCAGGCTGTAAATTAAAGTGGATCTTGTTCCCCTCTTGTTTCATGAAGTTTCAGGGTAAGAGTGAATCTGCAGGCTGTAAATTAAAGTGGCTCTTGTTCCCTTCTTGTTTCATTTAGTTACAGGGTAAGTGTGAATCTGCGGGCTGTAATTTAAAGCGGCTCTTCTTCCCCTCTTGTTTCATGTAGTTTCAGGGTAAGTGTGAATCTGTGGGCTGTAAATTAAAGCGGCTATTTTTCCTCTTGTTTCATGTAGTTACAGGGTAAGTATGAATCTGTGGGCTGTAAATTAAAGCGGCTCTTTTTCCTCTTGTTTCTTGTAGTTTCAGGGTAAGTGTGAATCTGTGGGCTGTAAATTAAAGCGGCTCTTTTCCCCTCTTGTTTCTTGTAGTTTCAGGGTAAGTATGAATCTGCTGGCTGTTATTTAAAGCGGCTCTTGTTCCCCTCTTGTTTCATGTAGTTACAGGGTAAGTATGAATCTGCGGGCTGTAATTTAAAGCGCCTATTGTTCCCCTCTTGTTTCATGTAGTTTCAGGGTAAGAGTGAATCTGCGGGCTGTAATTTAAAGCGGCTCTTGTTCCTCTTGTTTCATGTAGTTACAGGGTAAGTGTGAATCTGGCTGTAATTTAAAGCGGCTCTTGTTCCCTCTTGTTTCATGTAGTTACAGGGTAAGTGTGAATCTGCGGGCTGTAAATTAAAGTGGCTCTTGTTCCCCTCTTGTTTCATGTAGTTACAGGGTAAGTATGAATTTGCGGGCTGTAATTTAAAGTGGCTCTTGTTCCCCTCTTGTTTCATATAGTTACAGGGTAAGTATGATTCTGCGGGCTGTAATTTAAAGCGGCTCTTGTTCCCTCTTGTTTCATGTAGTTTCAGGGTAAGAGTGAATCTGCAGGCTGTAAATTAAAGTGGCTCTTGTTCCCCTCTTGTTTCATGTAGTTTCAGGGTAAGTGTGAATCTGCGGGCTGTAATTTAAAGCGGCTCTTGTTCCCCTCTTGTTTCATTTAGTTACAGGGTAAGTGTGAATCTGCGGGCTGTAATTTAAAGCGGCTCTTCTTCCCCTCTTGTTTCATGTAGTCACAGGGTAAGAGTGAATCTGCGTGCTGTAAATTAAAGTGGCTCTTGTTCCCTCTTGTTTCATGTAGTTACAGAGTAAGTATGAATCTGCGGGCTGTAAATTAAAGTGGCTCTTTTTCCCCTCTTGTTTCTTGTAGTTTCAGGGTAAGTGTGAATCTGTGGGCTGTAAATTAAAGTGGTTCTTGTTCCCCTCTTGTTTCATGTAGTTACAGGGTAAGTATGAATCTGCTGGCTGTTATTTAAAGCGGCTCTTGTTCCTCTTGTTTCATGTAGTTACAGGGTAAGTATGAATCTGCGGGCTGTAATTTAAAGCGCCTATTGTTCCCCTCTTGTTTCATGTAGTTTCAGGGTAAGAGTGAATCTGGGCTGTAATTTAAAGCGGCTCTTGTTCCCCTCTTGTTTCATGTAGTTACAGGGTAAGTGTGAATCTGCGGGCTGTAATTTAAAGCGGCTCTTGTTCCCCTCTTGTTTCATGTAGTTTCAGGGTAAGTGTGAATCTGCGGGCTGTAAATTAAAGTGGCTCTTGTTCCCCTCTTGTTTCATGTAGTTACAGGGTAAGTATGAATCTGCGGCTGTAATTTAAAGTGGCTCTTGTTCCTCTCTTGTTTCATATAGTTACAGGGTAAGTATGATTCTGCGGGCTGTAATTTAAAACGGCTCTTGATCCCCTCTTGTTACATGTAGTTTCAGGGTAAGAGTGAATCTGCAGGCTGTAAATTAAAGTGGCTCTTGTTCTCTTGTTTCAGGGTAAGTGTGAATTCAGGCTGTAATTTAAAGTGTTCTTGTTCCCCTATCTTTGCTTCATGTAGTTACAGGGTGGTAAGTATGAATCTACGCTGTAATTTAAAGTGGTTCTTGTTCCATTCTTGTTTCATGTAGTTACAGGGTAAGTATGAATCTGCGTGCTGTAATTTAAAGTGGCTCTTGTTCCCCTCTTGTTTCATGTAGTTACAGGGTAAGTATGAATCTGGCTGTAATTTAAAGTGTTTCTTGTTCCATTCTTGTTTCATGTAGTTTCAGGGTAAGTGTGAATCTGCGGGCTGTAATTTAAAGCGGCTCTTGTTCCCCTCTTGTTTCATGTAGTTTCAGGGTAAGTGTGAATCTGCGGGCTGTAAATTAAAGTGGATCTTGTTCCCCTCTTGTTTCATGTAGTTTCAGGGTAAGTATGAATCTGCGGGCTGTAATTTAAAGTGGCTCTTGTTCCCCTCTTGTTTCATGAAGTCACAGGGTAAGTGTGAATCTGCAGGCTGTAAATTAAAGTGGATCTTGTTCCCCTCTTGTTTCATGAAGTTTCAGGGTAAGAGTGAATCTGCAGGCTGTAAATTAAAGTGGCTCTTGTTCCCCTCTTGTTTCATGTAGTTACAGGGTAAGTATGAATCTGCGGGCTGTAATTTAAAGCGGCTCTTGTTCCCCTCTTGTTTCATTTAGTTACAGGGTAAGTGTGAATCTGGGCTGTAATTTAAAGCGGCTCTTCTTCCCCTCTTGTTTCATGTAGTCACAGGGTAAGAGTGAATCTGCGTGCTGTAAATTAAAGTGGCTCTTGTTCCCCTCTTGTTTCATGTAGTTACAGAGTAAGTATGAATCTGCGGGCTGTAAATTAAAGTGGCTCTTTTTCCCCTCTTGTTTCTTGTAGTTTCAGGGTAAGTGTGAATCTGTGGGCTGTAAATTAAAGTGGTTCTTGTTCCCCTCTTGTTTCATGTAGTTACAGGGTAAGTATGAATCTGCTGGCTGTTATTTAAAGCGGCTCTTGTTCCCCTCTTGTTTCATGTAGTTACAGGGTAAGTATGAATCTGCGGGCTGTAATTTAAAGCGCCTATTGTTCCCCTCTTGTTTCATGTAGTTTCAGGGTAAGAGTGAATCTGCGGGCTGTAATTTAAAGCGGCTCTTGTTCCCCTCTTGTTTCATGTAGTTACAGGGTAAGTGTGAATCTGCGGGCTGTAATTTAAAGCGGCTCTTGTTCCCCTCTTGTTTCATGTAGTTACAGGGTAAGTGTGAATCTGCGGGCTGTAAATTAAAGTGGCTCTTGTTCCCCTCTTGTTTCATGTAGTTACAGGGTAAGTATGAATCTGCGGGCTGTAATTTAAAGTGGCTCTTGTTCCCCTCTTGTTTCATATAGTTACAGGGTAAGTATGATTCTGCGGGCTGTAATTTAAAACGGCTCTTGATCCTCTTGTTACATGTAGTTTCAGGGTAAGAGTGAATCTGCAGGCTGTAAATTAAAGTGGCTCTTGTTCCCCTCTTGTTTCTTGTAGTTTCAGGGTAAGTGTGAATCTGCGGGCTGTAATTTAAAGTGGTTCTTGTTCCATTCTTGTTTCATGTAGTTACAGGGTAAGTATGAATCTGCGTGCTGTAATTTAAAGTGGCTCTTGTTCCCCTCTTGTTTCATGTAGTTACAGGGTAAGTATGAATCTGGGCTGTAATTTAAAGCGGCTCTTGTTCCCCTCTTGTTTCATGTAGTTTCAGGGTAAGTGTGAATCTGCGGGCTGTAAATTAAAGTGGATCTTGTTCCCCTCTTGTTTCATGTAGTTTCAGGGTAAGTATGAATCTGCGGGCTGTAATTTAAAGTGGCTCTTGTTCCCCTCTTGTTTCATGTAGTCACAGGGTAAGTGTGAATCTGCAGGCTGTAAATTAAAGTGGATCTTGTTCCCCTCTTGTTTCATGAAGTTTCAGGGTAAGAGTGAATCTGCAGGCTGTAAATTAAAGTGGCTCTTGTTCCCCTCTTGTTTCATTTAGTTACAGGGTAAGTGTGAATCTGGGCTGTAATTTAAAGCGGCTCTTCTTCCCCTCTTGTTTCATGTAGTTTCAGGGTAAGTGTGAATCTGTGGGCTGTAAATTAAAGCGGCTATTTTTCCCCTCTTGTTTCATGTAGTTACAGGGTAAGTATGAATCTGTGGGCTGTAAATTAAAGCGGCTCTTTTTCCCCTCTTGTTTCTTGTAGTTTCAGGGTAAGTGTGAATCTGTGGGCTGTAAATTAAAGCGGCTCTTTTTCCCCTCTTGTTTCTTGTAGTTTCAGGGTAAGTATGAATCTGCTGGCTGTTATTTAAAGCGGCTCTTGTTCCCCTCTTGTTTCATGTAGTTACAGGGTAAGTATGAATCTGCGGGCTGTAATTTAAAGCGCCTATTGTTCCCCTCTTGTTTCATGTAGTTTCAGGGTAAGAGTGAATCTGCGGGCTGTAATTTAAAGCGGCTCTTGTTCCCCTCTTGTTTCATGTAGTTACAGGGTAAGTGTGAATCTGCGGGCTGTAATTTAAAGCGGCTCTTGTTCCCCTCTTGTTTCATGTAGTTACAGGGTAAGTGTGAATCTGCGGGCTGTAAATTAAAGTGGCTCTTGTTCCCCTCTTGTTTCATGTAGTTACAGGGTAAGTATGAATTTGCGGGCTGTAATTTAAAGTGGCTCTTGTTCCCCTCTTGTTTCATATAGTTACAGGGTAAGTATGATTCTGCGGGCTGTAATTTAAAGCGGCTCTTGTTCCCCTCTTGTTTCATGTAGTTTCAGGGTAAGAGTGAATCTGCAGGCTGTAAATTAAAGTGGCTCTTGTTCCCCTCTTGTTTCTTGTAGTTTCAGGGTAAGTGTGAATCTGCGGGCTGTAATTTAAAGCGGCTCTTGTTCCCCTCTTGTTTCATGTAGTTTCAGGGTAAGAGTGAATCTGCAGGCTGTAAATTAAAGTGGCTCTTGTTCCCCTCTTGTTTCTTGTAGTTTCAGGGTAAGTGTGAATCTGCGGGCTGTAATTTAAAGTGGTTCTTGTTCCATTCTTGTTTCATGTAGTTACAGGGTAAGTATGAATCTGCGTGCTGTAATTTAAAGTGGCTCTTGTTCCCCTCTTGTTTCATGTAGTTACAGGGTAAGTATGAATCTGCGGCTGTAATTTAAAGTGGTTCTTGTTCCATTCTTGTTTCATGTAGTTTCAGGGTAAGTGTGAATCTGCGGGCTGTAATTTAAAGCGGCTCTTGTTCCCCTCTTGTTTCATGTAGTTTCAGGGTAAGTGTGAATCTGCGGGCTGTAAATTAAAGTGGATCTTGTTCCCCTCTTGTTTCATGTAGTTTCAGGGTAAGTATGAATCTGCGGGCTGTAATTTAAAGTGGCTCTTGTTCCCCTCTTGTTTCATGAAGTCACAGGGTAAGTGTGAATCTGCAGGCTGTAAATTAAAGTGGATCTTGTTCCCCTCTTGTTTCATGAAGTTTCAGGGTAAGAGTGAATCTGCAGGCTGTAAATTAAAGTGGCTCTTGTTCCCCTCTTGTTTCATGTAGTTACAGGGTAAGTATGAATCTGCGGGCTGTAATTTAAAGCGGCTCTTGTTCCCCTCTTGTTTCATTTAGTTACAGGGTAAGTGTGAATCTGCGGGCTGTAATTTAAAGCGGCTCTTCTTCCCCTCTTGTTTCATGTAGTCACAGGGTAAGTGTGAATCTGCGGGCTGTAAATTAAAGTGGCTCTTGTTCCCCTCTTGTTTCATGTAGTTACAGAGTAAGTATGAATCTGCGGGCTGTAAATTAAAGTGGCTCTTGTTCCCCTCTTGTTTCATGTAGTTACAGAGTAAGTATGAATCTGCGGGCTGTAAATTAAAGTGGCTCTTTTTCCCCTCTTGTTTCTTGTAGTTTCAGGGTAAGTGTGAATCTGTGGGCTGTAAATTAAAGTGGTTCTTGTTCCCCTCTTGTTTCATGTAGTTACAGGGTAAGTATGAATCTGCTGGCTGTTATTTAAAGCGGCTCTTGTTCCCTCTCTTGTTTCATGTAGTTACAGGGTAAGTATGAATCTGGGCTGTAATTTAAAGCGCCTATTGTTCCCCTCTTGTTTCATGTAGTTTCAGGGTAAGAGTGAATCTGCGGGCTGTAATTTAAAGCGGCTCTTGTTCCCCTCTTGTTTCATGTAGTTTCAGGGTAAGAGTGAATCTGCGGGCTGTAATTTAAAGCGGCTCTTGTTCCCCTCTTGTTTCATGTAGTTACAGGGTAAGTATGAATCTGCGGGCTGTAATTTAAAGTGGCTCTTGTTCCCCTCTTGTTTCATATAGTTACAGGGTAAGTATGATTCTGCGGGCTGTAATTTAAAGCGGCTCTTGTTCCCCTCTTGTTTCATGTAGTTTCAGGGTAAGAGTGAATCTGCAGGCTGTAAATTAAAGTGGCTCTTGTTCCCCTCTTGTTTCTTGTAGTTTCAGGGTAAGTGTGAATCTGCGGGCTGTAATTTAAAGTGGTTCTTGTTCCATTCTTGTTTCATGTAGTTACAGGGTAAGTATGAATCTGCGTGCTGTAATTTAAAGTGGCTCTTGTTCCCCTCTTGTTTCATGTAGTTTCAGGGTAAGTGTGAATCTGGGCTGTAATTTAAAGTGGCTCTTGTTCCCCTCTTGTTTCATGTAGTTTCAGGGTAAGTGTGAATCTGCGGGCTGTAAATTAAAGTGGATCTTGTTCCCCTCTTGTTTCATGTAGTTTCAGGGTAAGTATGAATCTGCGGGCTGTAATTTAAAGTGGCTCTTGTTCCCCTCTTGTTTCATGTAGTCACAGGGTAAGTGTGAATCTGCAGGCTGTAAATTAAAGTGGATCTTGTTCCCCTCTTGTTTCATGAAGTTTCAGGGTAAGAGTGAATCTGCAGGCTGTAAATTAAAGTGGCTCTTGTTCCCCTCTTGTTTCATTTAGTTTCAGGGTAAAGTGTGAATCTGCGGGCTGTAATTTAAAGCGGCTCTTGTTCCCCTCTTGTTTCATGTAGTTTCAGGGTAAGTGTGAATCTGGGCTGTAAATTAAAGTGGATCTTGTTCCCCTCTTGTTTCATGTAGTTTCAGGGTAAGTATGAATCTGCGGGCTGTAATTTAAAGTGGCTCTTGTTCCCCTCTTGTTTCATGTAGTCACAGGGTAAGTGTGAATCTGCAGGCTGTAAATTAAAGTGGATCTTTTCCCCTCTTGTTTCTTGTAGTTTCAGGGTAAGTGTGAATCTGCAGGCTGTAAATTAAAGTGGCTCTTGTTCCCCTCTTGTTTCTTGTAGTTACAGGGTAAGTGTGAATCTGCGGGCTGTAATTTAAAGCGGCTCTTGTTCCCCTCTTGTTTCATGTAGTTTCAGGATAAGTGTGAATATGCGGGTTTTAAATTAAAGCGGCTCTTGTTCCCCTCTTTATTCATGTAGTTACAGAGTAAGTATGAATTTAATTTACAATCCGCAGATTCACACTTACCCTGTAATTAAATGAAACAAGAGGGGAACAAGAGCCACTTTAATTTACAATCCGCAGATTCACACTTACCCTGTAATTAGATGAAACAAGAGGGGAACAAGAGCCACTTTAATTTACAGCCCGCAGATTCACACTTACCCTGTAACTACATGAAACAAGAGGGGAACAAGAGACGCTTTAATTTAAAGCCTTCAGATTCATACTTAACCTGAAACTACATGAAACAAGAGGGGAACAAGAGCCGCTTTAATTTACAGCCCGCAGATTCACACTTACCCTGTAACTACATGAAACAAGAGGGGAACAAGAGCCACTTTAATTTACAATCCGCAGATTCACACTTACCCTGTAATTAGATGAAACAAGAGGGGAACAAGAGCCACTTTAATTTACTGCCCGCAGATTCACACTTACCCTGTAACTACATGAAACAAGAGGGGAACAAGAGCCGCTTTAAATTACAGCCCGCAGATTCATACTTACCCTGTAACTACACTAATAATTACCCCTTAATTAAAAAATCTTACAGTATAAATATTTTTTTAATTTCCTGATAGTTACCCCTTTATTCCCCAAATAGTACAAATTGTTCCCATATACCTACACATATTACTTTATAGCTACACAATAATTACAGAAAGTTATGCTGTGAATTTGCTTTACTTACGCAGTACTTTCCGGGCTGTGATCTAAAGCGATACCTTTTTTTTTCAGAACTGTTTGTTAGTGTGTCTAATTTCATAGAAAAGTACAAATGCAAACATGTCACCATTTATTTCTGCCCTGACACTCGAGCTGAGCTTTCATATCCCTGTAAAGCCCATTGATGAACTCTGATGATTAATGAGCAAACACAAAGTGCGTTATGGCGCATAAATGTTCTTCTGGCATTAGCTGAAACCTCGCGTTTATTAAAGAGCGCACAGTTTATAAGAAGAATAACAGACATCAGCTTTAACTTCAGCTGTTTGAGTTCTTCTCTCTCACTAAAGGCATAAAAGCGTCCGCTGGGAAAACACAAGCACATTCTTTAGAGATTTAACTTCATGAAAGGTTAAAGATTATATGTAGTCTCCTCATCTTGAAGCCTCTATATGTTATATTTTCATGGGAAGCACACCGAAGATGTGAAATGGCAGTTATGACAGCTCATCAGTACATGCCATAGTGTTGCCTAACACAGGAAGAATCATTCAGAAAAACGGCTGAAAACTCTTCAGTTTCGTGCAAACTTACACCCACACACAGTCATTCATCCTCACAACAATCATGAAAATACAAATAAATTAAAATACATTAAAGAAATTAAATAAATGTGTCCAGAAAAAAATTCTGAAGATGGATGTGTATTTTTACACATTCACAAAACAACACTCTTTCGATCATCATCTGAATCATATTACCTTTATTTAGACTATTGGTAAGAAAACGTGTAATTTTAAAGAAGTGTACATTACAAACATCTCGTCATTTATTCGTGCATTGACTTACGGGCTATAAATGTATTCCAGATCTTTGTATTTGTGAATTGTTCTGCGCTTTCAAAACACTTTATTTATTAATGAATTTTGATGCGTGATATGATCACTGTGCATCTGTCACACAAAATAATTATTGTATTGTATTTTGTTTGATTGATTGTGTAATTATTTTGATAGTATGCTTCCCTTTTAAGTTCTACCAGAAATAATATTAACATTCTCTCTCTTGCATTCAGAAACACTGAGCAAATTTGGATGTGAGAGGTTGTAAACTGAAATAAATAGGCCTATTTATATTTATTTATCTGCATGTTTAACATGTAGAAAATCAATAAATATAATTTACACTAACCTTTAAAATCAACTAGTTTCTTATTTTGCTTCTGATTGAATTTTGCCATATAAAGAGCACTAATGACTTTACTAAGTCCCATCAGAATTTATTTTTAAATTAAATAAAAGTTAAAAATGTAATTCTTCATAATTTACTGAATATTGAGAGGTATTTTGAACCTATTAAATCCGCATTAAATTAAATACACTCTTATATTACTCTTCACTCATCTATTACATTATCTTATTAATGATATTATTAAGGAGACACATTGCAGCACTTGTAACTGGAGAAGCTTATCAGTGGAAGGAGATTGTCTGTACCACAGAAATACCTCTACATCTCTTCTATAAGTTCAGAAACTTGATAAAGATCACATATGCAGGTGTGCACATGACATTTTTGATTGGTTGACCACACCCACTCATTATAATATCAAAGCAGGTGGAGAGTCGAGCCGGAACTGAACTTCATATAAAGTTGCCTTAGAATAAACGGAGGATTCAGAGATTGTACATCTTTCAAGCAGGCACAATGTCGACCTACAAGGTGTGTGTATCTACTGGTATACAGATTTTTGCCAATACAACGGACAGCATTTACCTGACGCTGATGGACTCGAATAATGAGAGCAGTGACAGAACTCTGGTGAACAAGTCCTTTTTAGTGCTCTTCAAACGGTAAGAACTTTAAAGACTTGATTATTTTTATTGTATTTTTATTTTTTTAACTTTCCATTATGAGATATTATATGTATTAAGGATGCACTGATATGATTATTATGAACAGAGATTTATATTTGAAAACTGATATATTGTAATCTTTTTATCAGGCCGATAACAATAACATTAATAATGAACATACGGTATATCTGCCGATACCGATATGGTGGCCGTAAATACATGGGTCAATGACATGATGTGCATATTTTTGTGTCTAAGTGCATATTGTTTCCTTTTAAAATAATTGTATATATCCATGACATTCACAACTTTATTCTATAACATTTTTATAACATTTATTAATACATATTATTTTATGTTTTGTTATCCTAAACCTTAAAAATATCAGGTGGTGCAACTGTCTGAACAAATGAACAGACTAAGAAATCCATTTAAAATGGTTAATAATAAAATTTAAATTAATCATTTTAATATTTTTTAAGAATAATAAAACATTTAAACAAAATACTATGGCATAATTTTAGGTTTAAACCCCATATAAACAAATTGTATACATATTAGTAGTTTTAAAGCTGTTGAGATGATTTAACTTTTGTCCAACAAATTTATATATTCTCAGATGTCAGGGTGGCACAACTACAAACATGGCTCTGTTATTATGAATTGACAAGGTAATAACAGTAAAGATGATAATGCATCACCCTGATCCTCGTGGCAGAGTGAAAAGATTTGTAGATCTCTCAGTTACTGATAAAAAAACAAACAGCTCATTTGAAGTATGCCTAGATTGGTACACTTCCCATGGCAGGTGGTACAACTACAGTATATCTATTTGGTTGTGCCACCTGACATAAAAACAATCCAAAAAATGTTTACATTTTGAATGATTTAACATCTGAAACTTGTTTAACTCCTTCCCCGCCAAACACAGAATTTCCGTTATTTGTGAGAAAACGCTTCCCCGCCAAACACAACATTTTCTGTGTTTTCACTGTTAGACGCTAGGGGGCGCTATTACGCATCTTCTGAATGAGTACTGAATCTCCTGACGAAATTGCATGTAAGCAGATGCATATGCAAAATAACGTGATCATCAACATTAAACATCATATAGCTCAATCTAATCTAATGTTAGTGAATGAGATGTGGGCGAGCTACAGGACTGTGAAGCATTAGAGGTGTTGATGGACTCCATCTCCTCCATCTGTGTGTGATCATCGCTCTGAATCTGATCTGGATACAGGCTTTCACAAAAACGGGATTTTCTCAGCTTTTTGCTCAAAATGTTGCTTTTTTTGTGTGAAACTTACCCATATTTAAAGGCTGATAAAAAAGGAATGCATAAAGAAAGAATAAAAGGTTGTTTTTTTTTTAGAAGAAGAGAGTCAGCACTTTCTTTTGATATATTGCATTCTCTTATATTTATAAAACAAAATATTGGCTATGGGCTATTCATTTTTGGTGAAAAGGGTCCAAAACCCTAGCAGTGGCTGGCAACTATTTTTTTTAAACGCTGGCGGGTAATGAGTTAAACACATTATTTATGAATATTTTTTTCAAAACACCTCTTTTGAAGCTTTATTTGTCAAAAACAGTGACTATGTCATGGTCCGAGCTGGCTTTTTTTAATTTTTTGAACTCCTCCTAGACTGTTCTTCACCAAAACTAAATCAGATCCTTTTCAGACCTTGCTGACAAAAAAAAACATGGAATTCATGTTGATTACTCAAACTGTTCTCAAATAATGAGTGGACAAATTTGATGATGAGCACGGCAAAATGGCTGTGAGTAGGGATATAACGAATCACTCACGATGCGATACAAATTTTACGATACGATTTTCTCACGATTTTTTTTAAACAAAATTGGATTTAAGACAAATGATAAAATAAAGGTTTCCAAATCCACCGGTCAGTGTGGTTTGGTCTATAATCGTTTTACATGCGGACGGCGATGACTGGAGCCTCTCGCTGTGGTGATTATTAGTCGTCAGATAGTAAACTACGCCCTTGCCATCGCCATGCTTCTGTTTGACTGCTGACTGCGCTCGTGCCCAACTTCCATATGAATGAACTGAAAACATTTGCATACTTCAAATTCATTTGACATCTCAACCGATTTGAATCGTCACGCAATTGAATCGATGTTCAACCGACTCCGACTGAATCGTTACATCCCTAGTCTCAGGACTGCCGCTAAGGGGGGGAAAGTTAGGACGATTCTAAGGGCCCATGCACTTTTCGGGGCCCCCAGAGATTGGTTTTATTAGTAGTAACAGTACTAGCAGTAATGTAATATAAATTATAAATGTATAATCTACCAGAGTAACAAATAAAAGAAAATTATGTCTTATTTCTGCATTTCTGGCAAAATTACCCCTCTAAATGGTACGATAGGGGGGCCCAACTTCATATTCTTTCATAGGGCCCAAAATTGCTAGCAGCGCCCCTGCCTAGTTGTGAGGCTATATCTTCGTAGCGTTTTCGCGTGTTCAGGCCAAAATTAGTTTGTCATTGCCATCATGACTTGAGGGTACCTGCAAAGTTTCGGAACAGTGTAACCTAGTGTTCACTAGATATGAAAAAAGGGCTTTTCTTGTGTTTATGAAGGGCTTGGGCCCTTAATCGTTGCTTGCAGCTATAATTATGTATTTGGGCCCTATTGATTTCATTACGATAATTTTTAGGGCATCGCCCACTGGCAACACAAACTTTGTCACTTACAACAGACTTTAAAAAAGTCCTCTTATTGTCACCCAAATCGCTTCAGACTTGTTCAGAATAATGTCAAGACCTGGCTGATGTAAAATTGTAAACCGATTCTTGATATCCTAATTAGTGTTGCTATTGTGATGCATCGAACCTTAATACTCTTTTATTGTATATTCGGGTGTTTTTGAGGTTCTTAGTACGCTTCAAATCTCATGAAATTTGGCACACACATCAGAGTTGTTAGTTGTTAACAATGTTCCCTCTAAGCTGCGCGCGTGCACGGCTGACACACTTGTGAATAAAAATGCTGTGCAGAGCCTCTAACCCTAACCCTTGCGGTCCAAATAGCTCAGTATGTGAGGCGCGTGAAATGCTAAGACGTGAAATAAAACGCTGTCATGTTTTAAAGAAGAGCGGCTTGATTAAGTGTTGGAACTAATGGATGATAGGCTAGGCACAGCACGGGAACTAAACAGACATTTACAGTTACACACCCACATAACCCACCAAAATGATAACCCATCAAAACTCAAAACCCCTCAGTAACACACGTCAGTTTACATAGATCTGTATGTGGTTTGGGTTTCAGGGATGTTTAGATAACTATAAAAGAGTTCACATGTTCCCTTGAACATACTTAGCTATGTTCATATCACTATCTATTTAATTACTTCAGTGTTTTTTTTGTGTGTTTTTTTTTTTACAAACTGAAGCATTTAAACTGATATAGTATATTAGTTTAAATACTTCAATTAGTTTTTATATCATATTATAGGCTGGTTGTTCTAATTATATTTTATTGTAATTTGTACAGTTAACAGCATTGTAAAAAAAACTCTGTGCTTAATTTGACTTCTGAATTAACTGCTTTAAAAAAAAAAAAGATTTAATATATTGCCAAGTTACATCAAGGGTTAAATAAAATAGAAATGGCACATTAGAGTTAAAGTTATAACTGCACGATGGAACCACTTTTTGTGTGTGTTTACGTATGCTGTACAAGTCTGGCATAAATAATAATTTTGCTGAGGTGAACAAAATGTCCGCCCAATAGAGAAAAGTTTTGCTCAGTGAGAAAAGAAATTAGAGGGAACATTGGTTGTTAGGTGTAGACAAAAGCTAAGACATGGCATGGAGGGGGGGTTAGCACCAACTTTTGACTAAAAGGGTGGGGGGTCAGTTTTACATACAGTCATGAAACTCTGTAAATATATTGTTGTTCTCATCGAGCCAGACAACTTTCAAATTTGCAGTTATTAGCTCCCCCAACAGGAAGTCAGCCTTTTTTCTTTTTCAGTTTTTTAATTTAATGTGAAATTTGGATAATTGCAGCGTTTAAATACTCATCCAAGGGGATTCATGCAATTCTCACCATTATGCCAAGAAATTAAAGTGTTTTTTGATATATGGAACGGTGTTGCCATGATGCAGGAATAAATGAATGACAAAAAATGTAAACCAGTAGAGTCTTGTGTCTTCTATATGTATTGTCTTAGTTCAAATTGGTGTTTGTTTGGATCACATGGATGTGGCTATTTTGAGTCATGTTCATAGCGCCACCAGCTGACAGTAGGAACTGTTGCATTAACAATATGCTTTGAAATAGTTCTGTTATATTTACACACCTACGTGCATGTGCCCTTTGTTTTAATTGAGCCTCCAGGTGGCAATGGCGCGATCATGCTTGGGCCCGTCTTCACTGTTTGCAGCTATATTTCATTTTGTTTTCTTATTAACCATTTTTTTACACAAATGTAGAGAATTAAAAACAATGCATCTGGTGGGATAAAATTATAAAACCTGGGTATCCTAAGGGTGGCACAATTAGGACCTCTTCACCAAAGCCTGTGGAGAGATGTTTCTTGTTTGTTTGTTTGTTTGTTTGTTATATGTGTCTAATAAAGATTGTCTTTAAAGGAGTTCTCCTTTGACATCTCTGTGAAGAAGGACCTTGGAGACATTGTCCAGGTGAAACTTGAAAAGGAGAAACACTTTGTCAGTTACCCGTGGTTTTGTAAGCAGATCAAAGTGATAACATCCTTTGGAAAATGCATCAAGTTCCCCTGTTATCGCTGGATAGAAGACGCTGAAGTGATTATCCGAGAAGGCACTGGTACGTGCAGACTCACTTTATTCCTAATCCAGTTTTAAATGAAACGTTTTAAAATCAAGTTGTTCAGTTGTTACTGAATCGTGTCTTAAATGCTGTGCTTTCAATGTGTCATATGTATTTCTTTGTGTGTTTATATAGCTCGATTGCCTCAGAATGACACCGGATTGCTTAAAAGCAAAGGCAAAAGGAACTGGAATGTACACAAGAAAAATTCTGGTTTGAAGAATCAATTACATTCTTGAACAAAATTCATTTGTTTCATTTTTCTTTATTACTCCCAAGATATAGTTTAGTGTGCTTGACACATATATTGTAAATATTGTCACATATACATTATACACAAATCCATATTATATTATAACAATAGTTTCCGTTTTAGTCGGTCATGTTTGATGTACGTCGTAATGTCACCGACGTTATGGGGAAACGCATGCAAGCTCAATCATCTTCTAAACAAGCCAATGCACATTGGCATGCAATATTTGCATCTCAAGCTCCGCGCTGCAGCACGGGTATAAATATAGCGGCAGATGCAATGCACCTTTGTTTTTAGCTTTGGAGCAGAGCGGTTTAACTGTTTCTGCTCTGCGAGTCATCTGAGACTGAATCTTAGATGAGTCTATTCTTAGGGAAGAAGCCTCTTCTACCGTGACGGCGCTGCAGGAGTGGTCGCGAGCTCACTGAGCATTACCTGCTGTTTTCACTCCCTGCTCTAGATGCGTGGTTGAGACTATGAAACCTCAAACAGGGTGGAATACTTTTGCCTATAGATCTAGTTTCTCTTCTGGTGCACCAAAAACTTTGGCTAATAAGCCTTGGTGACCTGAGGATTACAATGTAGCTTTTCCCACCAAGTAAGTCTCTGCGGGACCCCCACTCCTCTATTGCATCGCAAGCATGCTGAGACTGTGTTCGTGGGTGGTTCATGTTCTCTCATGAGTTCTCTCTCAAGCCACAAGTTTAGAATCGGTCCCTGCACAGGTTTCCATTCAGAATGTTGACGCAGAAACGCATCTTCGGATGCATCCGTCCCCAAGATTTGCAGCGATTGACCTGAAAGATACGCACTTTCATGTCTTGATTCTCCCTCGGCACAGATCATTACTATGCTTTGAATTCGAGAGATGGGCATATCAGTACAAAATCCTACCCTTTGGGCACCTCAGTCAGTTGGGTCTTCGGATCAACTGGGAAAAGAGCAAACTCTCCATTGTGCAGAGGATCTCTTTTCTCTGTTTGGAGTTGGATTCGGTCAACCTAACAGTGCACCTCACAGAGGAGCATGTTTAGTCATTGTTGACCTGCTTGAATTTGTTCAAACTCAGGACAGCGGCCCCACTGTAACTTTTTCAGAGGCTCCTGGGGCAGATGGCATTCACAGCCACAGTGATACCACTCGGATTGCTTCATACGAGACTGCTTCAGCATTTGCTTCACGACCGAGGCTCCCGAGATGGTGTCACTCACCTGTTCAATCGTACAAACCAACAAGCTCCTACGACAGCAAGTGCTTCCGGGAGAGTGGACCCCTAGGTGGTTCAGATGATTTGGAAGTGCTTTGGGACCGCACAGGTAGAACTGTTTGCTGCCCCGGACACATCACATTGCCAACTGCTTTATTCCCTGAATACACTGGCACACAGCTGGCCCCGGGGCCTACGTAAATGTGAGTTTCCCCAGTAACCAGTACCAGCCAGTAACACCGAAGTACCTGTGCCATTTCCCTTTCCATTGACTGGATATGTGTGCTTATATTCTCCAATAGATTTCCCAAGTTGGTGAACCCTGTCGAGCTCCTCTGTCACCTGGTGGTGGGGGAGCATCTGACTCCAGGCCTAACACTTGTATGCATTGGTGGAACCTGTGCTGGGCTGGATCTCATTTGTTGTGACTCTTACGGCTGTCCCATATGTATATTCTTCCACGATACTGCTCCCTACAACGAGCCTGTGTCTTTCCCTTGGCAGAGTATGCTCTGCCGTCACTGCCAGGTGTTGTCTCCCCCCTGGATTGGCCACAGCTACCCCAGGGACATTAGGTATGTTACTGGCCAGTCCATACGTGTAACTCCCACATGGTACCTCCCTTAGGGTAGGATGTGGGCTCCGCAGCGTTCCCTTCCCCTGGATGGGGCACGCTTTCCCAGTGTTATCCAATAGTCTCACTGAGTGGGTCATGTGGAACAGCAGTGATTTGACTTTCTCTGCTTAAGTCTGCTGCCGGAATACATGCGGGATTTATGCAGGGTGCTGGAAGGGGCAGGAACCATGGCATTTTCCAAGGGATCCCCATAACGTCGGTACATTGGCGACATACGTCTCCATTCCCTCCTTTAGGGAATATATATATATATATGTGTGTGTGTGTATAGAGAGAGAATATTATAATTATTATTATTATTATTATTATTATTATTATTATTATTATTATTATTATTATTATTTTAAAACTAAAATTGGGTTGTTTTTACTGTTAACTTTCTTAAAATTCAGAATTCAGAAAATTCAGTGCAAAATTCAAGGCTGGACATTGGATTCTTCTACACTACATTAAATGTTTATAACAATATTCTGAACTACAAAACTTAACTCAGATTCTACAGTAACGAGTAACTCACTACTTGAGTATTTTTTTCATTGGATACATTCTTACTTTTACTCAAGTATTTACAGTGGCCCAGTACTGCACATCTCAACAAAATGTAAAAGCAAACATGATTTAACACAACTGAATCAAAATAGGCCATAAAATCTAATTGGCGCTTAATCCTCTTTTGCTACTTGCGTGGTGAAAATCGCATGGCACCGCGAGGAAGATGACCGAGCGGAAGTGTGTCCGGGAACTGGACCAGAATTTTTTTGTTTGTTTCCTCTCTCCACTCTCTCATCCTGTCGCTTCCTGTGTCTCCGTCTCCCATTTCTCTCGTCTCGACTGCCCATACCCTAGACGTGGGAGTCGCGGCCCCAAAGGGGGGAGTAGTACGACGTAAACTTTGTTCACGTTTTACGTGTGTGCGGGCAGTCGTCCATGTGGGGCTGCCCGCGATTTACTTCCGTTTTGTTAATTAATTTTATTAAAGTTGTTGAACAATCGCCTCCTTCCTTCTACAAACTTTACTATAGACTTTATTTAACCCCCTTTATTAAAATTATATATATTTTTTATGTAACTGAAAGAAGAATGTCATATACACCTAGGATGACTAACTATCCCTTTAACATAACAGTGTACATGATGCAACTGTACCAGTAAATGTTGTTATTTTTCTTGTTGAAGTTGGAAGGAGTGGGACTCAGACATCCCTAAGTGCATAGATGGCACAGTGAAGGACCTTCCTAAAGAAGTTTGGTTTGATCTAAGCAAAGATGTTAGCTTTAGGTGGAATATCTTCAAAGGGTAAGTTTATGGGGATGCATCTTGGGCGCAGTCCTTGTTGATGTGATAATGAATTTGTACTCAGTTTTCCAGAATGAAATTCAGAACAAATGCAGTACCATGCTAAAAGTGTTCATGTCTATAAGTATACTCTATGCATTCTCTTTCAGGGTTCTGGATTATGGTATTGGCAAATTTAAAGGTTACTGGTTTCCCTTGAAAGACGTGGCAGATTTTGAAAAGACACTGAAAGATTCGGAAAGAACATTGGACGATTTTAATATCGAGAAGAATCTAGGTTGGATTATTTCTCCCTTTGTCAAGAATACTTGTTTGGTTTTTTTGTTTCTTAATTTAAACAAAAAATATATATATATACATTTTCCCCTTTGAAATCTGGACAGAGACCTTGATGCAAGACTGGAGTAAGGATGAGATGTTTGGCTATCAGTTTTTGAATGGCTGCAATCCTGTCATGATCAAGAAGTGTGTGGAAATTCCTGACAATTTTCCAGTCACAGATGAGATGGAGAAGGGCTTTCTGAAGAGAGGTGTCACACTACAAGAGGAATTGCAGGTCAGAAACATTAAGACATAAATCACTTGAGTTGGTCAAATCCAAGACCTGCTTGTATCGTGACATCCTTCACATCATTTAGTTTATATAAATGACTCAAATCAGTGTTATTTTAATCTAGTAATGGTTAACTTTGGTCTAATCTATACACCTGTGTACACGTGTTTACAGGCAGGAAACATCTACATAGCAGATTATAAAATACTGGACGGAGTGACAACATCCAGCCCTCAGCGCCATTTGGCTGCTCCCATCTGCCTGTTCTACAAGGACAGACTGGACCAAATTTTGCCGATTGCCATTCAGGTATCTGTCCCATATAGAATCAGTACCTAAAAATAAAAGTACTTTTACTGTGAATTTACTCATTGAAAGAAAATAAATCCTGCTTGTCTTTATTATATCTGAATCAGCTCAGTCAAACCCCAGGGGAAAAGAGCCCAATCTTTCTCCCAAGTGATAACGAACATGATTGGATGCTTGCCAAGATGTGGGTGAAATCTGCCGACTTCATTGTACACCAGTTGGTCACACACCTTCTCAAGACACATCTGATATCAGAGGTTTTTGAAATGGCCATGTACAGACAGCTCTCTGCAGTCCATCCTGTATACAAGGTACACGTCTTTCAATGCACTGTCATGATATTTAGATTCACGGCTAAACTGAAGATTGTGTCAATTTATTCATGAAGGGATGCTGGTTCTGATATCCGTGCCTTTATTTTAAACCATGGTTTAATGTTAACCAAAAACCCCTAGGGAATGACATTGAAACTACTTTTGCTGTTTCAGGTTATGCTTTTTGAGAAAGAAATGATGATTTAATGCACTTTTGTATGTACTATTTGCTTCTTACAGTTACTGAAACCTCATGTTCGTTTCACAATTGCAATCAATACAAAAGCCCGTGAAAAGCTCGTCAATGAAGGCGGGGTCTTCAGCCAGGTAGCTTCACACCTGATTTCAAGCATCTTTCTAGAATCCAAAGCAGTTCTATTCATATTTGATTGTTTTGTCGGGCAAGCCATTCCTTCTGTCAAATGAATAGGCTAAATAAGTGCTGAAAATATTTAGGCAAAATATTAACTGAATTTTTGTATCCAAAGATCAGCAGCATCAATAGAGCTGAGATGGATAAAGTGATGCAAAGTGCCATGAAGACTTCAACCTACGAGTCCCTGCGCTTCCCTGAGGCCATAAAAGCTAGAGGAATGGAAGAAGTGCCCAATTACTATTATAGAGATGATGGCAAGAAGATCTGGGAGACAATAAACTGGTAGGTGCTATCAGTTCAGATCCTGTACTGCTAGTGCAGAAGTGCAAATTAGTCCTCATACAATCCAATGAAAACTTCATTAATTTGTTAATTTGTCATCTTGTTCTTCCTGTAGGTTTGTTTCTGCTGTGGTCAAGATCTACTATGACAGCGATGAGGCTGTTCAAGAAGATGAGGAGATTCAAGAATTTGTTAAGGATGTTTCCAATGGCATAAATAATTCTGACAGTGAGTAGAGGTTTAACTTCTCAAAGGACCTGTGTACACCTGGTATTAAGATGTGTTTTGGACAATCTGATCACAGATTGTGGACGGTGCTAAATACAGGTGTAAACGGGGTGTAAATGTTTTGAGTTTGTCCACTTTAGACCACTTTTAGAGGTAGTCAAAAACACATTTCGCTCAAACAGCCTCTAAAGACCCCCTACTCTCCGCCTACTGACCGAACAGAGTTAATATGGAGTTCCCCCACCCTTTGACTCTCTAACAGCTTCAATTCTTCTGGGAAGGCTTTCCACAAGGTTTAGGAGTGTGTTTATGGTCAGTTTTGACCATTCTTCTAGAAGTGCATTTGTGAGGTCAGGCACTGATGTTGGACGAGAAGGCCTGGCTCGCAGTTTCCACATGGTGAACCTGATTTCACCAAGTACAACGTGTTCCTGGATCAACATTGCAACCAAACAATCAGATTTGATGGACAAGTTTACAGTTTATGTCAAGTTTAGGCTTACCAGGTTTAGGTGCTTCTACAACAGTGTTATTCACTTATATCACTTATTCTTATATCATTCACTTATACTTATATCATTTTCCTCTGATTTTTTTAGGGATAAGTTATGGGTAGGATTAAGTTTAGGGGCAGGGATATGGTTAGGATTACATTTTCAGACAGGATTGTTGCTCCAGGATCAACAAAATATGTTGACCCAGGACCATGTCTTACTTGGCAAAATCATGATGACCGTTTCCACATATGGACTGCCCATTAAGTATCTATCTGGGGTAGCTTCGGCCAAGTTAGGAGGGAGTTAATGCCGGCAGGGAAATACATGGGCTCGCTGTCAGGGAAGCCTTACCATTAAAGAATACACATGAGATCAGCATATGGGCTCCTAGCCTAGCACAGGGGTCAACCAGTGGGCGTACTTACGAGTATGTATTAGGTCTGGTAATAGGCCTGGTGTTGGACGCTCCGCAAGGTCTGACTGCCGAAGGTGGTGGTGGAGAAACTGAACAGGGTTCGCCAAGTGGGGAACACTTCTAAAGCAAAATAGGGCACAATATTATTGCATGAGCATTGACAGATATTCTTCAGTTTGTTCTACAATATTGTTCAGTCAAATGTATATTTCTGCAGGCCTGGTTAATTGTGTCTAAGCAAAGGGTAAGACAAACAGGCTGCCAGCACTCCGCAACACATTTAAATCTACTCTTAAAAGTAAAAAATCCAAAAATATACTCAAGTAAATATACTTTGTGACTACCACCTCTGCACACACTATCAGAGCAGAAACAAAAGCTGCTATTCTCAGTGTTTTTCCGCCGTCTCTGGTCACATTCGTATGTAAATCGTACATTTTAGAACAATGTTGTTCTAAAATAAATCATTGTTTGTATTCATGTACATTCTATATTATATGCATCTTTGTGTGTATCAAGTCACCTTTAAATGTGTGCACAAGGTTAATGCATTCTGTCACTGTTTCCAGAGTTTCCAAAGTCTCTGAAGACTCGAGAGGATTTATCCGAGTATCTGACTGTTGTGATATTCACAGCTTCAGCACAACATGCTGCAGTCAACTTTGGACAGGTGAGATTACACACTTTCATCTGTAGGAGAGTTAAACATTGTTAGGCAAAATACTGGATAATGTCTATAAGCTAATGTCTGTGAGTAAATGTTACTTTTTTGTTCCAGTTTGACTGGTATGGCTGGATCCCCAACAGTCCTTCCACCATGCGCAAGCCGCCTCCCAAACAGAAGGGCCTAGTGGATATGAAGTACATTATGGGAGTCTGCCTGACCGTGGATGTTCCAACGAGGTTCTAGGAGTAGTTTGGGCCCTCAGTCGGTTTCAGAAGAATGAGGTTTGATGTCTTATATGGATATCCTTTCCATTTGAAATAGTAGAGAACATGTTAGCAGTCTACACTGTAAAATCTAATTAGTTAAACTTACAGTGGGTACGGAAAGTATTCAGACCCCCTTACATTTTTCACTCTTTGTTATATTGCATCCATTTTTTTTCTCATTAATGTACACACAGCACCCCATATTGACAGAAAAACCTTTTAATCTAATACAGCCATGAGTCTTTCTGGGAAAGATGCAACAAGTTTTTCACACCTGGATTTGGGGATCCTCTGCCATTCCTCCTTGCAGATCCTCTCCAGTTCTGTCAGGTTGTATGGTAAACGTTGGTGGACAGCCATTTCCAGGTCTCTCCAGAGATGCTCAATTGGGTTTAAGTCAGGGCTCTGGCTGGGCCATTCAAGAACAGCCACTGAGCTGCTGTGAAGCCACTCCTTCATTATTTTAGCTGTGTGCTTAGGGTCATTGTCTTGTCGGAAGGTGAACTTTCAGCCCAGTCTGAGGTCTTGAGCACTCTGGAGAAGGTTTTCGTCCAGGATATCCCTGTACTTGGCCGCATTCATCTTTCCCTTGATTGCAACCAGTCGTCCTGTCCCTGCAGCTGAAAAACACCCCCACAGCATGATGCTGCCACCACCGCTTCACTGTTGGGACTGTATTGGACAGGTGATGAGCAGTGCCTGGTTTTCTCCACACATACCGCTTATAACTTTTTGCCCTTAATTCTATTTTGGTCTCATCAAACCAGAGAATCTTATTTCTATGGAGTCCTTCATGTGTTTTTTAGGAAACTTCATGCAGGCTTTCATGTGTCTTGCGCTGAGGAGAGGCTTCTGTCGGGCCACTCTGCCATAAAGCCCCGACTGGTGGAGGGCTGCAGTTTCTAAAACTTTCTCCCATCTCCCGACTGCATCTCTGGAGCTCAGCCACAGTGATCTTTGGGTTCTTCTTTACCTCTCTCACCAAGGTTCTTCTCCCCTGATAGCTCAGTTTGGCCGGACGGTCAGGTCTAGGAAGGGTTATGGTCATCCCATACGTCTTCCATTTAAGTATTATGGAGGCCACTGTGCTCTTAGGAACCTAAAGTGCAGCAGAAATGTTTTTGTAACCTTGGTCAGATCTGTGCCTTGCCACAACTCTGTCTCTGAGCTCTTCAGGCAGTTCCTTTGACCTCATGATTCTCATTTGCTCTGACATGCACTGTGAGCTGTAAGGTCTTATATAGACAGGTGTGTGGCTTCCATAATCAAGTCTAATCAGCATAATCAAACACAGCTGGACTCTAATGAAGGCGTAGAACCATCTCAAGGATGATCAGAAGAAATGGACAGCTCCTGAGTTAAATATATGAGTGTCACAGCAAAGGGTCTGAATACTGAGGACCATGAGATATTTCAGTTTTTCTTGCAAAAAAGTCAACAATTCTGTCTTTTTCTGTCAATATGGGGTGCTGTGTATACATTAATGAGAAAAAAACGAACTTAAATGATTTTAGCAAATGGATGCAATATAAGAGAGTGAAAAATGTAAGGGGGTCTGAATACTTTCCATACCCACTGTTGTACTGACAAACTGACAAATGCTTAGTTAGTATAGTACTTGATCATTATAGCTACCATTGTTTTGCATGCTGAATGTTGAAGTATGTGTTTGTCACAAATATAGTTATATCAACCAAAAAAAAAAAAATTCACTAGATGCTTATGACATAAGTGTTAGTGTTAGCAATACAACTGTAAAAATATTTTTTTTCGGCATGAAAACTAAACTAATGCTCTAGTTAGTATTCTTTAAAAAGCACCCTATTTATTACTTCCCTTTCTTTTAGAGTAAATAACTGGGATTTTCTTGTTGCATCGATCCATCAATTGGACAACATGACATCATGACTTTGCGTAAACATACACGCCACTTTCTAAAGTAAAAAATGGCGTGTTATCTGTACGCATTTTGAGCTATCCGCGTATGTCTACGCCGAAACGACCATTATGTGTGTGTCCACAATGTAAATAGATTTATAAACATACTAAATTATGTTTTTTTTTTTGAAAACGTAAAAATGCAAAATGTTTCGTGTCTGTGTGTGTTTATGTGTGTGTGTGTGTGTCTGTGTGTGTGTGTGTGTGTGTGTGTGTGTGTGTGTGTGTGTGTGTGTGTGTGTGTGTAGTGTAGGGGATAGAATGAACGGCGTTGATAAACACACTAAAAAGCGATTATGCGTCTTGATAGCACGCCAAAATGGCATGCGAATTGGCATGTCATACCTACGCCACTTCATGAGATCAGTCTGAATTGGAAGATAATTACAAAAATGTAAATATAGTTCCAAGTGCCCAACCAAAGTGAACACTGATCACCATAATTGAATTTTTTCAAACAAATACATTTTCGGAAAATCAACATCAAATTATGAAGTCATTGCGATCATTCTCTCACATGCTGCAGTCGTATTGACAATTCAACATTCAAAATGACTGGGAAATGAATGCAACTAGAGAAAGATAACGGCAGAAGTAGAGAAAATTAGTGAAAAGTAATTTTGCCCTTGACAAAACCAATCAATTAATCTTAACTTGGGTTTTAAACTAGGCATAGTAAGTGAAAAGTACAGATTACTAGATTTTTACAATTAAATTAAGACATTAAGTAAAGTTAACTAAAAACAGTTAACTTGCTACTAGCTGAGGGTAAAGTATGGAAGCTTGTTTCATACAGAATAAAACATTTTAAAAGATAATTGCGACTTTTTATCTCACATCTGTGAGTTTACATCTCGCAATTCTGACTTTATAACACAATTCTGAGAAAGAAAAAAAGTCAAGAAAATTGTGAGAAACAATTATCTTTATTTTTTTATTCTGTGGCGGAAACAAGCTTCCATAGTACGAGTTAAAAAATAGGCCAAATATGATGTTTTGAAATCTATGTAAGCTTAAATATTACAAATATTACTATCCACACATTTTAAAAGTAGGAAGAGTTCAGTTTACTCACACTAATGTTATCAGCTCACTGCAACAACTTTCCACCTACTTCACCTTAAAATTAAAATTGGCGGTACGTCATATCAACACCTAAATCCCCAATTCTTTCCTGGGATATTTTATTATAAGCTTGTCTGAGTGAATGACAGTAACCAAGGGGGCGGAGCTTAGAGAAGGGTCAGTTTACCTTGTAAACAGAAAGAAAGATGTTGTTCTGCTTTCTGAAGAACTTCCTTTTCTTCCAGCGGTTCTTAGGCATGTATCCAGAAATGTATTTCACAGAGAAACCAGTAAGAGAAGTCATACAGACTTTCCAGGAGAAACTACATGAGGTAACCAACAACATCAAGAGCCGGAATAAGGGATTAACACTGGCGTATTGCTATTTGTCCCCAGACAAAATCCCCAACAGCGTTGCAATTTGAGAAAACACTTGTAGTGTTCATGGCCAATGTGTGCTTGACATGGAAAGAGAGAAGAACAGCTCTACTTAAATATAAAGTGTTGTAAAACACAGAGCATTTAGCCTTTTGAGGCAGTCTTTAGAAATTATGTTTGATTAATGTTTCTTGTATTTTACTGTCGCTGGGAAATAAGGAATATTACTTTATAAAGGTATATCCATCTGAGGGAAAGAAGAACAGTTTATTTGGCTATGCTTTCAAAGAGATCACATGAGCTTGTGTTATAGCCCATTTATTATTGTCTTTCTTTTTATATTATTTTCTTTATCCATATAAACGTGCATATTCATTCTGTGGTATTAATTTACTCATATTCTTTATTACTCATGATATGCTGTTTGGATAATAGACTGTTTTAGATTTTGTTTTCGTTATATTGAGATCTTAAATCTATATTGAGTTTACGTTGATTATGTTTTGCTGTTGCTGTGTGACTTTCAGTAGATTCATTTCTTCTGGTGTGAGGGAGGGTTTTCTGATAGAGGTCAGCTGATTAAGAATTGCTGTTATGGACGTGAAATATTTGTTTCATGAATGCTTGAGTTTTCTCTCATAATAAAGAAATCTTTAATAAAATAAAGAGAAATAATGTTTTCTTTGCATCTTATATCAAGATCAAGAAGTTTTCTTTGTGATCTCATGGCAACTTTTTCTGTCATAACAAAAGCATTTTTTTCTCTGATCCTTTCCATCTTATAAATCTCACTGTGTTTTCTGTAGCTTTATCAATGAATTATGCCAGGCCATATAGTCATTCATTCATTTTTATCTGTTCAGCTACACCTGCCATGTTTGAAAATGCTTCTGTGATCATATACAATAATTGAATTCACTGCTGGATGAGTGGGAGGGAACTTTGGTGCATTTCTTTTAGCATCTTGAATCAAATAAAAATGTTTTACCACTTGTGAAAAAAGTAGACAAGTTTACTGATTGCACACTTGAAATCTAGAAAAATACAAATTTAACGTTTATTATTCAGGTTATATAATTTAATAGACACCTCAATAGAAATATTAAATAAGATACATTAGTAGGAATACACCTTCATGAATATGTCTTTAAGAACACATACAAATGTATTTCTACAAGAAAAATAAGAATTTATTTTTATATGTATTTAAATAAATAACGTCTCCGTTATGTATGGTAACCCTCGTTCCCTTTCGTTCAGTCACTACGACGTAACGTTAGTGACTAACGAATGGGGGTTTCGCTTAGAAGCCTATCATCTTCGAGCTTAGAGAAAACGCCCAATGGTGTGCCAATGCCATGGGGCATGCGGAATTTGCATACGCAACTCCGCCTCACCTCGTGAGTATAAAAGGAGTACGTGGCAATATCGCATTATGTTTCTGCTTTCGGAGCCAAGAGGACCTACCTCGTCACTCCTACAGCCTTCTGAGACTTTGTCAGCTTCTTCGAGACGAGCAGCTTTCCAGTCGGTGTTGGTGTAACAGCGCGTTCCAGTGATCACATACTTCCTGCCTGCTGATCTGCGCAGTGGTCTGTCTGACAGCTGGTGTGTGTTTCCCTGGGGCTTCGGCATCGTCTGCGAGGCTTCCTCTCATAAAAGAGCTTGCGCGTGGCACGTCCTTTTCAGGATGTCTCGCCCGTGCATTTCTGGGTGCGGTGGATCGCTTCACCCTTCCGGCGCACGGCGCTGTGTGACGTGTTTGGGCTTTCAGCACGCTCAGGCGGCGCTCGTGGATGATTCATGTTCTCACTGCGGGAGCATGGTCATCTCGGTATTACGGTCGAGACTCCGTGAACTCCGTGTGGATGCCGGAGCGAGAGTCCCCTCTGTCACACCCCAATCTGCGGTCTCCACGGGAGGCTGCACTTTGGCTGATGGCCAGGGTGACCTGAGAGTGATGGTGTGGAACAAAGCGCCGACGCTCATGCCTCGGCCCGCAACCCTCTCTTATATACCTGACCCGGTCCGTGTCCGGCCATCTACATCGGGACTGGCTCCTGCCGTTCTGACTGTGGTGGTTGGTGCGGCGGAGGATGAAGTGATGTCCATCGCCGCATCACAAGGTGGGCTGGAGTCATCTGAGGATGATGATTCGGCTGTGCTGCCACCTGCGGGTGCGCCAGCATTGCCCGAGTCGGACCCAGAATTGACAGCCATGCTGTCTCGGGCCGCCGCAGCGCTTGGGTTGGAGTGGAACCCTCCGCCTCGACCTGAGCGCTCGCGGCTGGATGATTGGTTTTTGGGGGCGGAGCGCGCGGACACCCGTCCGTCCGCCCCTCCAATTCCTTTCTTCCCCGAGGTGCATGAAGAGATCACGCGGTCCTGGAGGAACCCGTTGTCTTCCCGTGACCGGCCGGCGAACTCTTCCGCCTTCACCGCCCTTGATGGAGCCGCGGCTCGTGGGTACACTGGGGTCCCCCCAGTCGAACGCTCTGTTGCGATGCAACTGTGTCCGCAGAGTGCTTCGACCTGGCGCGGTGACCCAAAGCACCCCTCCAAGGCCTGTAGGTTTTGCGTCTCTGGTGGCGAAGACCTATAGAGCTGCGGGGGCAGGCGCGCTTCTTTGCATGCAATGGCAACTCTTCAGGCTTACCAAGCCAAGTTGCTGTGCGACATGCACGAGGGTGGGGCTGATCCAGGACTCAGCAATGAGTTGCGTGCCGCCACCGAGATCGCTCTCCGGGCGACAAAGGTGACCGCGCGCTCCCTGGGTCAGGTGATGTCCACTAATGTGGTCCAGGAAAGACACCTTTGGCTCACCCTGGCGATATGCGTGTGTGGCGAACCCGGTTCCTCGGCGCCCATATCCCAGGATGGGCTATTCAGCGGGCGGTCGAGAGCGCCCAACAGTTCTCGGCCGCTCAGAAGCAAACTGAGGCGATAAAACACATTCTGCCCGGCGGTCAGCTGCTGTCTTCACCCCACCGCCCGCGCGGTTGCCTCAGCCCGCTGCGCCGCCGTGGCGCCCTCCTGCGGTTCCCTCAACCTCTGCGCCACCCAAACAGCAGCCTCTACCCGGGCCGCGCAGAGGTGCCTGCAGGAAGGCGGCCCAGTCCGCTCCAGCCCCGCAGCCCGCGAAGAAACGCCAGGCTAAGCGGCGCTCCTGACGTGGACAGCTCAGGGATGGGCAGTTCTCCACAGGAGACGGCAGCAGGGCCGCTCCTTCCCTCTGGTTGAGGGCCGGGGGAGAATCTTTTGTTCAGCTGCTGGCCCCCGGGTCAGCAGCACCCTATTATGGTTAAAGAGAGAACTGACTACCCCATCCCTGAGCACCCAGAGACCGGTGATGATGGTGCACGCCACCCTCGGGTCCCGCCACTCGCATCCCTCTCTGTCGCCAGCCTCCTCTCAGAGCAGACCCCAGTGGAACGCGCGTCCTTCCCTGGTCTCCTCTGTCAGGACGCAGCCGTTAACCGTGCCCCGACACGGGGACGCCCAACCGCCTCCCCAGTCCGGGCCGGTAACGCTGCCTCGCTGCCCCACCCTGGGTACATCTGCCGTCCCTATGACTCCGCTGGTGCATTTCCTGGGAGCCTGGCTTCAGTTTCCGGGACTGTCCCGCTAGGTCGCTCGGACTGTCAGGCTCGGCTACGCGATTCAGTTCGCGCAGGCTCCTCCCGCTTCAGAAGTCTGCCGAACCGTGATCGGGGCCAACGCCCCCGTCATGCGTCCGGAGATTGCCACCCTGCTGGCGAAGGGTGCGATCGAGCCTGTCCCTCCGGCCAGGATGGAGTCGGGGTTCTACAGCCCCTACTTCATTGTACCCAAGAAAACCAGTGGGTTACGACCAATCTTGGACCTTCGCATCTTGAACCGATCCCTTCACCGGCTTCCGTTCAGGATGCTGACTGCGAAACGCCTTTTCGAATGCGTTCGTCGTCACGATTGGTTTGCAGCGATCGACCTGAAGGACGCCTACTTCCATGTCTCCATCCTTCCTCGACACAGACCGTTCCTTCGGTTTGCTTTCGAGGGGCGGGCATATCAGTACGCGGTCCTCCCATTCGGACTGTCTCTGTCCCCTCGCGTCTTTACGAAGATTGCCGAGGCAGCCCTTACGCCCCTTTGCACGGGGTTCGCATCCTGAACTATCTCGACGACTGGCTCATACTGGGTCACTCTCGAGAGCAGGTTTGCGGACACAGAGATCGGGTGCTCCAACACCTAGCCCGTCTGGGCCTTCGGGTCAACTGGGAGAAGAGCAAACTCTGCCCAGTGCAGAGGATCTCTTTTCTCGGTATGGACATCGACTCAGTCGCCATGTGTGCGCAGCTTTGGCGGCGCGCGCGGTCTCTGCTGACTTGCCTCCGTCAAATCGAGAGCAAGAATGCGGTTCCACTGAAACTGTTTCAGAGGCTCCTGGGGCATATGGCATCTGCAGCCGCGATGACGCCGCTCGGATTGCTTCATTGCTTCAGAGATCGAGTCCCGAGATGGGCATGGCAATCTGGCACGCTCCGGGTCCAAGTGACTCGGGCCTGCTTACAGACGCTCACCCCGTGGTCGAACCTCAGTTTTCTACGGGCCGGGGTGCCCTTAGAACGAGTTTCCAGGCATGTTGTCGTAGCGACGGATGCCTCTGCCACGGGTTGGGGTGCCATGTGCAATGGGCAAGCAGCCGCGGGCTCCTGGACAGGACCCCAGCGCCTCCTGCATGTCAATTGCCTCGAGTTGCTGGCAGTACGGTTCGCCCTGCACCGCTTCCGAGCGTTGCTGAAGGGTCAACATGTGCTTGTCCGGACAGACAACACGGCCGTAGTAGCGTACATCAACCACCAGGGCGGTCTACGCTCCCGCCGTATGTCTCAACTCCCGCCATCTCGTTCTATGGAGTCAGAAGCGCCTGAGGTCGCTTCGTGCTGTCCATATTCGGGAGTCCTGAACCGCGCAGCCAACCTGCTCGCGGGTTCAGCCTCTCCCGGGAGAATGGAGACTCCATCCCCAGACGGTCCAGCTGATTTGGGAACAGTTCAGGGACGCGCAGGTAGATCTGTTTGCCTCCCACGACTCTTCCCACTGCAGCCTGTTTTATTCCCTGACCGAGGGCACGCTCGGCACGGATGCACTGGCGCACAGCTGGCCGCAGGGCCTACGCAAGTATGCGTTTCCCCCAGTGAGCCTACTCGCACAACTCTTGTGCAAGGTCCGGGAGGACAAGGAGCAGGTCCTTTTGGTTGCCCCGTTCTGGCACGGCCTGACCTGGTTCCCCAAACTCTTACTCCTTGCGACAGCCCCTCCCTGGCCCATTCCTCTGAGACCGGACCTCCTCACTCAGAGATGGGGCACCCTTTGGCACCCGCGTCCCGATCTGTGGAGCCTCCACGTGTGGCTCCTGGATGGGACGCGGCAGGTTTGAGTGACCTGCCACCCACGGTGGTCGCCACCATCACTTCCGCTAGGGCAGAGTCCACTCCTGTCGATGAAGTTCCTGCTCTGCTGACCGCATTGGCCTCCGTCAAGAGGGTCAGGGACCTGCAGGCATTTCGGTTGACGAAGCGTGCCTGGAGTTCGGGCCGGCTAATTCTCACGTGATCCTGAGACCCCGGCCTGGATATGTGCCCAAGGTTCCCACCACTCCGTTCAGAAACCAGGTGGTGAACCTGCAAGCGCTGCCCGTGGAGGGGGCAGACTCAGCCTTGGCACTGCTCTGTCCAGTTTGCGCGCTCCGCGCCTACATAGACATGACGCAGTGTTTCAGGACCTCAGACCAGCTCTTTGTCTGTTATGGTGGAGAGCGGAAGGGAAGTGCTCTCTCAAAGCAAAGGCTGTCTCACTGGAAAGTGGACACCATTGTTTTGGCTTACCAGCAGCAAGGTCGACCATGTCCCCTTGGGGTTCGGGCTCACTCCACTCGGAGTGTCGCCTCCTCTTGGGCTTTAGCGCATGGCGCCTCGCTAACAGACATCTGCAGAGCTGCAGGCTGGGCGACACCTAACACATTCGCCAGATTCTACATTCTCCGAGTGGAGCCAGTGTCCGACTATGTACTCGCCCCCCCTGAGGGGCCGGTAATGGGCCAGGCTCAGGTGTCTTCGCTTGCTCGCCATTCCACTCCTCGGACTGGATACGTGTGATATTCCTCAGGTGAGCTCCCCGAGAGCCCTGAGTTCCTCCAGCACTACTTATGCCGATGCCTGTGTGTCTGCCCTCTAGCGAGCCCAGACCCTCGTATCCGTCCATCTAAGTCTGCATGGTGCGGACGGGCAGAGAAAAGCCAGGGCTGGGTCTGCCTCCTCCGAAGGCAGCGCTTGCAGGCTCACCACCTGATCCCGGAAGGGAGTGGTGGGAACCTTGGGCACATATCCAGGCCGGGGTCTCAGGATTACTTGAGAGTTACCAGGCCCAAATCATCGACCGAAAATGCCTGCAGGTCCCCTACCCTCTTGATAGAGGCCAATGCAGTCAGGAGTACTGCCTTCGGAGACAGCATTTTAACTCTGCTGACTGCAAGGCTCAAAGGGCACTCTCTGTAGTGCAGTTAGCACCAGAGTTAAGTACCAAGAGGGTATAGAGGCAGGGCGCGGCGTATTTAGTCTCCTCGCCCCCCTCAGGAACCTGACGATCAGATCGTGCTCACCTAAGGACATCTACTAAGTCATGATTAGCAGCGATAGCGGAAACATCAACTTTGAGGGAGGAGGGAGACAGCCTTCGCTCCAGCCTGTCTTGTAGTAAGGAAAGCACAGAACTGATCGAGCATCTTCGAGAGCACCAATCGACGAACAGGTTCCACTTCAACGCATAGAGGCACCTCGTAGGGGGAGCTTTAGCGGAAGTGATGGTGTCTACCACAGCCTGTGGTAGGCCACCTAGAGCCTCCGTGTCCTGTCAGGGACCAGACATGGAATTTCCAGAGGTCTGGACGTAGGTGCCACAAGGTGCTCCGTCTCTGAGTCAGGAGGTCCTTCCACTAGTTCTGGGAACCAAGTATTGGTTGGGCCAATACAGAGTGACCAACAGGACTTGCTCCTCGTCCTCCCTAATGTTGCACAGTGTCTGTGTAAGAAGGCTCACTGGGGGAAACGCATATTTGCTGAGTGCCAGGGCATCTGAGCCGAGGGTCCCCCCGGTCAGGGAATAAAACAACTGGCAATGGGTCATGTCCGGGGCAGCAAGCAGGTCTACCTGTGCGGTCCCGAAGTGACTCCAGATCAGCTGGACCGCCTGGAGATGGAGTCTCCACTCTCCCAGGAGCCCTGGCTGTCGTGAGAGCTCGTTGGCTGCAAGATTGATCAGGCCTGGAATATGAATGGCACGAAGCAACCGCAGATGCTTCTGACTCCAGAAGGAGGAGCTGGCGAGCGAGTTGTGACATGCAACGGGAGTGTAGACCACCCTGTTTTTTTTACTTACGCAACAGCCGCAGTGTGCAGAACGTGCTTGCCTAGTAGCAGCGTTTTGAAGCGGCCCAGCGCGAGATGAACTGCGACCAACTCCAGGCAATGATATGCCACTGCAGTTGAGGCCCCGTCCACAGACCTGAAACTGCAAGCCCATTGCACGTGGCCGCCCAGCCGGTGGATGAGGCATTTGGCTTGACACCTGCTCTAGGGGATCTTCTGCCCGAAGAAACGAAGGGTCCGACCTCTGTGTTACTGAGACACGGAGTGAGCCGCGCTGCCACCCCCATCTCAGTAGCCAGCGTTGAAGCGGTCTTAAATAAAGCAATCCGAGCGGCGTTACTGCGGATGCCATATGCCCCAGGAGCCTCTGAAGATGCGTTTCTGCGTGAGCATTCTGAACGGCAGCCTGAGAAGGGACCAGTTCAAGAATCACAGATCCAAGATCAGCCATAACCCGCCGCCTTTTTTGGGTACAATGTCTGTAGAACCCTGACTTCATATCAGCTGGAGGGACCAGCTCTATCGCGTCCTTTGCCAGTAGGACTGCGATCTCGTAAGTCCACAATTTCTCATCAAATGCCATCAAATGAATCACAGAAAAAGACGATGGATGCAAAAACATGCTTCCGTTGTGGAGCTACTTCACATCTTGCAAACTACCCCAAATGCCCAGCCAAACAGTCTAAATGTAGACAGTGTGGTAAAGTTGAACATTTTGCCAGAGTTTGTCGAAGTTCTGCATCCACATGCAATGTACAAAAAGTTTCTGCACCTGAATTGACTGTCTTAAGCATTGAATCACCACTGCCAATGAAACAAAATCTTACATGTAATGTTTCTTTGCACACTGAGTGTGGGAAATTAGTCGATGTTGAATTACTGGTCGATACTGGCTCAGCTGTTTCCATCCTCCCAGAGCATCTGTACCACCAACACTTTTTAGACCTTTCCCATGCGGTGCCGAACGTCCATTTGGTGACCTATATGAAAAAGACTATTCCAGTTTTAGGGTGCCTTGCCATTACAGTTAGATATGAGTGTCACCATACGCAAGCTTCTTTCTACATTGTACCAGGCGGAGCACCATTACTTGGCATGGATCTCTTTACTGCTTTGCATTTGAGATAAGGAATGGATCTATTGCATCTTTCGCAGAGGACAGTCAAACTACTGTTAACTTCACTGAGCCCTTAGGTGTGGCTGCTGGCTTTGTACATTAAGTAAATGCGCGCTCAGATGTGCCGCCAGTACAACAGAAATTGCGCAGATTGCCATTTGCAGTGAGAGATGCAGTCTCGCAAGAGTTCAAGAGGCTAGAATCGGAAGGGATCATAGAAAAGATGCCGTCATCTCCTTGGGTGTTGCCGCTGGTGGTCATTAAAAAGAAATCTGGAGGAATTCGACTTTGCGTTGATTTAAGAGAGCCAAACAAAGCTGTCATCATTAACAGTCACCCTTTGCCACATATTGAGGAGGTTTTTACAAAACTACGTGGGGCTTCTATGTTCTCTACAATAGCTCTCCAGAATGCATACCAACAACTGACCTTGCATCAAGATAGTAGGGATCTGACAGCTTTCGTTACCCATGATGGACTCTATCGTTCCACACGGGTCCCTTACGGTCTGGCCTCAGCACCTAGTGCTTTTCAAAGAATGATGTCTCAAATTTTGGCTGGTCAGGATGGTGTACAATGTTATCTAGATGACATCATTGTCAATCGTGAGAATACAGAAGTACATGAGAAACGACTTCAAGCTGTACTTCAGCGTTTGAAAAGCAGTGGTTTGAAGCTTAATCAGGAAAAGTGCCACTTCAGGAAAACTGAGCTACCTTTTCTTGGCCATGTTATTTCAGCTTCAGGCTTGCATTCAAATCCAGATCATGTTCTGGCTATACAACAAGCACCAGCTCCTCATGATGCACAGTCATTGCGTTCTTTTTTGGGTCTTGCAGGCTGGTATTTCAAATTTATTCCCAATTTTGCGACATTGGTGGAACCTCTCCGAGCACTGCTCCAAAAGTCTATTGGCTTTTGCTGGAGAGAGGAGGCTCAGGAACATTTTAGCCGTGTAAAAAATATTATCACTGCTAGCCCAGCCCTTGCATTATTTGATCCTGCTTTACCGACGACAGTCACAACGGATGCTTCAGATAATGGCATTGGTGCTGTGCTTACCCAGTGTCATGGCAGCACTGAAAGAACAGTTGCTTTTGCATCTAGAACACTGTCTGACTGTGAAAGGAAGTATTCTACAACAGAAAAAGAGGCCTTGGCATGTGTTTGGGCTACAGAAAAATGGCGCACCTACCTATGGGGACGCCATTTCACTCTTTGTACCACAGCCCCTTATCTACACTGCTTTCCACAAAAGCTCTTTGACGTGTAGGTATGAGAATAGGTGTTTTAATTACAGCGTGGAATACAAACCTGGTCCAGACAATGTCACAGCTGATTGTTTGTCCAGACTACCGCATCCATCCACTGACTACAGTCAATACCAAGAGCCTGAGATGGTGGCTCTACTGTCTCCTGAATTTGCAGCTGTTTCTGTAGAGGAACTGAGGTCTGCTTGTGACGCCTGTCCTATCCTTCAACAGGTTGACCTGCATTGAAAAGGGATGGCCTCGTAGTGCAAAAAGCTTGAATTCTGCTATTGCTCCATATCATCGTATCCGGAATGAGCTGGCTGTACAAGATGGATATGCAATTCGTGGTACACACCGAGTGATCATTCTGGAAGTTTTGCAATCAAAGTTCATCCAGCTGGCACATGCCACTCATCAAGGGATGGTGCACACAAAGCAGAGACTGAGGGACTTGTACTGGTGACCTGGCATGGACTGTCAAGTGGAGAATGCCATCAAATCCTGTTACACCTGTCTCCAGCATGACAAGACTGCTATTACCCATGCAGCTCCACTCTGTCCTGTGCCTACTCCAACAACTGCTTGGGAGAAACTGGCTATTGATGTAGTTGGGCCTTTGAATAATGCTCCCCAAGGTTGTTGTTTTGCAATGATACTCATTGATTACTACAGTGAATGGCCAGAGATTGCGTTTGCACCTGATGTTACTTCTGCGACTGTTGTGTAGTTTCTGTCTGCTGTGTTCAGCCGTGAAGGAAATCCACTTGAACTTGACTGATAATGGTTCACAATTTGTTTCGGCTAAGTTTGAGGCATTCCTCGTAGACAGAGATATTAAACACTACCGTAGCTCTGTCTATTATCCACAAGCGAATGGTGAGATTGAACGCTTCAATCAAGTGTTTAAAGACTGTTTGCAGACTGCTAGCATTGAAGGTAAAGAGTGGAAAGCTTTTGTGACAGAGTTTCCACATACTTACAGAGCAACTCCACATGCTGTGACAAAACTGTCACCTGCTGAACTTCTGCATGGCCATCAAATTAAGACAAAATTGCATGTGGGTGGTCTTCCAATTGTGGGCCCGCCAAAGGACCAAGAGAATTTTAAACAAATCATCCGACAGTCACAAAACAAAATGAAAGAGTACACATCGGCAACGCAGTGCACAATCGCCAAAGGCCTGGAATCATCAAGAAGTTTTCACAGCCTTTTAAGGTTGTAGCTCAGAAAGGCTCTGCAACATATCTTCTCTCTGATGGAAAAGCTTGGGATGCTATTCACCTGGCTCCATCTTCATCCTGTGTCACCACTTCTGGTGCACCTTCTCTAGCAGACGACTCCTTTAGGCCTTCTCAAGCACCCCAGACATCTCAAATGTCAATCTCTCCTCCTTGTACTTGTTAGGGGTATAACAGCTTAGACCCAGAGACCAGTAGTGAAGAACGAAGACAAAGAGTCAGGAGTGCAATTAATTAAAGAGAAATTTTACTTAAGAATAGTTTGCAGTTTCATCAGCAGAAGCCAGCTTCAAGTCTCACAAGGAGTTCGTAGGCCGCGCTTCCTCTCTACCGGTCTCGTCGTACCGTACATACAATTGTCCCAACAGTTATACTGTTTTCAAGGTCTAGCCACGTCATTTCTTCAAGGTTTATGATTCTGATTGGTCTCAGAGAAAATGTACAGTCATGGTAAATTTCCACACAACGATAGATAGCAGAGCATATCACTAAACTAGGCAGACTAGTTGTCGCCCCATGACTAGATTTAGATCATTGTTGACCTCGGAGGTTGCAGAAAGGCGTCTTCACATCTGGTGTTGTCCATCTTAAATATTGGGCCTGCACAGATCATGCAACGCACACACACACTCGCTCCCCAGAATCACAGCTCTCCCAAGGTTGGAGAGTCTTATCAACAAAGCACTTCACCAAAACATACTGATAACATGTGCTTTCTCTCAGTGAGAGGTACAGACAATAGTACAGGCAATATTCATCTTGATTCTTTAGTGTTTCAGTAAAAGGAAATATAAAATGAATAAAATATAATAAAAATGAAAGACAAATTCATATTTAATCTATGGAAGCCGTGCTAAGTGAGCAAACACTGTTACTGCACTCCCGGCATGTTAGGGGCTGTGTTACACATAGGCCAGACGCCACTCAAAGACCAAATACAAACTTTAGAAAACATAAAAGAAGAACAAACAATCTGTAGTTCTATTGAGTCAAATCAACTGGAATTAATCATTAGAAATAAGAGGATAAATATTAATTAAGGCTTTGATTATGAATCTGATTAAGATATTTACAGGTATATTGAAGCAGCAGGGGATTTCAGACTTCCCCCTTCATACTTCTCGTGTGTCGTGCCCAAGTGTGGGTTAAGGACTATACTACATAAAGGGACATACTCAGTTCTTTAACAAAAGGGGGAAAAATAAAAGATGTTGATCGTAGTCTAGAAAAGGTATTGGAAACATTTTTGTTATATTGTGTTTTCATGGTTCATAGAAAAAAAAAAGAAAGAAAGGAAAATTACGTCTGTCTGTTACGATAGTCATTGTGTCAGATTACGCGATTTTGACTCCTAAAATCTTGTCATGACCTGGACAAGAAACATGTCAGACTACACGTTGCTACGCGACCAATCATCGCTTGTTGTCACGACGCGCGTGATGTCATCGACTTCCAGAAACAAGAGTGTAAACAATGTCTGAAGCGGCGTGCTTTGTACTACGCAAAAAAAGAAAGAAAACCCGACCATGGACACGCTCCTGGCTTGCTGGAAGAGGACAGTATGGGCTGTCAATCCTCCAAAAAGAACTTGAGGTAAAATATCGTTCTTTTTATATTAAATATTTTGTTATTAGTAGTAAAAGATTGCCATCACAACGTTTTTGTAAAACATCTAACGTAAGTTATTAAGCTTAACTCTCACTCACACACACACACACTCACAAAATCTCTTATAATGAATGATTTGCTAGCTTAAGTTACAGCTAATTACAGTAATGTTACTCACCGGTTTGCTGAAGGGCTTCCGCTATCGTTCGCCAACATTTTTCCTTTTTTATTCGGTCGTGGTAACGTTAATCCCTCGACGAAACATCATACAGGCAGATGTGCTGTTGCCACATCTCCACAAATCTTCCCTCCATTTCATAATTCCACCTAGCCGCACCATCATCACTCTTGCGTTTAGCCACGTTTGAAAGTTGTGTACGGAAAATGTCTGTGCTCCGATTGGTCAGCGTCTACACATGACAGAACCCATCGTGAAGGACCGCAAAAAAATTCAACATGCTAGTCTTTCTGTCGTGACATCGTGAACTATCGCAGACGCGGATTCGGTTGTCGTATACTATGACACACTATACGAGATGAAACCATCAATTCTTGCGTCCCGACGTCCATTGTTGTTCACGAATCCCTACGACACCTTGCGTCGAACGGATCGTGCCAAATTCGGGCTAATATCGTGTAGTCTGAACCAGACATGAGAAAACTTGTTCACCCTTTTCCTCAGACTGGAAGCAGGTTAATCATCATTAAATTGTGGTTTGTTGTGTTCAGAAGTCAAGAACGCTAGTTGGTGTTCCAGTATAAACGGTCTGTCGAAACTCATTCATTAAAAAAACGTTCCGCGGTGCAAAAATAAGTTAAAATTGTTATCAATTTTTGCGTAATTAATCTTAATTAACGCGTTAAAGTCACGCAATTAATTAATCTTAATTAACGCGTTAAAGTCCCGGCCCTAATTGAAATACATTAGGTGTCACTAGTGTACCGGTTGCCTGGTAGGGCTTGAATAGCATGAAGAAGGTTGGCGAAAATGTTATAATAAAAGTAAAAGATCAATGTCGAGTCCTCTGAAGTTAATTACTGGAAATACACAACACAAAGTCTGATTAAAATTTATAAAAAGTCTCCGGGTTAAAGTTCATTCGTGTTTAAATCTTAAAGAAGGTAAGCGGAGGTGTTCTCTGGGGCTTATCCTTATTAATTTATTTTATGGTGGTTGGCATACAAATTTAGACCTAAAGTCTATTAGTTAAGTCTAATTTATATGTCAATTGTGCCTTGTTGAGACCACCACCTTTTTCAAAACTGTAAGATATATTTTCATGTATTTAAGTTTGATCTCATTGCAGTGTGGCTGGTGTAGATGTGTCACACTCATACAATCTCTTTCTTCATCACTTCTTTTATTTCCATGTAATGAAAGTGAAGGCCGTGATTATTGCCTAACATCATGCATGGAAGAAAATCATCTCAGTATGAAACAATATGAGGATAAGTAAATGATGACAGTATCTTAATATTTGGGGTTATCCCTTTAACAAACTGTATTTTTTGTGACTGTATTTTGAAAAGCACACTTGATGCACATGTGAGTGCAGTAATGGCACACCAGATGGCGACACCGTTGTAGACTCACCCTTCCTATCTCGCTTGTGAATTAGATTTCTCAAAGCATTTCTCTGACATTTAAACATACTTTGCTGGACATATAATGAACACTATGCAAATTGCCAATATCAAAATATGTTCCCTAAAAGTAATGGAACCATATATCCAAGTATATAAATAGTGGTACATTGGTATTATAGACTATTAATATAGTAGCCTATTTCACTGTATTTCACCCATTTAAGACAACGCATTTGTGAATATAAAAAGGCCATTATTATAAATGAAAACAGATTGATAGATAGAGTTATGAATATGAGTTATGAGTTATTTCCACAATGCAAAAAATGCTCTTCTTACTTAGTAATTTTTCTTGTTTCCAGTCCAAATATCTATAAATTCTTAAATCAAGATTACTTTACTAGATAAGTAAAATGACATGAGATGTTTTGTCTTGTTTTCTGGGGAAATATCAAAATGAAGTGAGTTTTGGCTTGAGAAAAATATGGGGTGAGAAAAATAATCTTGTTGCTGTTTGGGACAAAAACAAGAAACAATATTTCAGTCAGAAACAAGATTGTTTTTCTCACCCCATCGGCTGATAATTTTGCTTGTTTTTAGCAAAAACTCACTTCATTTTGATTTTATTTTCACGAAATATCTTATGTAATTTTACTTATCTAGTATATTAATCTTGATTTAAGAATGTTTAGACATTTGGACTGGAAACAAGAAAAAAATACTAAGTAAGAAGAGCATTTTTGCAGTGCACAATGCAGATGAAACACACACACTGTCTTTAATGGTTTTAGAGCTGTTTAGTGCATTTCAATATTTATTTCCGATTTAATAAAAATTTGTAATTGAAGTGTTTAATGAAATGGGAAACAATTTAAACACAGTGTCCAAACCAGACGCGATGCGATAAAATTCCAGTGAAGAGTAGTTTGACGAGTAGTTTGTCTGTCGCGCGACCAAATCAATCAAAAATCACAGCCAATCAGAGGCGGGTGTGGGCGGAGTCTCTGCGAGCGCACTGCATTCCCAATGAAGTGGATAAGTAGCCACATAATCAAATATTACACCGCTTTAATATTATTAAAATACATACTGAGTGACTGAAACAATCTTTGTCATAGAATAGACTTATTTGTTCACAGTTTGAATGTTCTTGTTTAATTTATTTTCAATATGTGAATTATTCATTGTATCTTTCAGTAAGGCTATAAAGGTCACGCAGAATGATGTTCAAACTCACATTATATGCTTTTAACATTAAATAAACCTCATAAACCGTACCGTAACATTGTCATGCTTTGCCAGTTGTTGTAATTCAAAACAGGGGCGTGTCTTGACTCTTGAGTGGGCGGAGCTTTTATTCTGCCGCGAGCGCTTCCGCTTCTTCCGCTCGTGTGTGTGTGTTTGATCATATCACACACATGTGCGTGTGTTAAAGTGATGTTATAATGCTACTATGAGACACTTGTTCACACTGCAGTGAGCGAGATCATATTAGGCGGTAAAACATGGCACTCTGTGCGGTAAATCAAGAACAGCAGATTTACACAATCAGACTAACTGTGTTGAGCTGGAGAACAATGATGAGTTTCTGTCCATCAATGATCCAAACAGTGTCTCATAAACACAGCAGATATTAAAGCGCCGCTAGTGTTGCCATGGTTACCGCACGATAACACCGGAAGGTTACACGCTTATTTCTCTGGATTTAAACATTCTTGGAAACATTTGGGATAATGTAAGTACACAAGCCAACACAATATATAACACTGATCTAAGAAGTTTTCTAGAATCTAAGGTTTTTAATCTAAATCTTACAAAAATGGAAACCTTTTATAATTAAAACTGACGGAAGTATTGGGAAAAGTAATTAGTTTACCACAGTAAAAAAATAATGCACAAACCCATTCAGCAGTGTGATAGGTTGAAAGAACAGAATTTTGTTTCGGGATGTTGCGTTATTAATTCATAACAGATAAATATGGGATGATTATCAGAGTTACGGATGTTAATGTTGCAACATTATCTGGCCTCCCATTAATATTAATTAATGAGGTGAAAGTTTAATGAATTGTGAATCTTTAATGAAATTGTTATCATGTTCTCTGCAACCGATCAAACTAAATTCATATTTTTGACATTTACATGTCAAGCATATTTTAGAGGTTTAGGAGGCGTTTCTGTGGTTGGGATAGGACAAAACAACAAAGCAAAGTGTTATTGTTCATTTATCTTAATTTAATTCATTTTAATTGTATCAGTCTTTTTTATCACTTGGTAATTTAACATTCAAAAAATTATTTATTTAATCATATTTCTTTTCTCTATACTTTTAAGCAAATTTTTAAATAAGAAATTAATTATAAAGACAATTTATCTATTTAGTTTATTTAATCTAATTTATTTACTTATTTTTATATAATTATTTTATTATATTCACATTTTTACCGTTTTACTTTTCCACATATATTTATTTTAATTTTATTGAAAAAAAATTTGGTAATTTAACATTCAATCATTTATTTGCTTATTTAAATCAATTTTTTTAATTCATTTATTTTAATCTAAATTATTATTTTTACATTTTAATATATGTTATTTAACATGTAATTAATCTTATATATAATGATATTTCTCAAATGTTTGCACGTTTATTTACTATTTACAATTTAATAATATAAGCATATATTTATTTTAATTTAATCATTCTTTTTTAAATTTTTATCATATCGTAATTTAACATTCACTCATTTATTTATTTATTTATTTATTAATTTTTTTTTTTTCTCTAGACTTTTATGCACATTTATAAATAAGAAATTAATAATAAAGCAATATTTTGATTTACTTAATTTAATTGTATTATTTATTTCTCACATGTTTTATCATATATTAATTTAATAACTCATTCATTTTAATCTAATTAATTTATTTACATTTTCCATGTTTTTTCCACGGACCCCCGGTCCCTCCTTCCCGGCCCCCAGTCGGGAAAGCCCTGGTCTCGAGAGTGCGCGTTTACAGCAAAGACACTGACGTCACGCCTCGAGTCCTGCTGTTTTGATCGCGTGCGCGCACCTGTTCGCCGTGGAATTCCGGGACAAACACGACCCCGCCCACTCACCCTTGTCCTTCCCTTCTGATTGGCCGAGCGAGATGTCCGTCTAGCTCGAGCTGCACCTGCCTCTCTCTTCTCTCAGAACATCAGCTGCTTATTCAGCACTCGCCATCTCCCGCTGGAAGCCCGAGCTCGTGCTCTCTCCTTAAACGATGCCAAGGTCTTTCCTGGTGAAGAAACACCTCACGAACAGGAAGCCTGACTATGGAGAGCTGGATTCAAAGAAACACGGTTAGTTCATTTCAGTTTCTCGTCTGGAATAGAACTGTTTGTTTGTTTGTTTTAATAGTTGGGTAAGGATATGATATAATTTCGATAATTGCATATATTAAAATTTTTCGCAGAAATCGCATTTGATAATATAATTTCCGTTTTTTTGTTATATTAAAAGTTTATAAATGAAAAGAGAGAAAATATTCGTTTTGAATTATTATAATTGAAGTCTGAATCTTAGAGTTTAAGTGTTAACTCATGTCAGAGATAAGGGACAAAATGTTTTAGATGTTAAAAAATAAAATAAACTACGTTATTAAAAAGTGTCTCAGATAAAATTCTAAAAATGAATATTCACTTCATAACTTCATAACTCCATCAGACACGCTAAAATCATGCTAATTTAATTGAATCAAAAAATAAACATTATGTATGTAGATATGTAATTGGTATTCAGGAGCTATTATTATTCACACTTTATCTAAATTCCTTAATTCTCCTTTAGCTTTTCCATCACCAGTACCGAGTACCTCCACAATACCTGGTCGCCATAGCGACGCCGCAGCCGTGATGTAATCTCCTACTCACCCACTAACCAATCAAAGGAAAGCCTGCACCTCATCGTTCTTCCGAGTTGCCAAAATAATAATGGGTATAACACACAACCTCTGGACAAACTATTTAAGAATGGCGCGGTTATTCAGGACACTCCATCTGTGTGCAATGATGACGCAGGGAATAGTGACGATTCTCTCTGACCAATCAGCAGTCTGCGGTGTTTTCACGGCACATTTTAGTATCGCCTCAGCTCAGAACCTCGCCGGAGGTGATACGAAAAAAAGCACCTGGAAGCAACTTTTACACACTGGAAAACGAGGCGAGGCGAGCCGGTACTGTGTAGTGGAAAAGCGCCATTAGTAACTCAATTAGTTACTTTTTAAGGGATTAACGCAATATTTTAATACATTACTTTTCAAAGTAGAACTCTAAAAAATGCTGGGTCGTTTTAGCCCAGCAGTTGGGTTACATTTTTGCTTAAAACAACCCAACTGCTGGGATAGTCCATATTTCCAACATTGGGTTGTTTTTTACCAAGTATTTTTAGAGTGAACGTTCCCCAACACTGGTCGCCTGCACCACTTCTGCTTCTCCGCTCGTGACGCAGCTCTGTTTATCAGACACATCTGAGTGTGTGAGGTGACACAGCTCTGTTTATCAGACACATCTGAGTGTGTGAGGTGACACAGCTCTGTTTATCAGACACATCTGAGTGTGTGAGGTAACAGCTCTGTTTATCAGACACATCTGAGTGTGTGAGGTGACACAGCTCTGTTTATCAGACACATCTGAGTGTGTGAGGTAACACAGCTCTGTTTATCAGACACATCTGAGTGTGTGAGGTGACACAGCTCTGTTTATCAGACACATCTGAGTGTGTGAGGTGACACAGCTCTGTTTATCAGACACATCTGAGTGTGTGAGGTGACACAGCTCTGTTTATCAGACACATCTGAGTGTGTGAGGTAACACAGCTCTGTTTATCAGACACATCTGAGTGTGTGAGGTGACACAGCTCTGTTTATCAGACACATCTGAGTGTGTGAGGTAACACAGCTCTGTTTATCAGACACATCTGAGTGTGTGAGGTGACACAGCTCTGTTTATCAGACACATCTGAGTGTGTGAGGTGACACAGCTCTGTTTATCAGACACATCTGAGTGTGTGAGGTAACACAGCTCTGTTTATCAGACACATCTGAGTGTGTGAGGTGACACAGCTCTGTTTATCAGACACATCTGAGTGTGTGAGGTGACACAGCTCTGTTTATCAGACACATCTGAGTGTGTGAGGTGACACAGCTCTGTTTATCAGACACATCTGAGTGTGTGTGGTAACACAGCTCTGTTTATCAGACACATCTGAGTGTGTGAGGTGACACAGCTCTGTTTATCAGACACATCTGAGTGTGTGTGGTGACACAGCTCTGTTTATCAGACACATCTGAGTGTGTGAGGTGACACAGCTCTGATTATCAGACACATCTGAGTGTGTGAGGTGACACAGCTCTGTTTATCAGACACATCTGAGTGTGTGAGGTAACACAGCTCTGTTTATCAGACACATCTGAGTGTGTGGTAACACAGCTCTGTTTATCAGACACATCTGAGTGTGTGAGGTGACACAGCTCTGTTTATCAGACACATCTGAGTGTGTGTGTAACACAGCTCTGATTATCAGACACATCTGAGTGTGTGAGGTGACACAGCTCTGTTTATCAGACACATCTGAGTGTGTGTGGTGACACAGCTCTGTTTATCAGACACATCTGAGTGTGTGAGGTGACACAGCTCTGATTATCAGACACATCTGAGTGTGTGAGGTGACACAGCTCTGTTTATCAGACACATCTGAGTGTGTGAGGTGACACAGCTCTGATTATCAGACACATCTGAGTGTGTGAGGTGACACAGCTCTGTTTATCAGACACATCTGAGTGTGTGAGGTGACACAGCTCTGTTTATCAGACACATCTGAGTGTGTGAGGTAACACAGCTCTGTTTATCAGACACATCTGAGTGTGTGTGGTAACACAGCTCTGTTTATCAGACACATCTGAGTGTGTGAGGTGACGCAGCTCTGTTTATCAGACACATCTGAGTGTGTGTGGTAACACAGCTCTGTTTATCAGACACATCTGAGTGTGTGAGGTAACACAGCTCTGTTTATCAGACACATCTGAGTGTGTGAGGTAACAGCTCTGTTTATCAGACACATCTGAGTGTGTGTGGTAACACAGCTCTGTTTATCAGACACATCTGAGTGTGTGAGGTAACACAGCTCTGTTTATCAGACACATCTGAGTGTGTGAGGTAACAGCTCTGTTTATCAGACACATCTGAGTGTGTGAGGTAACACAGCTCTGTTTATCAGACACATCTGAGTGTGTGTGGTAACACAGCTCTGTTTATCAGACACATCTGAGTTTGTGAGGTGACACAGCTCTGTTTATCAGACACATCTGAGTGTGTGTGGTAACACAGCTCTGTTTATCAGACACATCTGAGTGTGTGAGGTGACACAGCTCTGTTTATCTGACACATCTGAGTGTGTGAGGTAACACAGCTCTGTTTATCAGACACATCTGAGTGTGTGAGGTAACACAGCTCTGTTTATCAGACACATCTGAGTGTGTGTGGTAACACAGCTCTGTTTATCAGACACATCTGAGTTTGTGAGGTGACACAGCTCTGTTTATCAGACACATCTGAGTGTGTGAGGTGACACAGCTCTGTTTATCAGACACATCTGAGTGTGTGAGGTGACACAGCTCTGTTTATCAGACACATCTGAGTGTGTGAGGTAACACAGCTCTGTTTATCAGACACATCTGAGTGTGTGAGGTGACACAGCTCTGTTTATCAGACACATCTGAGTGTGTGAGGTAACGCAGCTCTGTTTATCAGACACATCTGAGTGTGTGAGGTGACGCAGCTCTGTTTATCAGACACATCTGAGTGTGTGAGGTGACACAGCTCTGTTTATCAGACACATCTGAGTGTGTGAGGTGACACAGCTCTGTTTATCAGACACATCTGAGTGTGTGAGGTGACACAGCTCTGTTTATCAGACACATCTGAGTGTGTGAGGTGACACAGCTCTGTTTATCAGACACATCTGAGTGTGTGAGGTGACACAGCTCTGTTTATCAGACACATCTGAGTGTGTGAGGTGACACAGCTCTGTTTATCAGACACATCTGAGTGTGTGTGGTGACACAGCTCTGTTTATCAGACACATCTGAGTGTGTGAGGTGACACAGCTCTGTTTATCAGACACATCTGAGTGTGTGAGGTAACACAGCTCTGTTTATCAGACACATCTGAGTGTGTGAGGTAACACAGCTCTGTTTATCAGACACATCTGAGTGTGTGAGGTAACACAGCTCTGTTTATCAGACACATCTGAGTGTGTGAGGTGACACAGCTCTGTTTATCAGACACATCTGAGTGTGTGAGGTAACACAGCTCTGTTTATCAGACACATCTGAGTGTGTGAGGTAACACAGCTCTGTTTATCAGACACATCTGAGTGTGTGAGGTGACACAGCTCTGTTTATCAGACACATCTGAGTGTGTGAGGTAACACAGCTCTGTTTATCAGACACATCTGAGTGTGTGAGGTAACACAGCTCTGTTTATCAGACACATCTGAGTGTGTGAGGTAACACAGCTCTGTTTATCAGACACATCTGAGTGTGTGAGGTGACACAGCTCTGTTTATCAGACACATCTGAGTGTGTGAGGTGACACAGCTCTGTTTATCAGACACATCTGAGTGTGTGAGGTAACAGCTCTGTTTATCAGACACATCTGAGTGTGTGTGGTAACACAGCTCTGTTTATCAGACACATCTGAGTGTGTGAGGTAACACAGCTCTGTTTATCAGACACATCTGAGTGTGTGAGGTGACACAGCTCTGTTTATCAGACACATCTGAGTGTGTGAGGTAACACAGCTGTTTATCAGACACATCTGAGTGTGTGAGGTAACACAGCTCTGTTTATCAGACACATCTGAGTGTGTGAGGTGACACAGCTCTGTTTATCAGACACATCTGAGTGTGTGAGGTAACACAGCTCTGTTTATCAGACACATCTGAGTGTGTGAGGTGACACAGCTCTGTTTATCAGACACATCTGAGTGTGTGAGGTGACACAGCTCTGTTTATCAGACACATCTGAGTGTGTGAGGTAACACAGCTCTGTTTATCAGACACATCTGAGTGTGTGAGGTGACACAGCTCTGTTTATCAGACACATCTGAGTGTGTGAGGTAACACAGCTCTGTTTATCAGACACATCTGAGTGTGTGAGGTAACACAGCTCTGTTTATCAGACACATCTGAGTGTGTGAGGTGACACAGCTCTGTTTATCAGACACATCTGAGTGTGTGAGGTAACAGCTCTGTTTATCAGACACATCTGAGTGTGTGTGGTAACACAGCTCTGTTTATCAGACACATCTGAGTGTGTGAGGTGACAGCTCTGTTTATCAGACACATCTGAGTGTGTGAGGTGACACAGCTCTGTTTATCAGACACATCTGAGTGTGTGAGGTAACAGCTCTGTTTATCAGACACATCTGAGTGTGTGAGGTAACACAGCTCTGTTTATCAGACACATCTGAGTGTGTGAGGTAACAGCTCTGTTTATCAGACACATCTGAGTGTGTGAGGTAACACAGCTCTGTTTATCAGACACATCTGAGTGTGTGAGGTAACAGCTCTGTTTATCAGACACATCTGAGTGTGTGAGGTAACACAGCTCTGTTTATCAGACACATCTGAGTGTGTGAGGTGACACAGCTCTGTTTATCAGACACATCTGAGTGTGTGAGGTGACACAGCTCTGTTTATCAGACACATCTGAGTGTGTTGAACATGATGTTATGCCATCAGGGCTGGATTGGGGCTAAAATTCGGCCTTGGCAAACCCAGCCCATCCGGCTCATGAGTTACCGTTAATGTTTTTGCTGGGGTTAGGGCCTTATCGCAGGATTCACGGCTGCATTCACACGCGTGATCAGTCTGGAGCGTGTTCAGTTCATGTCTTTGGAAGCTTAACTTTCATAGGAATTCATTTGAACAGTTGAAACACTCACTTTGCTCTCCACCGCTCCGTTTACATGAATCTCCGCAGCTCGAGCAGTGCTGTGAGTGTGATGTTGAAAACATGTGGGAATAGCGCCTCCTGCTGGCTGTAGTCTTCAGCCTTTGGACAAAAACTCCTCCGATGACGCAAAATGACGATATTTGCAATAATTTGAATGTAATCCCGGGTTTCTATTGATACAAAGCTTAATGCTAATCGCTGAAGTAACCCTTTAAGCACTTCCCCTCGGGGGAATCCCGAAAATTATTGATTTATTATTTATAAATAATAAATCAACTCCATAGTGGATTCCAAGTGATCAAGGGCTCAGGGCGTTCCAGTTCAGCCGATGGTTCCCTCAGTAGTGCGCACTCATGCAACGGAAGCAATGACACACATCCGAGTGAACGAGACGGAGGGAAGTTAGCGAGTGAAATAAAACGCAACTGGAACGAGAGATCCACAATGAGCAGGAAACAGTCAAAGCTGCCCTGACACTGCCTGATTCATTCAGGATCACAGAAAACCCTGACGGAGTTGATGCAAAGTGAGGACACAACTTTGAAAGCCATCTTTTATTTAAAATATAATTCAATATTTACTTTTTGTATTGTTTGATATCTTTAATTTTCTAATGTAACTGTATTTGTTTTATTTTTAAGCACTTTGTTTGGCAGTTTTGCATTGTGACCTCATGCTGAGGATGGGTTTGATTACATGAGTGTGCTTTTAAAGTAATACCAAAGAAATTATGAATGCCCTCAGAATATTTCCTTCAGATGCAACTTTTTAAGTATTATGATTTTGTTGATATTCTTACTTTTGATCATAAATAGGGCTTTTGTGTTTAGGACATGTTGTCCCTGATGTTCTAGTCTTGATTGTGACTATAGTGCAAAAACAATGATATCTTAAAATGACTATTTCCTTAAAGGTGAGACTTTTTAAAAGAAGTCCTTCAGGTTTCAGATATATAAATTGATGCCTGTATGATGAGATGATGAGCAGATAATGAGGAGAGGATGAAGAGATGTGAGCAGGTGCGGGATCTCTCACAATAGAGAGTCCTGTCGGAAGAGCTGAAGAGATTTTACCTGCAAATCTGGGCTTTCCACTTATGTTCAGTCTGAGATGGGGATCAGAAATAACCCTTATTAAATATGAGAGACTTCTCTCTTTTTTGACAAAAGACTGTACAGTCTTTATTGGCTGCTTGGGAGACACATTGATAGATAACTGGCTCAAATTAATATAACTTACTTTTGTGTTTTTATAGTATTATTTTGTTCCCACATTGATTCTCTGACAAAATGATTATAAAAGTGCTGGTCATATAATTAGAAAATCACCAAAAGTTGATTTATTTCACTAATTCCATTCAAAAAGTGAAACTTGTATATTATATTAATTCATTTCACACAGACTGATATATTTCAAATGTTTATTTCTTTTAATTTTGATGATTATAACTGACAAGAAATTTAGTATTAATATCTTCTTTTTTTACTGACCCCAAAATTTTGAGCGGTAGTGTTTATTGTTATAAAAGATTCCCATTTTTAAATAAATGCTGCACTTTTTAAAACTTTATTCATCAAAGAATCCTGAAAAAAAAATATCTAAAGTTCTAAAAACCGCAAAACTGTTTCCAGCATTGATCATAAATCATCATGAGAAGGATTTCTGAAGGATCATATGACACTGTAAAAAATTAATCATGGGTCTTGTCATTTTCAAACACTAAAAAAATTAAGGTGATAATTCAAAACAGTGTGTATATTTGATATCAGTAAGAAAATTGTGGTTCAGTGTTGCATAGAAAATATTGAGAATTTGAGGCTTGAATTGAGGAACTGATAAAGCTGATACAATTAAGGAAAAAAGGCTACCTATTAATTTTAACAGAATTAACTCAATTGTGCAGTTTTATTTAGAGTCACCATTGTTAGTTCCCAGCATGCTTTGCATATGGCTGGAAATGTAGAGTTAATGTTGATATTAACTCTTTCCCATCAGGGTTTTTGACCATTTTCACCAAAATGTAATAGCCCATAGAATATTTAGTTTTATGAATTTCTGAGCATGCAATATATCACAAGAAAGAGCTGACCCTCTTCTTTTAAACATAAAAGTGTGGAGTGTATAAAGTGAGGAGACAGGAGACAGAGGTGTGTCGAGTCAGCTTTAATCTCCACTTCAATAATCCACTAAACTGTAGAGCGAGAGATGTAAACAATAGTCACACAACCCGCTCCCTTAAAGGTACTTTACTGTGTCTTCCTCGCGTGTGTTTTGATCTGGAGATTCAGAAGATGCGTAGTAGCGCCCCCTAGCGTCTAACAGTGAAAACACGGAATATTCTGTGTTTGGCCTGGAAGCGTTTTCTCATAAATAATGGAAAATTCCGTGTTTGGTGGGGAGAGTTCGGTAAAAGGCGGATTCGAACCTCTTGCGTCAAAACTTCCAACCATACTTTACTCTTACGCTATTGTCACTGTTGATAACGTAGTGTCTTCCGTAGACCTTTAGTGAAAAGGCGGCCTATTTGCACTTAATACGACAACATTACTATGTGAAGACGAGTGGAGAGTATAGAATACAAGATTAAAAATTAGCTAGCTAGTGAATATGTGCATATTAACAGCGTAAACATGAATTAAACGTGCAAGGCAAGTTTATTTATATAGCACATTTCATACACAATGGCAATTCAAAGTGCTTTACATAAGAAATAAAAATACCATGAGTAAGAATTAAAAATAAAAACAAGGATAATTAAAACAGTTGTAAAGAGAATTAAAAAAAAAAAAAACCAATGTTGGGTCAAATATGCAGTTGGGTTGTTTTAACCCAGCGATTGGATTGTCTTAAGTAAATATTTAACCCAACTGCAGGGTTAAAACAACCCAATTGCTGGGTTAGTCCATATTTGACCCAACATTGGGTTAAAACAACCCAGCATTTTTTAGAGCGTATGCCCCGGAGGGCCTCCCCTTTCTTGAGGCCGCTTCTTTGCACTGTCTGCTACCAAAAGCAAACCATAATATCCGACTATTATATCATTAAATGTAAGTGAATTAAGTGTATCAGCAATCATATATCAAAGAACAAATTTCTTAGAAATATATTTTACCTAGGGAAAAATTACCTCAGTCGCTTTGTGTAAGTTCCAGTACAGATGATAAAAAAAAAAATGTTATGTTACTAATCAATATATTATTAACATTTTACAAAAGTCAAACTCAAATGCAGTTATGGGGATTTTGGCCTGAGAATGTGTGCAAATGTGCATTTTGTTCATCATTAAAACGGCGGCATTACATTATGTTTTCATCAACAGGTTTCAAAGATAGAGTATATGGGCGCTCCGTTTTTCCTGTTGTAAAATATATTTTGGCCAAAATCTCATTTTATAAAAGATGAAATGCCACTGTATGCACAGGTTATGACTAGATGGTAAATACTCTAGCCCTCTCGCTCCGGTCCCACATGTCTCAGACCTCAAATTGATCAAATGTGAGCCTTTATAGACTATGTTTGTTGAGTAAAACACTGAACTTACTCAAAGAACAAGATCTGCACTTTAACTCATTCAGTCCCGATAGAGGTGGCGGAGTTATGAGGTTTACTCACAGTTTGAGGGTCCAACAACATTTAGCCACAAGCTCTTTTTAATACCTTTCATTTGATAAATATTTGTAAAACACACAGATAGATGCAAGGGGTGACCAATAGCATTGATTTATTGAAGAAGAAAAGGGTTGAGCCCTACCTGTGCATGTGCCTGCCTAGTACTATAGACTACTACACTCTGAAAAATGCTGGGTTGTTTTAACCCAATTGGGTTGTTTTAACCAAGCGATTGGGTTGTCTTAAGCAAACATTTAACCCAACCGCAGGGTTAAAACAACCCAACTGCTGGGTTAGTCCATATTTGACCCAACATTGGGTTAAAACAACCCAACTGCTGGGTTAGTCCATATTTGACCCAACATATTAATATCTTTTCGGTTTTGTACCTTAGGGTACCGCCCCAGTGACAGCAATGTACCTTTTTTTCTGAAGGTGAATGTTTTCATGTAAAAGTTTAATTTATTGTGTTGATAAATATCTACCTTATTTTTGCGATGCGGATGTAAGATGTATTTCCTGTGATGAGTGTGTGAGACCTCCGATCCGTTATAGGGTAATAATGAGAAGAATAACAAAATACAGTAAATGTAAAACTATTTGTGCATCAAACCAACGAGTTCATGATTAATAAAAAGCAGATGACACCAGAAGCCTTATGTTAAATAAGGTGGATAATGTGAAATCAATCATGTTTAAAGGCTCATTTCAGTCTCTTTCATAATCTTTGGGGGTTACTGTTAGTGATTTATTTAAATGTTGAGTTTTACCTGATCATGTGCATTACATATCTCCACAGAGGTGATTCATATTGAATCTTCAAGCTCCAAACTCAAAGTACTGCATCCTCATGAGACTCTGCATCCTGCGGGACGTCTTGGGATCTCGTTGAGCTCCAGTCTGCGGTTGAACCCCATCAGTTCAGGGATGTATGTTCCTCCACATCACCCTCTCACTTTCCCTGTACCTGTGATGTCCAGTCCTCTTCCGGTGCCAATGCTGCAGTGCACAGAGCCACGGTCATTCCAGCTTTCCCAAAGAGACGTGTCCCCTTTAGGACTGGCCCCCGCTGGCACCCGTGATGAATGTATGGACTGCCGGAAAGCTTACCTGAGCTTCTCCAGCCTGGCCGAGCAGAGGCTCCACTGTCAGTGGCCGAGCCAGAAGTGCTTCAGCTGCAAGTACTGCGACAAGGAGTATTTGAGTCTGGGCGCGCTGAAGATGCACATCCGCACACACACCCTGCCATGTGTGTGTAAGCTGTGCGGAAAAGCCTTTTCCAGGCCCTGGCTGCTTCAGGGACACATCCGCACACACACAGGTATGCTCAGAGTCGTGTGAACTGGAAAGCCCAACAGTTGTTCTTACTAAGACTTTCTGGTAAACTTCACTTAATGCCCTATCATTTGTTGAACTTACTTAAAACAGTAATCTGAGCTAATTGCATGCTTAAAAATAACCCACGTAAGCATTACTTGACTGCTTTGAGTACCATTTTGCCAAAAGCAAAAAAAAACAAGAAAAAAAAACAGTCGTGGCCATTTTTAATAGACTTTTCTGCTCATTTCCTCCACTTCCGCTCACCATTATGGAGATCAGTGTTCCTGTTGGTTGGGCACTTGGATCTTCAATCATATTATTCACTTTCTATTGAAGCAGCAAGAAATAACAGTAATCTAATTTAGAATCAAATCTATATTGTATTTGTGAATTAATGATATATAACATAACTATATTTAATGTCAAATAATGATCTTTTAACTCCGTATTTAAAAAGAAAGTTGCCAGCCACTGCAGGGTTTTTGACCATTTTCACCCAAATGTAATACCTCATAGAATATTTTGTTTTATGAATTTCTTAAACAATACAAAAAAAACTTTTATTCTAGCTGTATGCATTCTTTTTTTATCAACACTTGAATATGAGTAAGTTTCATAAAAAAGCAACATTTTGAGCAAAAAGCTGAGAAAATCACGTTTTTGGGAAAAGTGTAGTAATGATTCCTTCCAAAGTTGTTTATTGAACTTTCGAATTTGCACAAAATTTAAAAAAACAATGGTGTTTCAGGCTTCTATGCTGCTGTCTTAAACTTAGGTATGTTTCCATTAAAATATGTAAATTTAACTTGTGTGCAGAATAGGAATATGGCATAAAACATTTGCAAATAAAGCAGCGTTTGCATCCCATGTGTTCAAGAGAAAAAAATCATCACTTCCTGTGAAATTGGCACAAAATCTCAGTAATAAACTGTAAGTTGCTCAATCGGGCTCTTTTCCCTTCATTATAAATGAGTGTCGTCTCAGTGTGTCAGACAAAACACACACACACACACACACACACACACACACACACACACACACACACACAAACACACACATACAAACATACACACTTACTCACACACACACACACACACACACACACACTTGTCTGGTGCGCTATCCTTCTGGGGACGCGCCAAAGGCGTAATGGTTTTTATACTGTAAAAAACGTATTTTCTATCCCCCTACACTGCCCCTAAACCTTCCCATCACACACACACACACACACACACAGCCCCTAAACCTTCCCATCACACACACACACACACACACACACACACACACACACACACACACACACACACACACTGCCACACACACACACACACACACACTGCCCTGCCCCTAAACCTTCCAATCACACACACACACACACACACACTGCCCCTAAACCTTCCAATCACACACACACACACACACACACTACCCATCACAGGAAACATGCTGCATTTTTACTTTCTCAAAAAAACCTCATCCTGTGTGATTTATAAGCCTTTTGAAAAGTGGGGACATGGGGAACGTCGTCATAAGTCACCCTCTCCTTGTAATACCTGTGTCGTTACACACACTCTCTCACACATGCTCTCACACACACACTCTTGCACACGGGTTGCATTTCATAAACAAATACCCTGCAAGTAACACATTTAATGAAACATGACATTTTGAAGTGGAAAAAAACTCCACTGATGTCTAACAAAGCCTTTATATATAATACAGTATAAAAGTATGGAATGCATTAATTATGCACCTTATGATGCAATGCATGGTCTCATGAATAAACCCGTTATAGTGCCTATCTATTCAATGTTACACATTTAGACCAATTTCAGATGCAACAAGGAATCTGCTAATATTATAATGCATTTGGTTGCAGTTATTTATGAAAAATATAATGCAGTAAAACCTTTATGAATACCTTTTATAATGCATTATAAAGGCTTTAAGTAAAGTGTAAGCATTTCATTTTAGGTGAACTTCTAACAGAAGTATGAAAATGATGCATTGCTGTAAAATGACCTACCTGACCCGATTGACTGATTTCAGGTGAGAAGCCGTTCTCCTGTCCTCACTGCAGCCGTGCCTTCGCTGACCGCTCAAACCTCCGGGCGCATCTACAGACACACTCTGAGATCAAGAAATACCAGTGCAGAAGCTGCTTCAAAACCTTCTCCAGGATATCTCTCCTGACCAAGCACGAGGAGGCCGGCTGCTGCCCCGTGTCCTGATAGAGTTCAGATCCTGGGACAGATCGAGCGTCACACAGCTCCAGAATCTACCGGACTGACTGACATACCCAAAGCAATCTATAAAGCACAATACGCCGTCTGAGTGTGGCCTTGCTAACGTATTAGTTGTTCTAATGTTTTTTCAGGTTATGGTTTTGTAATTTCTAAGCAAACAATAAAATGATATTTTTACAATAATATAATGTGTCCTGTTTAGTATCAACAGGTTTGAAAGAACTGACATGTGCTTCTAAACCGGCTCACTACACTAAAAAGAGGACCTATTATGCCCCTTTTTACAACATCTTATAAGTCTCAGGTGTCCCTAGAATGTGTGTGTGAAGTTCCAGCTCAAAATACCCCAGAGATCATGTTGTAAATACCCATTTTTGAGTGGAAGGAAAAACCTGCTGTTTTTGTGCATGTATCTTTAAATGCAAATGAACTGCTGCTCCGCCCACTTTTCCAGAAAGGCGGGGCCTGTACAGCTTGTGCCTCTGCCAAAAACGTTTGGTTTTGATGATCATCTCTATCGCGCTCACGTGACATTGCAGTTCTTCATCATCATGAGAGTTTATGATCTGCATGCGTATTAAAGCCATATCAGTGTAAACTTCTGATATATGGTTTTCTGAGTGCTCACACACACACACACACACACGAAGCAGAAAGCTGGACGTCAGACGTGAGTACCCGTGAGTATTAAACTAAGTTCTCTTTTACATCTTATTGTGCTTAAACTGTCAAATGCACACAAGGTTAAAAACACACACAGTTCACATAAACACAGTCGATTATGTGTGTGAACGTAAAGAAATCACGTGTGTATTAGATCTGTGTATTAAAGTGACAGTGTAATATACAGTACCTACTGCTATATAGCAGAATAACTTTAGTAGCTTTAATTAGAATTCTTACTTAAATGCTCTGAAGAGGAGATAAACATGGTGGATTGTGTACAGCTCAGTGAGGGCGGGGTCTATGCTAATAGGGTGGAGTATGTCAGCAGTCATGGGCGGAGTCTATATTAATAGGGTGGAGTATGTCAGCAGTCATGGCGGTTCTATGCTAATAGGGTGGAGTCCGTCAGCAGTCGTGGGTGGAGTCTATGTTAATAGGGTGGAGTCCGTCAGCAGTCATGGGCAGTTCTATGCTAATAGGGTGGAGTCCGTCAGCAGTCGTGGGTGGAGTCTATGTTAATAGGATGGAGTCCGTCAGCAGTCGTGGGTGGGGTCTATGCTAATAGGGTCTATGCTAATAGGGCGGAGTCCGTCAGCAGTCGTGGTGGGGTCTATGTTAATAGGGCGGAGTCCGTCTGCAGTTGTGGGCGGGGTCTATGCTAATAGGGCGGAGTCCGTCAGCAGTCATGGGTGGGGTCTATGTTAATAGGGCGGAGTCCGTCAGCAGTCGTGGGTGGGGTCTATGCTAATAGGGCGGAGTCCGTCAGCAGTCGTGGGTGGGGTCTATGTTAATAGGGCGGAGTCCGTCAGCAGTCGTGGGTGGGGTCTATGTTAATAGGATGGAGTCCGTCAGCAGTCGTGGGTGGGGTCTATGTTAATAGGGCGGAGTCCGTCAGCAGTCGTGGGTGGGGTCTATGCTAATAGGGTCTATGCTAATAGGGCGGACTCCGCCAGCAGTCGTGGGTGGGGTCTATGTTAATAGGGCGGAGTCCGTCAGCAGTCGTGGGTGGGGTCTATGTTAATAGGATGGAGTCCGCCAGCAGTCGTGGGTGGGGTCTATGCTAATAGGGCGGAGTCCGTCAGCAGTCGTGGGTGGTGTCTATGTTAATAGGATGGAGTCTGTCAGCAGTCGTGGGTGGGGTCTATGTTAATAGGGCGGAGTCCGTCAGCAGTCATGGGTGGGGTCTATGTTAATAGGATGGAGTCTGTCAGCAGTCGTGGGTGGGGTCTATGTTAATAGGGCGGAGTCCGTCAGCAGTCGTGGGTGGGGTCTATGTTAATAGGGCGGAGTCCGTCAGCAGTCGTGGGTGGGGCCTATGCTAATAGGGCGGAGTCCATTAGCAGTCGTGGGTGGGGTCTATGTTAATAGGGGCGGAGTCCGTCAGCAGTCGTGGGTGGGGTCTATGCTAATAGGGCGCAGTCCGTCAGCAGTCGTGGGCGGTGTCTATGTTAATAGGGCGGAGTCCATCAGCAGTCGTGGGCGTTGTCTATGTTAATAGGGCGGAGTCCATCAGCAGTCGTGGTGGGGTCTATGTTAATAGGGCGGACTCCGTCAGCAGTCGTGGGTGGGGTCTATGTTAATAGGATGGAGTCCGTCAGCAGTCGTGGGTGGGGTCTATGCTAATAGGGCGGAGTCCGTCAGCAGTCGTGGGTGGTGTCTATGTTAATAGGATGGAGTCTGTCAGCAGTCGTGGGTGGGGTCTATGTTAATAGGGCGGAGTCCGTCAGCAGTCGTGGGTGGGGTCTATGTTAATAGGATGGAGTCTGTCAGCAGTCGTGGGTGGGGTCTATGTTAATAGGGCGGAGTCCGTCAGCAGTCGTGGGCGTTGTCTATGTTAATAGGGCGGAGTCCATCAGCAGTCGTGGGTGGGGTCTATGCTAATAGGGCGGAGTCCGTCAGCAGTCGTGGGTGGGGTCTATGTTAATAGGGCGGAGTCCGTCAGCAGTCGTGGGTGGGGTCTATGCTAATAGGGCGGAGTCCGTCAGCAATCGTGGGTGGTGTCTATGCTAATAGGGGCGGAGTCCGTCAGCAGTCGTGGGTGGGGTCTATGCTAATAGGGCGGAGTCCGTCAGCAGTCGTGGGTGGGGTCTATGCTAATAGGGCGGAGTCCGTCAGCAGTCGTGGGTGGGGTCTATGTTAATAGGGCGGAGTCCGTCAGCAGTCGTGGGTGGGGTCTATGCTAATAGGGCAGAGTCTGTCAGCAGTTGTGGGTGGGGTCTATGTTAATAGGGCGAGTCCGTCAGCAGTCGTGGGTGGGGTCTATGTTAATAGGGCGGAGTCCGTCAGCAGTCGTGGGTGGAGCCTGTGCATTTGTGACGTCACATTGCATAGAATCTGCAAACGCTCGTTCTGAGACACTGCTTATGATTTATGGGGATTAAAAGAGTGTGGATTTTTACCATTATAGGAGGTGGTACACACACTGCAAACACACGTTTATGTTCAAACACCAAGTAAAAGTGAATTTAGCATTATTGGTCCCCTTTAAATATTTGACCTAACATTTTAACTCAACTATTGTTTAAAAATGAATATATTGCTGAGTTAAAACAAACCCAAAATAGGTTGGAAATTAACGTCACACACAGAATTACTAGATTAACACCACAGCAAACAGTAATAATCAAAAGGTGAACATTTATTAAAATTTACAACTCAGTTATGACCACTCAACAGTTATACAGTTAAACAAAGGTGCTTTTTAAAAGTGTCATATTTAATAACTTGCGTTTATATACAAATCTGACCATATTTCACGTATTTTTCCTCCCGCCAACGAACTCACTAATAGCACAACGGCCAAAAACCATCAGCCAAAAAACACTGAGTTAGCAATCTATAGGATTTTATCCTCTCCGTTTATAAGCCCTCCTCTCATGCGGGATCATGCAAAAGTGGATGACATAACCATGGCAAAAAATAACCCAACCGCTTCAACCAAGTGTGTGAACCTTTGACTTCACGTGCCATTATGTACAGTCTTCACTCAGTATTAATTAATATGTCTATATTGAGGGCAGCCGAGGAGAGGAACATTCTTCAAGGCTAAATAAAACCTACAACTACATTTGTAATTGTGCATGGAAAAAATCCTTGTATATATATCTGTTTATTGACAGGTGGATGGAGGTCATCTGTGGACCTCGGGCTGTGTCTGAAATCACCCCCTATTCCCTCATCCCTACATTACTCCACTAATGAAAACGAGTGAGTGAATTCAGACACTAGTGCGCCGGATATAGAGGGCCCTGTGATTTCTGAGAATTTCTGAGAATCCAGTCATAAAAATGTAAATTACCGCATAATGCTGAATTTCACACAACTTGTAGTTTTTTATGAATGAATAAAAAGCAGTACACTTAAATCAAATCATGACATATACTACTGTTTGTGAATATTTAACCAAAAAAGATCTTCACAGCAACCCGTCAAAATAAAAGTTTGGTTTAACTTGAAGAAATTATGACAGAAATATATTACTTTTATACAGTAAAATTAAGCTACATCTCAATATAATACTACTACTACTAATACATTATTATTCAAACTTTATTTTTAAAGGGATAATCATCCCTGTTTTAATTTTAACAGTAAAGCTCTGTTCTGCTGCACTTTGTTTCGACAAAACATTTAATTTCATATGATTTAAAGATTAATTTAATTGAATTAATGTTTTGTGCAAAAATTTGATTGCCAGAAAAATGTAATACACAACAGAATTTCTGAAATAAAATCATAGAAATTATAATAATGATAAATTGATGTTTTTATGAATTCAAGTAGTTAGTCACGCTTTTTGATTATTAAAATTGTATTAAATCATTGCAATCTAGAAAACTTAAAACAGAAATCGGTCCAATTAAAATGGAATTTGGGAAAAAATTAAGGTGTACGCTGTACCCACATCGGACCAGCGGTTTGGAAAATGGACGGATGGATGAATCAGCTGCGGCGCCATCTTCTGGCAAGACATGCACAGTGCGCAGTGCATTATGGGTATTCTCTAGCTGTTGAGCATACTTTGGTTGCACACTTGTTATCAGGGTGCATTGTGGGATTGAATGAGTGCACTCAATAACGTGCACTATGATTTCAGACACCACTAAAGGCCAGAGGTGGAAAGAGTAACAAAATATTCTACTCAAGTAAAAGTACTGTTACTTCAATGAAATTTTACTTAAGTACAAGTAAAGTTACTGGTCTAAAAATTTACTCAAGTAAAAGTAAAAAGTAGCTCATTTAAAATGTACTCAGAGTAAAAGTAACTTAGTTACTTTTTAACAGTGTGGGACTCTCCTGTAGGGTTGTGATAGAATGAGATTTTCACGAAATCTCAGAAAACATCACGGTATTAAACAATTATTTAATAAATAAACTGTACCTATTATTAAATTATGGTTAGTTAAAATGATGTTAAATGAATGAAGATGATTGGTCTTTTTTTTTTTTGGTTGAACAAATGCTTTATCATAACAAACTTAAAACCATTTGTTTGTTTTGTTTATTAAAAATTCAATAAAACATGTCTAATAAACTAAATTCAATAAATGATTATGAATTAGATTAACAACTTAATGTTATCATTAATTCATGCAAATGTTTAAGAATAATAGAGTCCTGTATGTAGTAGACGGAGCAGCTCATTCACAGATCATATATTCATATAGCAATGTTTTGTGCTTTAATATTTACAGACCTTTTATTCTTTCGAGTTATTCGTTCATCCATCAGTTTGTGTATATGACGTGAATCCTACGTTATAATGTAAAGGTAATGTTCATGACTGGATACCGGGATTCCCTCTGTCACAGAAATCATTCGGCCTTAAGTTATAAACACGCCTTTATCTGCACAGAGGGATGTGTGTCCGAACATGTGCTATGTGTTTCTTCATTTGCATCCACATTTTGTGCACATTTGATATCCTCCAAGACAACACCACGTTATATTTTTCAATATCCAAAGTATTTCCATCCTGTCCAGGGGCTCACGACGGCGTTTAGCTTTCAGCTGGGTCTGCGTCATGACGTCTGTCCTGTTCGTCTCCATCTGATATTTGCGCGCTTGTTCTCTTCGCCCCGCGCCCTCTATTCAATATATTAGTTTCGGATCGTTTTTCCTCCCTTTGCATTAATGATTTATTTTTACTCAGTAACGGATGTGGTTTAAAATGTAGCGAAGTACAATACTTCAATCAAAATGTACTTAAGTAAAATTAAAATTACAGCTTTTTAAAATACTTAAAAAAGTAGAATTACACAGAAAGACTACTCAATTACAGTAACGCGAGTAAATGTAATCCGTTACTTTCCACCTCTGCTAAAGGCTGTGTGGCCTATTTAAAGGTATAGGGGGTGATTTCAGACTTCTAGGTCTGTTTTCGCTCATCTGAAAGAGATTGTGTAAGTGTACACACAACAGAGCCGAACCGCATTGGGTCAAACGTGAAAACTATGATGGATTGAAGCATCTCCTCCCATATTAAGGGACAAAGGGCAGAGGTCTGGCTCCGTCTGCACGTCTCTACCATAGTCAAGACACAGCACACACAGACTGGAATCTGTTCGTTTATCCTGACTGGAGCCGGGAGGACCAAACCTTCACCTCCAACACTAAATTTACATCCGTCTCATTCTTTAGCCGCAGTCCAGCAATCCCACTGTCTGCAAACACAAGGCTGTGTGTGAATCCGTGGCTGAGATGAACCAAAGGCCTCAGCGGCAGACGTGATCTTGACCCGCTGTCACTATGCTCCATGACGTTCCCATCAGCTGACGCCGACGCTCCTAACTATAACCACTGTGACTCCACAAATGTCTAAAAATATGCTGTAGTTGGGGCGAGGGAGGCATGGGCCCGGCCCTACGCTGCTTCAGACGGGCCAAAATAGATCAGGAGGCACTATTTCTGACCAGCTGAAGAATAGGCCAAGCGGGGCGGCCTCCATTCCCGCTCGCCTCAGAATCCGGAGAGTTTCCAACGGCCGTAATGAGTCAGCGCTCTCCGTTTTCACCGGGTCTCCATATCTTCACACTCCTTCTTCTGTCAATCACAGCGTTCGGGCTGAGTTGGAGAACCAGGGGTGAAGGTGTACTTTAAAGCGGTCATGAGTTGTAAATGTAAGAGGTCATTGAGTGATAAAAATATCCTGAACGTTTCAGAACTCTAAACTTCCTGGTTAGTGTTTTATTGAAACCAAGCTCTGACAATGTTGGGGATTTTGTCTCAGGGTGATGTTATAGTTTCACACGATCCTCCAGAAATCATTCTAATATGCTGATTTGCTGCTCAAGACACATTTATGATTATTATCAGCGCTAGTTTCTTGCATTTATTTATGGAGCCTTGGTAAGCATAAGCATAAAATCAGACATAACATTATGACCACGATTACTAATGTGTTGGTCCCCCTTTTGCTGCCAAAACAAAGTCTTGACCCATCGAGGCATGGACTCCACTAGACCCCTGAAGGTGTGCTGTGGTATCTGGCCCCAAGATGTTAGCAGCAGATCCTTTAAGTCCTGTAAGTTGCGAGGTGGGGCCTCCTTGGATTGGAGTTGTTTGTTCGGCACACAATGCTCGATTGGATTGAGATCTGGGGAATTTGGAGGCCAAGTCAACTCCTCAAACTCGTTGTTGTGCTCCTCAAACCATTCCTGAAGCATTTGTGCTTTGTGTCAGGAGCATTATCCTGCTGGAAGAGTCACCGCCACCAGCGTCTACCGTCTGTTTGATCGGACCACACGGGTCAGCCTTCGCTCCACACGTGCATCAATGAGCCTGAGCCGCCCATGACCCTGTGGCCGGTTCTCCACTGTTCCTTCCTTGGAGCACTTTTGATAGATCCTGACCACTGCAGACCGGGAACACCCCACAAGAGCTGCAGTTTTGGAGATGCTCTGACCCAGTCGTCTAGCCATCACAATCTGGCCCTTGTCAAACTCGCTCAAATCCTTACGCTTGCCCATTTTTCCTGCTTCTAACACATCAACTCTGAGGACAAAATGTTCACTTGCTGCCTAATATATCCCACCCACTAACAGGAGCCGTGAGGAAGAGATCATCAGTGTTATTCACTTCACCAGTCGGTTAGGGTTATATATATAAATATATATTATTCCAAACTTTTGACTGGTAAAGAATTAAATAGTTCATGAGGCTTATATCAGGTCAGTTGAATCACCCTGACATTTTTGACTGAATTCATATTTTTATTTAATAAATAAATTAAAAGTATACTTGTCATAGAAGAGGTATATTAAAATCATTTCTTGATGGTTCTGCTCTGTCATGCTGTCTTTTATTTTGTAGTTCTGTTCCGTTTCCTTTAGTTCCTGTTTCCCTGCTCTGTTAAGTTCTGGTTTCCTCTGTTCTACACCTGTATTTCAGCTGTTTTTGTCAGTTCTTGTGTACTTTATGTTGTGGGACGGGAAAAAATTGACCGGCACATCATTGAATTTCATGTACTGAATAGAAACAACCTGTAAAATAATGTAAGACATTTGTTAAAAGAGTTGCTTTATAATCTCTTTCCATCCATCTTGTAGATCAGTTTGGTTGTTTTCCATGCAAGCCAAAGCTCTCGGAGCGAATCTGTGAAGCATGATCACAGGGCTTAGCGTGGGCTGCAGATAACACATTTCTGGGATGTCAGTGAACACTTTTGAGTTGTAAAAATACCACATTCTGTTTATAGTAAGCATGCAACTGCAAGTGGCCCACTATTACAATTCCATCTGCTACTTTTAGCCACCTTTAAGACAGAGCTGGCCTATATTTAGCCTATTAAGCGGATGCTATCCAGCTCGAGGGAGATATTTTTACAGGCGTTCTCGGAGCAGCCGCTGAGATTTACAGAATATTTTCCACACTGAGTGTTGGGTGAGTATAAATATCAAGCCGCTGACAGTAATGTGTTGCACTTGTTTCCCTGTGCTCTTCTGCTCGGTTATATCTGTCCACTTGTTGAGGAAAATAAGAACAGGTGCAGTGCGCTCACATTTAGAGGCCGGTTCCAGTCCGCAGCTCCACCCTATTTTCCACCCGCAATCCAGGCTTGTTTTCCTCCACAGGTTGGTCACTGCATGTGCGTTTCACTCCGTGCCCTTTAACCTCGGAGGTTAACCGCTCTCAAGCACTTTCTCCTGACACTACACTATAAATCTCACACCAGTTTTCACAACTAGTGGGAGGCAGAGTGTGTAGTCAAAGTAACAACGCAATTCTACATGTTTGTCTTTTATTTTGAAAGACGTGCATGAACGCTGTTGAGTCTTCTGTGAGATGCATTTCTGCATCTGCTCAGATTACATGTTCTCAGTGTCATTATTCCAGTGGTGGAAAGTGTTGTACTTATGTACTTAAAAAGTAAAAGTATTGCTACTTAAAGGGGTTCTTCAGCGCTGGGAAGATGAATCTGTATTTAAACTGGGTCACTAATGTAGTAGAAATGTGAAATTATTTTTGAATTTGGTGCCTTCTAGACTGAGAAACACAGAAAATGTATTTTTGTCTCATGGGGATGAAAGACAACAATTCCCAGAATGCACTGCTTCACTGCCCTACTCTAGGCACGGCTAGTCGGCTACTGGATTACTGGATCACTTTCCCACCGCGTTCATTTTCATAAAACCAGTTCAGTGCGAGACACTACAATTAAAAACTGATCGTGTCTGTTCGATATAAAGCGAGTGAGCCGATTGAGTGTCACGGCACAGACGCAGCAGGATCGGATCTCATTCATCACATGAGCGGAGATAATCGCGGGATTCGCATCACATGAGCGGAGATAATCGCGGGATTCACATCACATGAGCTGAGGTAATCGCGGGATTCGCATCACATGAGCGGAGGTAATCGCGGGATTCACATCACATGAGCGGAGGTAATCGCGGGATTCACATCACATGAGCTGAGGTAATCGCGGGATTCGCATCACATGAGCGGAGATAATCGCGGGATTCACATCACATGAGCTGAGGTAATCGGGGGATTCACGGCTGCATTCACACGCGTGATCAGTCTGGCGTGTGTTCAGTTCATGTCTTTGGAAGCTTAACTTTCATAGGAAGTTCATTTTAAAAGTTAAAACACTCCCTTTGCTCTCCACCGCTCCGTTTACATGAATCTCCGCAGCTCCCGATCCGAGTGCTGTGAGTGTGATGTTGAAAACATGTGGGAATAGCGCCTCCTGCTGGCTGTAGTCTTCAGCCTCTGGACAAAAACTCCTCCGATGACGCAAAATGACGATATTTCGGAGGAATTTTTCCAGAAATAAAATACATAATTCTCTCGTCTCAGGGTCATATGAGGGGGGAAAGTACGATAATTTGAATATACTCCTGGGTTTCTACTGATACAAAGCTTAATGCTAATCGCTGAAGTAACCCCTTAAGAAATAATTTACTTAAGTACAAGTAGAAGCATTGACAAATTGTTGTTGTAAACCTGTATGAGTTTGACTGGCTATCACCAGACCAAGCTCAATCTTTTAAGATTAGTCTGGGGAGTCTGCTCTGTATTTTCTACTGCACAAGAGGTGTGATCAACGGGCATAGTTCAAATGACTCTGGACGCAATTGGATAGACCTTCAACCAATCAGACCACAAGAGGCGTGATCAACGGCAACGACTTCTCTATCCGTCATCGTGTTAAACCCGCTAATAGCGCGCCAGGTGGATAAGCCAGTCTGTGATTGGTTCCCGCAAAAGTGAAACAGAAGCAGTAGAAATTAATGTACGGGTTTCCATCCTGAGCTGCAGGGCGATATCAAATTGTATGAGTTTCTTTCTTCTGCTCAACACAAAATAAGTTATTCTAACGAATATGGGTTACCAAAAAGTTCATAGACCCCATTGACTTCCGTAGTATTAATAAAATATATATATTCATACATACATTCGAACATTTTAAGGGGGGAGTAAATGATGTCAGAATTAAAATTTTTGGGCAAGCCGTTCCTTTAAGAGCAAAAGAAATTACAAGCATGCGACGTCACATATCGTCATGAAATCATCAAAAAGTATCAATAAATTACATAAAGCACTCGTAAGTGCATTTAATATAAATGTAAACTATAATACATTTAAAATGAAGTGTCATTAACATTACACTCAGTTCACACTTAAGTATGTCCTTTTAAAGCATACTATTTTCATAATAAAAATATGATAAGGTGTTGTTTTTCACAAGGGTCGGTTCACCTGTAAATGTCAAATATGTGACCCAGGACCACAACACAAGTCATGAGGGAATAAATCATCTCTCCATTGATGTGTGGTTCCTTAGGATCGGATGATATCTGGAAATCTGAGGAGCAAAAGTCTAAATCTTGAGAAAATCTCCTTTAAAGTTGTCCAAATGAAGTTCTTAGCAATGCATATTACTACTAATAATACATTTATGATATATTTACGGTAGGACATTTACTAAATATGTGCATGGAACATGATATTTATATTCTAATGATTTTTGGCATAAAAGAAAAATGTACAATTTTGACCCATGCGATGTATTGTTGGCTATCGCCCCAGATATACCCGTGAGATCAGGACTGCTCCAATTTATAAAGCGCTTTTACAGTGACGATTGCCTCAAAGCAGCTTTACAGTGTTAAACAGGAAAATATTACAACAATTTTATTCGGCTGTACGTTTGCTTTGAAGAAAACGGGGATGTCATCGGTTCTTTCGAGTTTACATTTACATTTATGCATTTAGCAGACGCTTTTATCCAAAGCGACTTACAACATAGGAGTACAGGAAGCGATCGGTCATGAATAGGCGAGAAACGCAAAAAGTGCCTTAAATACCAAGTTTTGGACATTACATAGAATAAGCTTAAGCTAGAATAAGGAAGGAATAGAAGAGAAATAGAGGAAGAGTTTTTTTTTTTTTCAAGTTATCATATAGTGATAATACGGGTAGATCAGAGATATAGTTGATGTAGTTAATTAGTTTAGTAATTCATTTTATTTGGATATTTAGTTGAAAACTTAGACCAAAATTTTAGTACTAGGGTCCATATGACATGATAAATAAAATAAAGAGCGAACCGAATAATGAATTTTAAGCTGTTGCCGTGTTTCTTACATAGTGCTGTCTTTAAAACTCAACATGGCCGTTTGCACATTTAAGGCATGAATGGGTCATCTTGTGCATGGAGGAGATGTTTGAGCACAAAGACTCGGCCTTAGTTAGAAGAAAACTCCTATGAACATGCATATTGTGCAGACGTGTCCCGCTCTTGTTGGAGCACACGGGGTCAAAGCAGGTCGGCCCTTAACCCTTCCATCAGAAAGGCTGGAGACACTTAAGGGCCTGGACTCAGAGTCTTTAATGAGCTGCTGAACATTACAGCACCTGCTCCTGAAGCGCACGCATACACAGATTCAGCAGCGCTGCTCTATTAACAATGTGAGAGTCCAGCGGGAATGCCAGTAAAGACGTCAGCCGCGGTGATTTATAGCCGCTCTCCACCTGCGGTTGTGGAGGTCTGGCAGGCTTTCGGCAGGTGCTGGTCAGGTTTGGGTGAGCCGACGTGCTTCATAGGAGTCTAGCGTCTCCCTGGATTCCCAGACCATCCTCCAAAGCCAGGCATTGTATGGAAGATTCCTGGGCGTTCGGACCGGGGTTTCCCCACTCTCCAAAGAAAAGAAGATCGGGAATCTATTCAGATCTGGTAATTAAGTGGATGAACCCCTGAGCCATCCTCCAGATGTTCAGACAAACGGGTCAGTGAGGACAGTGACCTGACTATACACACACCTTCACCTCACACTCTTCATTTCTCTCAGATTCCTGCAGGAAAAAATTACCGTGATTTTGACGGTAAAAGACTACGGTTTAAAACAGTTAACAGAACGTTTGTGTACTATAGACAGTGATTAACTGCAATAGATCTAACTTAATATATAAGTAATATATACCATTACATTCACAGTTTTTGAAGTGAAAATAAGTCGTTGTGTATTTACAGTGAAACACCATACATTGACATTCCCAGAATTCCCTGCGTGACGCTTCACATTAGATTTTTCCGAATCAGTTCTGTACATTAGGGTTTTATGTTACAGTACATGTTGTTAAATTAATGTTTGTGGCATTTTTTAAATGCCATGTGTGTTACCGTGATGGTGTTTGTGTGAATGACTGTATATGAGTTTGGTCCTCCTGAGCTTTGATTGATCATGTGACTCTCATCTCACACGTGATTGGTGGTTGTCAGTATATATCAAAGCTACATAACAGATATTAGTATTTCAATAGGTTGATAATTTAACATTATTTCAGTCCATGAAATACAGTTATTTACTGTAAATCTAAAAATATATTTCCGTTGACCACAGCTGCCGTTTTTAATGGGGATTTTTTTTTTTTACAGTGAAGAAGTGAATATTGAGATTATAATTCCTGTCTGATCATGAAAACGTATTGTAATGTATTATTGACATGCTAGCTCACTGAGAAAATCAGGTAAACATCCAAGGTGGTCAATTGAGAAATTAACTAAATGATTATTTCTATCACAGAATGAGCATCAGATCCGCACATGAGATCAGTGAAGGATCACGTGACACTGCAGACTGGAGGAATGATGATAATAATAGTTTCTTTTATATTTTTAATCAAATAAACACAGCCTTGGCAAGCATCAGAGACTTAAAAACAATAAGAAAACGTACCGATCCCAAACTTCTAATCGGCACTGTATACACTTTAAAAAAAATGCTGGGTTAAAAACAACCCAAAGAATTTGACAAACCCAACAATCGGGTTGTTTTAAGCAAACATTAAAGGTGCACTTCTTAGACGTCGCCTGGGATATGGTGTTCTCCTCACAGCCGGTGGGGAAGAATCGGGACAGGACTCGGGCAGAAATCATGTTCATGATGTGATTATTAACGTTACTGTCGTGAAGCAGTGTGTATTATATATGATGTCACTCACAGGCCACGCCCTCACACGTTCCGGTTCAATGGTTAAAATAGCAATTTCTCACGATTTACAAATAGTTGGAAACATTTGGGATATTGTACGAACTCAACTGAACAAAATATATAACACTGGACTGGTGGTGTTTGGATATTTTGCTGAAAAAATCCTACATAGTGCACCTTTAACCCAACCGCTGGGTTAAAAGAACCCAATTGCTGGGTTTGTCTATTTTCAACCCAACTTGGGTTGTTTTTAACCCAGCATTTTTAGAGTGATTATAATAATTGTTCACCATTGTGAAAATGATTAAGAGCGATTAAGTCTCAAAATACAACACTGACCTGTATACATTGAATATATGGAATGAATAAATGTGTGTAAATTAAAACAAATTCAGGAGAGATATAGAATTCAAAAACCTCTTCTTCCCTCATTATTTCAGGGGAAGCCTCTGATGGACAGGGAGGCTTTTCCCAAAGGAAGACTCAAACCAGAGCCATGGCGCCCTCTGCCTGCAGCTGCGCGTAACACAAGAGCCTGAGTCCTGATCTGCTCTCAATCACTGCCCCATTCTCAAAACCCAGACAATTCTGATTCACAGATGTAAACCTACACCTCTCTTGAGATGGTGCGGGAGAAGGATATAATGCTAAAGATGGTGTATGTTTTGGGAATGTTCAGTGATCAGTCATTTCTGGAAGTTTATTATGATTTAGAAAAACTGACTAGTTGTAGTTTTACTCCGGACGCTTGTCTGTGCCTTTTGAATGATGTCTCTTCTTTGAATCTGGGAGAAATGGACAAAAGGATCATTTTTGAGAAAATAATTCATGTAATTTGAAAGAAATCATCATTACAAAAGTTTGCACCTCCCTTGCAGAATCTACAAAATGTTAATGATTTTAACTAAATACAAGGGATCATACAAAATGCAAGTTTTTTTATAAACTTGTGTGTGTGTGTGTGTGTGTGTGTGTGTGTGTGTGTGTGTGTGTGTGTGTTAGTGTGATTGTGTGTCCCCACAAAGATGGCAATATCCAAAATCCTTGTCCTTGTGGGGACATTTTTTGGTCCCCATGAGGAAAACATCTTATAAATCACACTAAGTGATGTTTTTTGAAAAAGTAAAAATGCAGCATGTCTCCTGTGATGGGTAGTGTGTGTGTGTGTGTGTGTGTGTGTGTGTGTGTGTGTGTGATGGGTAGGTTTAGGGGCAGGGGCAGTGTGTGTGTGTGTGTGTGTGTGTGTGTGTGTGTGTGTGTGTGGGTAGTGGGGCAGTGTGTGTGTGTGTGTGTGTGTGTGTGTGTGTGTGTGTGTATGTGTGTGTGTGTGTGTGTGTGTGTGTGTGTGTGTGTGTGTGTGTGTGTGTGTGTGATGGGTAGGTTTAGGGGCAGGGGCAGTGTGTGTGTGTGTGTGTGTGTGTGTGTGTGTGTGTGTGTGTGTGATGGGTAGGTTTAGGGGCAGGGGCAGTGTAGGGGATAGAAAATACGGTTTGTACAGTATAAAATGCATTACGCCTATGGAATGTCCCCATAAAACATGGAAACACAACATGTGTGTTAGTGTTAGTGTGTGTGTGTGTGTGTGTGTAGTGTGAGTGTGTGTGTGTGTGTGTGTGTGTGTGTGTGTGTGTGTGTGTGTGTGTGTGTGTGTGAGTGTGTTAGTGTGAGTGTGTGTGTGTTAGTGTGTGTGTGTGTGTGTGTGAGTGTGTTAGTGTGAGTGTGTGTGTGTGTGTGAGTGAGTGTGTGTGTGTGTGTGTGTGTGTGTGTGTGTGTGTGTGAGTGTGTTAGTGTGAGTGTGTGTGTGTGTGTGATGGGTAGGTTTAGGGGCAGTGTGTGTGTGTGTGTGTGAGTGAGTGTGTGTGTGTTGTGATGGTTGTTCTTGAGTCTCTTGTTTGTCCTGATCAGTTAATCTGACCAATGTTCTTCAGAAAAATCCTCAAACTCTTCAGTTTTCCAGCACTTTCTGCATATTTGAACCCTCTCCATCCGTGACTGTGTGATTCTGATCTTTGCACACTGAGGACGATTGAGAGACTCAAATATTAAAAAGAGTTGAAACATTCACTGATGCTCCAGAAGGAAACACGACGCATTCAGAAATGTGGACATCTTCGTCCTGTGCAAAAGTGTTCATCCCCCGGCTCTCAATGCATGTATGTAAACTTTTTAACGGGGTCATTTTTATAAATTCAGCATTTTTTCGTCTTGTGCACTATATGTAAACATCTTTTATGTTAAATATCTCATTCAGGACAGCCCTAAATAAAAAAAAAACCCTTCTGTATGATCCCTCTTATTTTGTTAAAATCATTAACTAATATTTTGCAGATTATGTAAATTTTTAAACATGACTGCATTTTGTTCCAAAGCAGAACCGAGTACATCATTCATAGGTCCGGAAGGGATGAGACATGCTTCCATGAATTTCAGCCATCGCAAACATGAAGCGTGCAGAACGCTGGTGTATCCCAATGCTGCCGCTTCTCATGACACTGAAGCTTGTTCTGAAGGGGTTGATTACTTTCGCAGAACCAGAGACCTTTGACTTGTGAGAAGTCTATCACATTCTGAGTAGGTACTTCTTTTGAAAAAGTAATTGCTTTATGAAACCTTAGAAAAGAGGAGACTGTAATCTCTGCTACATAAAAAAGCCCAATCGTGATATACACCGATCGAGCAGAAGGTGAAGTGAATAACACTGATGATCTCTTCCTCACGGCTCCTGTTAGTGGGTGGGATATATTAGGCAGCAAGTGAACATTTTGTCCTCAGAGTTGATGTGTTAGAAGCAGGAAAAATGGGCAAGCGTAAGGATTTGAGCGAGTTTGACAAGGGCCAGATTGTGATGGCTAGACGACTGGGTCAGAGCATCTCCAAAACTGCAGCTCTTGTGGGGTGTTCCCGGTCTGCAGTGGTCAGGATCTATCAAAAGTGCTCCAAGGAAGGAACAGTGGAGAACCAGCCACAGGGTCATGGGCGGCCCAGGCTCATTGATGCACGTGTGGAGCGAAGGCTGGCCCGTGTGGTCCGATCAAACAGACGAGCTACTGGAGCTCAAACTGCTCAAGAAGTTAATGCTGGTTCTGATAGAAAGGGGTCAGAATACACAGAGCATCGCAGTTTGTTGCGTATGGGGCGGCATAGCCGCTGACCAGTCAGGGTGCCCATGCTGACCCCTGACCCCGCCGAAAGCACCAACAGTGGCACGTGAGCATCAGAACTGGACCACGGAGCAATGGAAGAAGGTGGCCTGGTCTGATGATCACGTGTTCTTTACATCACGTGGATGGCCGGGTGTGTGTGCGTGGCTTCCTGGGGAACACATGGCCCCAGGATGCACTATGGGAAGAAGGCGAGCGGATGTGATGCTTTGGGCAATGTTCTGCTGGGAAACCTTGGGTCCTGCCATCCATGTGGATGTTCCTTTGACACGTCCCACCTACCTAAGCATTGTTGCAAACCATAAACAGCCTTTCATGGAAACGGTATTCCCTGGTGGCTGTGGCTCTTCCAGCAGGATAATGCTCCTGACACAAAGCACAAATGCTTCAGGAATGGTTTGAGGAGCACAACAACGAGTTTGAGGTGTTGACTTGGCCTCCAAATTCCCCAGATCTCAATCCAATCGAGCATCTGTGGGATGTGCTGAACAAACAAGTCCGATCCATGGAGGCCCCACCTGCAACTTACAGGACTTAAAGGATCTGCTGCTAACATCTTGGTGCCAGATACCACAGCACACCTTCAGGGGTCTAGAGGAGTCCATCCTCGACGGGTCAGCAACACAATATTAGGTCATAATGTTATGCCTGATCGGTGTATATTTTGTTTGAAGAAACACATTCCAGATATGGCACAATGGACTCCACAAACGATTGCAAAAAAGAACATTGGATAAATAATCAATGAAACCTGTAAAAAAGCTCAGAACAGTAATTTGTAAGTGTCAAACATGCAAACATGCATCATTTGATATTTCTGTCATGAGCAGAAACTCTTTTGGCATAAACACAAGGAAATCTTTTTTTATAATAGTGGCACACTATTACATTTCCTGAACTAATTTTACCCAAAGCTGGTCTATATTTAGCCTATCAAACAGATGCAGGGAGACATTTGCACAGAGCAGCCGCTGAGATTTACAGAATATTTTCCACACGGAGTATAAATATCAAGCCGCTGACAGTAATGTGTTGCACTTGTCTCCCTGTGCTCTTCTGCTCGGTTATATCTGTCCCAGAACAGGTGCAGCGCTCACATTTACAGGCCGCTTACAGAGGCGTTTCATTGCAGGTTGATTACTGTGTTTGCATTTCACATCGTGACCTTTGACCTCTCAGATCCAGTCGTGACCATCTCTCCTGAGGACAGATCACACACCCTGACAAAGCTACACATTACAATAAGGCTCTGTTTGTTAAAGGAACACTCCAGTGTTTTTAGAAATAGGGCTTATTCAACTTCTTTCCTACATTTAGATATGTGGGCAAATGCATTTTTGTCTCAGTGCATGCATTGTTTTAGTTTGGCAGGGTCGCCGCTAGCTTAGCTTAGCATAATGAATGGAATCCTATGTTGCCAGCTAGCATGTCCCGAGTAAAAGTGATCCAAAAAAAAAACAACAACACCTAATTAGTTCTTGTGGCCTGCGTATTCACAACGAGTACAAATAGCGATGCAGATTAAGACTAGGCGATTTCACAGGCAGATATTGGGACTATATTATGGGGAAGCACAGGCGAAGCACTGCTACTGCTGATTTTGTGAGAGATCAGGGTTACTCCTTAGACAGTCAAGATCCAGAACCATTCCTCAGAAGAGGAGCTACGGCTGCGTGCTTTGGAAATAGAACGACAGGAGGAGGAGGTTGCGATCGCTCAACAGCCGGAGGACGTGAGAAGGAGAGCCAACACGAACGGGTGGTTATGAGTGTGGTGGAAAATGTCCCTGCGCCCAAGTGCTTCGCCTGTGCTTCCCCATAATATAGTCCCAATATCTGCCTGTGAAATCCCCTAGTCTTAATCTGCATCACTATTTGTACTCGTTGTGAATACGCAGGCCACAAGAAGTAATTAGGTGTTGTTGTTTTTTTTTTGGATCACTTTTACTCGGGACATGCTAGCTGGCAACATAGGATTCCATTCATTATGCTAAGCTAAGCTAGCGGCGACCCTGCCAAACTAAAACAATGCATGCACTGAGACAAAAATGCATTTACCCACATATCTAAATGTAGGAAAGATGTTGAATAAGCCCTATTTCTAAAAACGCTGGAGTGTTCCTTTAACATGGCGATATCTTTGCTAATGTTAAATAATAAAAATGCAAATGTTTATTACTCTTGTTGAGCAGTTATTCAAGATTCAAGACAGTTTGAGCAAGAACAGTGTTCACACCAAAGGACAAGGCGATTGAGGATGGGTGCATCTGTGTTTTTATTAAGGGGAAAACTGCTACAAATACACTGTGTAAGTATCTTATTAAACCTCAGTCAGTATTACAGCTTCAAAAATGCACACCATCATTAACATCAGCATTGTTATTACGGTTATCTCGTTATTATTCATAGCCGTGAATAAGCTAACACACACACACACACTGGAGGCACCTGGGAGGCTGTGGCAGCACAGAACACAGGCTCTCAGGAACGCTTCCTGGTCAGATGCTCCCGAGCGGTGCTTTTCCATAACATGTCCGAGAGTCTGGCACGTTTCCTTCTCAAGCATCCACATATTCCAAAAAGTCCTCAAGAGGGATTCGGACAGACCATCCATCGCTTACGCTGTTCTGCTGGAGATCCGTCAGCCAACACAAGAAGTCCTGTATGTTTATCTGTGACGGTATGCATTGATGTTACAATACAAAAAGAGTGAAAAATATACATTTTAAGATCATTCTCAAAGGTATCAGAACTGGAGAGCTGTGTTGTACAATATCAAAAGTTTCACTTAAAAAAACAAAACTTACTATGCTACAGCTGTGCACATGAATATTGTTTGAGCAATATATTTAGACACTTAAAAACAAAACAAAAAAAACAGTAAAAACAAACTGGGACCCTTTGTCTTTTTCTACTTTCTACTCTTCAATATCTTTCTTTCAGAACAAGACCATTAAATACCGACACCATTGAAATGCCAAATCACACTGCCATCAAATACAATAAACATTTTCAGTAGGCGATTCTTCTGCTTTATCTGAAGTGAGGACTTTAATATAATAACAATACAATATTACCAATTACTGTAAAGTGACAGCATTTCTGAAAATGTTTTGTTGAACTTGACCCATCTTTTCCACACAACAATGACAAATCCATCTTGGAAATACATTTTGGCAGTAAGTTACTAAATAACTGGAACAAAATTCCTACTCGATCATCAAAAGACATTTGAGTTAATTAAAGTGCAATGTTTTTAACATGCTTCCTAGCAGAAAAGGTGATCGCACCTTAATCCAGAGTTCAACGTATGCCACCAAAGAAACGTGGCAGTCTTGCCATTGTATGTACAATCTAAGCGAAAAACAAAAGAAGAATAAAGTCATCATCACTTATACTATGAATGTATAAGCCTCTAAACGGGCCTCTTAATAATAAATACCAACAAGGACATTCCAACATTACCCAGAAGGCCTTACACAATTATAAACGGCCCCGTATTCAGGACATCAGAAGACAAATGACATCTAACACTGTGTCCTAATGAGATGCGACAAGCTTCCAGCGAAGAAATGTGTATGAGAGTGTAAAACACATAAGCAAATTTGACGATAATTTATACGAGGCGACAGCTGTGATACTGTACTCAAAGCTGTTAGGACAAAAACTCAATACATTTAGTCATGCCATTAGGACACGGCGTTATTCTCAAAGAAATCAATACAAGCCCTACGAAGGCTTTTAAGAAAACCATACAGGAATGATCACTCTAAGTGATTACACATTAAACGTTCTAAATGATTAGAAACCGACAGCAGGACATTTATGGACGCAGACCAGAAATCAAACCGATGAGCAGTGTTGGGGAAAGTTACTTTCACAAGTAATGCATTAATATTGCGTTACTCCCTTAAAAAGTACTTACATTACTTTAACACAAGTTACATAACCAGTTACTCTAAAAGTAACTAAGTTACTTTTTATGTATAGTAATGCGATACATTACTTTTGCATTATTTCTGTATTACAATATTGAGTTACTCCCTTAAAAAAGAACTAAGTTACTTTAATGCAAATTACATAACCAGTTACTCTAAAAGTAACTAAGTTACTTTTTATGTATAGTAATGCGATACATTACTTTTGCATTATTTCTGTATTACAATATTGAGTTACTCCCTTAAAAAAGAACCAAGTTACTTTAATGCAAATTACATAACCAGTTACTCTAAAAGTAACTAAGTTACTTTTTATGTATAGTAATGCGATACATTACTTTTGCATTATTTCTGTATTACAATATTGAGTTACTCCCTCGAAAAAGAACTAAGTTACTTTAATGCAAATTACATAACCAGTTACTCTAAAAGTAACTAAGTTACTTTTTATGTATAGTAATGCGATACATTACTTTTGCATTATTTCTGTATTACAATATTGAGTTACTCCAAAAAAGAACTAAGTTACTTTAATGCAAATTACATAACCAGTTACTCTAAAAGTAACTAAGTTACTTTTTATGTATAGTAATGCGATACATTACTTTTGCATTATTTCTGTATTACAATATTGAGTTACTCCCTTAAAAAAGAACCAAGTTACTTTAATGCAAATTACATAACCAGTTACTCTAAAAGTAACTAAGTTACTTTTTATGTATAGTAATGCGATACAGAAATAATGCAAAAGTAATGTATCGCATTACTATACATAAAAAGTAACTTAGTGACTTTTAGAGTAACTGGTTATGTAATTTAGATTAGTAACTTAGTTCTTTGAGGAGTAACTCAACATTGTAATACAGAAATAATGCAAAAGTAATGTATTACAATATTGAGTTACTCCCTTAAAAAAGAACTAAGTTACTTTAATGCAAATTAGATAACCAGTTACTCTAAAAGTAACTAAGTTACTTTTTATGTATAGTAATGCGATACATTACTTTTGCATTATTTCTGTATTACAATATTGAGTTACTCCCTCGAAAAGGAACTAAGTTACTTTAATGCAAATTACATAACCAGTTACTCTTAAAGTAACTAAGTTAATATTTATGTATAGTAATGCGATACATTACTTTTGCATTATTTCTGTATTACAATATTGCGTTACTCCCTTAAAAAGTAACTAAGTTACTTTAACGCAAGTTACGTAATCATTTACTCTAAAAATAACTAGGTTACTTTTTATGTAAAGTAACGCGATGCGTTACTTTTGATTTCTCGCAAATTGTAAATTTTCGCTTATTCATATGGTTGAATTGGCTCATCGAAGGTCAGAAGCAAAAACATTGGTTAAAACAATGAGATTAAATACAAAGTATATTTGTGTAATTTAACATTTAATTATTGCAGGTTTGCGTAAAATATTGAGTTTACGTTTCACTGCTTTAATTCTTTTTGAGGAATACAAATGTGAAAACAAGGCAACGATCAATGTTTTGCTGTAAATTGAAAAGTAACGCATTACTTGTTTCTTGAAAAAGTAATCGGATTACATAACTCGTGTTACTTGTAATGTTACCCCAATGTTAGTAACTCATTACGTTATTCATTACTACAATATTACATAAGTTGCGTGTGAACACACAAGACGTGTGTTTTACCCACTCTATATATTTTAATGATTTTATGTATATTAGAGTTTTAATAGGTTTGCGTATTGTCTTGGTCATTTTAGTCCATTTTATATGTGTTTTAATGCGTGTATGTCTATAAATGTTACTGGGTCTGCCTGTCATGTGACTGATCACATGATAGGAAACAGGAAATAGCCAGCATTTAGGAAGCAGCATGGCAAACTAACAAGATCGCTATTCAAACCGACCATATGGTAATCAACAGCAAAGTGCGTTACCAGTGTGGACTTTACTTTCCTGCACAATTTGGATTATCACTTCAGTGGATTTTGTATATCCACCGGTGGACACTTTGGGACTCATTCGGACTGTTTGAGGGTATGGTGTTAAGGACTGAGGTTTCCTGGTTTTACGGTGTTGTTTTAAAGAGTAGCTAAACCCTAAACCAACTTTTTGCAATCTGCAAGACTGGGGCTTTATTACTGCGGTTCATTGATTCGAGTCAAGAATCAAGTCCTCTACTTCAAAAGATCTGTTGCAAAACTACTAGCGTCACTCCAGTCATTCTCCATCTTTGCGAGTCTGACAGCTGTCAATCAATCCGTCACTGCGGGTCTCAGGTGCACGCCCTCTGCTCAGCCCCGCCCTTGGCTCCTCCCCTCTGCTCCGCCCACTTTCCCAGCATTTTTTTAAATATTGCACGTTTGGTTGGAGTTAGGCTATGAAAAGGGGTTTAGTTACCCTTTAAGTTCCTTGTGAATATTGTAAATGCACTTTATTTATTCATCTGTTGTCCGTCTCATCTTTCTTAAACACTCACCCATTTTAATTCAAGTAACATCTTCCAATAAGTCAACATAAATTGACACTTAATGCATTACTTTACTCATTACGTGAAAAAGTAATCTGATTACGTAACTCGTGTAATGCGTTACCCCACCATTGCCGATTTAATTCCTGGTCATAGAGTTTCAGATTAGACAATGATTGTGACACGCTTAACCTCAGTGGCTCACAAAATGGAGATAATCACAATGACTCGACAGATTAAACACACCGTTTACCAACACAGAAATTAATCACAAGTTGAAGCACATCATCTTATTCTAAAAAAAAGCTAATTTCAAAAACAAATGTCTCCAACCAGCCCTAATGGTTTTCAACTCTTCCGCCTTGACTGGCTCTAGATATATCAAAAACACTGGATCTGGTAGAGTTATCAAAGCTATATCAAATGGGAAATAATGCACCAGCATCGAACAAATCCACCAAACTAAGCACAGCACTGACGCTTGGAGCACGTCCTCGTAGGCCTGTCTCATACTCTATGCAAGGACATGAATGCAAATGATTCTACGCCAGCTCAATATCACACATTCTTTGGATTTTCCAAAATAAGCCAGAAATGAACTGTTTTCTTCAAGGGTTAACTATGCCAACTACGATCGACTGTTCGATTAGAGTACCGGTGTGGTAAGTTCGGTAAAGTCTATTGATCGGTCAGCGTGTTTACAGATCGCTACTAACACAGTCACATTTACATTTCTGTGCTGAGATCTTTACAGATTGGTTGGTTTTTAGATGTTTGAATGCTTTGCTGATTGAAGAAAGTCACGTTAAGCACATTCAAAGGGTATTTCGCGCAATGCTTCGGCCAAACACTCACATTAGTGTGCTTGTGTAGAGCATGTTTCAGTCCTAACGCCCCGCTCCAGGCATATATTACACTCTGCGGATGAGAAGAAAAGGATAGGAACAGAATTCGTCGGTGTGTCTGCATAGTGGGGACATTGGAGTGTAACAAACCTAAGCCTATCACACCAATGCTCCTCTAAGCATCCTTTACAGCATTCATGTAAGAACAGAAACCCCTGTACAGGAAATGGAATGACTTTAAGGCCAAAGCGTACAACTGCACACTGCTCCACTTCCTGTTGGGACGTTCCAAGTGTGCCAAACACGTCCTGAAGATTTTTTGATCGCCCCCTGGTGGCTGGCTGCAGTATAGGTCATAAACCCCACCCTCTCCATGTAATCGAATGGCACAAGCCAAACTAAAAAAAAAAAATCTAACTACACTGGTTTCTGTCATATTAGGTAGTTCTCATCACACGGTCCGTTTCTCCAGTAAGTTCGGTTTTAGTTAGCTACTCAAAAAAATGCATTCAAGCCCTTCATAGATGTGACATATATGAATTATGTTCACTTTACTTAAACATTTTGTCTAACATTTGTTTTACCCGATTTACACTACAATTACTCCTTTTCCGCCTGGATTTGGCCTACTCAAATTGAAAAGCTTCCCACACACACGCACACAGTGGTCTCTAAATACACAATTTTGGTGTCATTTTACAGGAAACCCTTTGAAGTTACATAACACACTGCTAAAAGTGATACAAATGTAAGTATATGTTGTCTAAATTGTAATAAACTAACAAAAAAAGAGGCGCTTTTTGAATTTTTGGTTATTAATTCATTTTTGAAACTCCAATTATACCAATATAGTCATATAAATGCAAAATCCTGTGTAATTTTGCAGAAACCTCTATGAAATTACATAAGACACTGCTGAAAGTGATAAATGTTATAATGTTAAATATTACGTTATCCGGGTGTTAAGCCTGACGTCACGCGGCAGAGCTTCCGGGTCCAAACGCGCTCTCTCATATACCACAAGAAAAACAACAAACGGTGCTAATATACACACACAATGTGGTGTAATACTACAAAAAATTAATTATCATAACCTTTATCTCCATACCAAAATTTCAGATGGCCAGACAGTGATTCATCTTTTATCAATCGTTAAAATATTAAAGTCTGTGACACTGTGAGCACTGAGACTGTTGTGTAGACTGTAAGCATTTAAAATGTTTAACTTTTTTAAATGTTTGATGTTTAATATGAGTAAATAGCGCTCATAAACGGCCGTCAATGGCATTCTCAAGTGAAACGAGTTGAGGCTTGGACCCAGATACGGCGTTCCTTACGTCACGACTTAACAAGCGGATAACAAACACACAAAAATAGGCGTTTTTTGATTTTTTAAAGTGTATCTCTCAGGCCCTGTGAGCTCTAGCACCCTGCAGACAGTTTGGGCTGTTCCCAGCTTATGCCAGCAAACACTGGAGAAAGAGTTTTGTGGCTCAGGGATATTGCATTTATGCCACTGTATACGGGGGAGACGTGCATATTATTTATATTATTATATTGGAGAGATTTGGGTAGGCGGAAATTACATAAAAAAGGTAATATTCCTCCCTTCATATCCATTTGATTAAATCTTGCATAAATGATACAGAAAAAATATTTTTCGCTGCCATCTAGTGGAAACAGCCGATACTGTCCGCAGGGTGCTAGAGCACACAGGGCATGAAAAAGCGCCCTCTTAAAACATATACTTATATTTTTATCACTTTCAGCAGCGTTTTATGTAATTTCATAGGGTTTTCTGTAAAATGACACTGGGATATTTTACTTATACCACTGTATATGGGTATTATGGTAGTTTTACACTTAAAAATAATAATTTAAAACCCAAAAAGCGCCTCTTTTTGGGGGGTTTAGTACAGCTCAAACGACTTATATGTGTATCCCTTTTAACAGTGTTTTATGTAAATTCAAAGAGTTTCCTGTCAAATGACACACACATTGTGTATTTAGAGACCGCTGTATGTGTGTATGGGAAGCTTTTCAATTTGAGCAGGCCATATCCAGGCGGAAATCCCCAGAAATGTTCCCAGAGCTTAAGAGTTTAAAAATGAAGTTTACTTAATTTGCGTTAAAATTACAATCATTTTTGTTGACATTAACTGGGCAGTGGATCTGTAGTTCCCAGCATGCTTTGCAAGGGACTGTACTAGGAGAGTAAATTTACGGATTAAAGTGTTATGTGTTTGTCTGTAATGGGAAATATGTTGTTAGCTAATGTTTAATGTTCAGTTTCTGAGAGTTTCTGTAATGTTTATTTAATTTTGTGGTTACCGGTATGCTGAAGAGTGGCCACAGCTCAGTGATCTGTCTTTTCTTATATTTTCATTATATACATTGTGTATGATGATGAATGAAACTGCTTATAATTGATTTTCTAATTTGTAAAAAAAAAAAAAAAAGTAATGTTATAAGTATATAAATATCAAGTCAATTACATTTCATTGCATGAATTTGTTTTGAAAATGAGTTGGGGCTACACATATTTATTGGATTGAAAACCTGCCTTTAATTAAATTGAGTTTGTCCAACTAGTTTTGAGTGTATTTAATGCCATAAAAACAGGGTGTGGCATCATGATTGACAGCTGTGCTGGCGAATGAGTCTGCGGGAGCGGCAGTGTGGGCGGGATCTCTGGCTCCGAATGGCGTAATCGGAAAGCGACCGTTTCTTGGATATTTTGGCTTCATTTTTCTAAAGTGGAAGGAAGTGGAGACACTATGTCCATCTTTTTGTACAGTCTATGGGACGTTCAAGTCACATCGGAATCGTATTTAGTGAACCATTACAGCAAACTGGTTTTGATCATAATAAATTGCAATAACTTCGAATGTGTGTACAGCATCTACCAGCAACTTGTTTCCATTTGGTGATTATTAAATACATTACATTTCCCATATGCACATAAGCAAAAAAAGCTTCCGATGCAATTTCGGGAAGCGCTAAAGAAAGAAAGGAATTTGCCAAACGCTTCCCTTTTACTCCAGGCGAATCCCGGTTCCCGACGTCAGTACTAGTGAGGGATGCATATGAACAGTACCAATGGACACATTAACAGATTAAACGTTTCTCTAGAAGCTCGCCAACTTGTTATTAGTGCACCATTTAAAACTGAAGCTTTTTTCCAAAAATATAAACTTTAATCTTATCCGATGCTTCTTAGAAAATATTACTGTAGCAAGATAAGAGCAGAGTATGCAGTCCTGTCGGTCCATATTCGGTTATTGAACTATAAAAGAACAACGATACTAGAATTCAGACATGTAGAAAACCGTGACGAGTGCAAGTATTCACATCAACTCTTGATTAAAAAAGGCGGATGGTATTCAGCATTCCATACATGATGACATGAGTGATGAGGATGGTGAAGAGCAGTCTCTCATTCTCTCTATTGGTATTGCCTAAAGATGAGAGTTCATCGCGAGGACAGCAAACCCCAACATAGTTCGCTTTTCAGCGTGGCGTTTAATAATTCAGATAACGTGGCGCTGATCCCTCTGTACTCAATTTCACTGCTGGGGTCACGTTTGGAGAGAAAACAACAGGAAGAACAGCAAGAACAAGCATGGTGATATTTATCTATTCCTTTTTGCATACATCACTGTTTTGTTGGTGGTTTGATGGTTACGATGGAACAAGCGGCTAGAGCTACTTCAGGATCAAGCTGGAGCGCAGCTCAAAACACAGACCAGAAGAGAGGTAGAGTGAGAGAAAATACAGACAATGAAAATATTCAGCCTAGAACAAGACGGGCGAGAGGATCCTTCACACGGAACAGGATATGATGTCAGACTCTCAGTTCTCGGACAGTGAGAGGGTCAGTGCTGCCTGCAGTGCTGACTCCTCATCAATACTGTAGTCCTGCGTTCAGATAAACAGAGAAAGAACATGTCATTTTGACAGCTAGTTTAGGCTTATGAATTGTTTTAGTCTAGTTTCACTCAAAGTCAGTTAATAAGAAACAGAACAAAGACACACATGAAATAAACAGTGCCTCGGGTCATTTTGACCCGAAACTTATCGTGGTGGTCCAAGACCCTAGGACTTTTGTTGCACTTAAACCACAAATACATTAAAAATTGACTGGATTCGAGGAATTTTGTGGTTGAAACGTAAAAAAAGAAATAAATCCTTCCCTCGCGGGTCAATTTGACCCCTTAGGAATGAGAGGAATGCTTCAGTACACATAGAAAATAAGTTGCCACCTGTGCAATAAGGCCATTCCTGACATTTCCTCACTACTAAATATTCCACGCTCAACTGTTAGTGGGATTATAACAAAGTGGAAGCGATTGGGAACAACAGCAACTCAACAATCCCAGAGCGGGGTCAGCGCATGCTGAGGGTCACAGTGCGCAGAAGTCACCAACTTTCTGCAGAGTCAATCGCTCCAGACCTCCAAACTCCTGTGGCCTTCAGATGAGCTCAAGAACAGTGCGGAGAGAGCTTCATGGAATGGGTTTCCATGGCCGAGCAGCTCATCCAAGCCTTACATCACCAAGAGCAATGCAAAGCGTGGGATGCAGTGGGGTAAAGCACGCCACCACTGGACTCTAGAGCAGTGAGACGTGTTCTCTGAGTGACCAATCACGCTTCTCTGTCTGACCATCCCATGGACGAGTCTGGGTTTGGCGGTTGCCAGGGGAACGGGACTTGCCTGACTGCATTGTGCCAAGTGTAAAGTTTGGTGGAGGGGGGATTATGGGGTGGGGCTGTTTTTCAGGGGTTGGGCTTGGCCTCTTAGTTCCAGTGAAAGGAACTCTTAATGCTTCACCAAGACATTTTGGAAAATTTCATGCTCCCAACTTTGTGGGATCAGTTTGGGATCGGCCCTTCCTGTCCCAACATGACTGCGCTCCAGTGCACAAAGCGTCGCTCCATAAAGACATGGATGAGCGAGTTTGGTGTGGAGGAACTGGCAAAGTTCTCGACTTGTGGTTAGAAGCATAGTTGCTTGTTTGCATGACGTGGACTTAATTACTTATCTTGAGCAAAATGACATTCAGTATTCAGTACAATCTAGACCTTTTATTTCTAATAAATACAAAGATCATTTACGTATTTTAGTTAGTCAAGAGATTTAAAGATCTGAAGAGTGTGCATGTGTGTACGTGCTCTAGTATGAGCCTATGATTAAATCTGGAAATAAAGCAAAATAACTTAAGTCCTGCATTAAAAGGTTAAAATTACCTTTAAAGGATTTTGGAGGGAAAACATGCTTAATGGTCATAAATATATTCCTCATTTTCAGTACGCAAAACTTAGTTTTTGCAATTTGGGGTGAAATGTAAAATGTTTTCACGAGTGTTTGCTCTTCTTGGGTGAATCTCGTTAAACATGGTTTGCATAAAGAAAATGAACTGCTTTCAGGATGTTTTATTTGTGAGGTTTTGTACGAGGTTTGGCTTCTTCTCCTTGCCTTCGAAGGCGGCTGTTGGTGTAGGCAGGAGAAAGCAGAGCAGCTCACAACAGAGCGTTAGAGCACAAAATGAATATAAATCTAAAGTATACGCCTCCTCACCACAAATGTGTCATAGGAGAATTTGTGCCGGTGGAGAAGATGCTGCAGGAAGTTGGAGCTCTTATAGCTGGGGTCGCCCCAAGGCATCGCTGAACATACCGGACATACCTACAAAACAACAACACGGAAGAGCGAATGATCAAATCTGGACTTAAAACACTGATCCCCGGTTCCACAGACCAGGCTTAAGCTAGTCCCAGACTAAACTGCATATTTGAGCTGTTTTAACCGATTCTTAACTTTATCTTAAAGTATGTCAGTGCCATTGTTTTATCTCAAGATGCACACCAGTAATGTTTTTTTCTAAGCTACTTAAATGGCCTAACAGAACTAAGGTCTAATCCCGTAACCAGGCCAAAAAGAACGGCAGAAAAGCAGCTTGAACATTCTGAAAAACATCTACTTTTGTAGAGGGTTTCGGTCAACATAAGGGGGAGTAAAGGAAAGCATTTTTATTTTACGTTATCGCTTTAATTCCCAAAACAAGATATTCTTCTGCACGATTCTGAACAGACAACTAAACTAAATAACATGTAATTTAATAAATGTAGTAGATGATGACCATGGCCGTTAACCTCTAAAATAAGTACAAAAACCAGCAAAAAATGTAGTTGTTTACAGTATTCCAAGTCTTTTGAAGCCATAAAATATTTATTTATTATTCATAAATGTTGTATTCAGTATTCATTTATTATGTCACAGCTCTCAATTCTCATTTGTGTTTTTTGCATTTTCAAACTAATCAGTCATGACTAAATGATGAAATGTTGAATCAATCTGAATTAATTAAAAAATGAATGATTCAATAACTCACTCATAAAGACTTCACTTGTTTAATTACTGGATGAATCAGTGTTTTTGAATGAATCTCTTGAGTGAATGATTCAATGACTCACTCATAAAGACTTCACTTGTTTCATTACTGGATGAGTCAGTGTTTTTGAATGAATCTCTTGAGTGAATGATTCAATGACTCACTCATAAACACTTCACTTGTTTAATTACTGGATGAGTCAGTGTTTTTGATCAAATCTCTTGAGTGAATGATTCAATAACTCACTCATTACGACTCACTTGATTAATTACTGGATAAATCAGCGTTTTTAATGAATCTCTTGAGTGAATGATTCAATGACTCACTCATAAAGACTTCACTTGTTTCATTACTGGATGAATCAGTGTTTTTGAATGAATCTCTTGAATGAATGATTCAATGACTCACTCAAAGACTTAACTTGTTTCATTACTGGATGAATCAGTGTTTTTGAATGAATCTCTTGAGTGAATGATTCAATGACTCACTCATAAAGACTTCACTTGTTTCATTACTGGATGAATCAGTGTTTTTGAATGAATCTCTTGAGTGAATGATTCAATGACTCACTCATAAAGACTTCACTTGTTTCATTACTGGATGAGTCAGTGTTTTTGAATGAATCTCTTGAGTAAATGATTCAATGACTCACTCTTAAAGACTTGTTCTAGTGTACTTTTGTCCAAGGTTTAATAGACACAGGTGCATCGTTGTCATTTATGAATAAGTTTGTGTGGGTGTTTGAATCGAGATTGCCATCTTTTAATGATTAATCGTGCAGCTCTAATTAATGCACTGGTTTGGCCAAGATTATGAAGCCGTGACCCAAATTTAAGGAATTTGAACGAAGCTAATTTATTTCTCAAAAATGGTTGACGCACTCAAGTACCATCCCACTTAACATACACATACATTCTCAGTATAAGCTTTCACGCACATCTTTCAAAATATAAGTCTACCTAATTACCTTTTTGTTGTTGTTGTTGTTGTCTCTTTGCCTACTCACTTTTGGGTCATGACCCAGTGTTTGAGAAGCACTGCATTACTGCACCTCAGGCCCTCTCTGCGACAGATACGACTGGCCAGCAAACTCTAAGGTAACGGACACTCACCACTTTGTTGGGGTCATTGCGATGGTTCTCCATGCAGTGCTTCACTAGTTCCTGTTGGTCCAGGTTTCGAGCGCCACAGTACGGGCACACAAATGTAGAGCGGTTTGGAATATTGCTGTTGATGGAGAAAAACCAGAGGTGTAAAGAGTACCTGAAAACCATACTTGCGTAAAAGTACCAATACCACTTGAGTAGAAGATTTTAACAGTACTTAAGTATTTCACTCATACTGAATGTTGGCTCACTAGTCCTCAACACCTAAGAGACACGGCAGTGAAAAACAAGAAGCAATTGATTTGTGAGAAGAGCAATCACATGTTTATGTTCTAAAGATCGAACTGAACACCTCAGCGGCCGACACAAACAGCTTCAAGTCTCGGTTAAAGGATTAGTTCACTTCAAAATGAACATTTCCTGATAGTTTACGCACCCCCATCTCATCCAAGATGTTCATGTCTTTCAAAAGAAATTACGTTTTTGAGGAAAACATTCCAGGATTTTTCTCCACATAATGGACTTCAATGGGAACCAACGGCTGAAGGTCCAAATCAATGCAGTTTCAGAGGAAGGGCTTCAGAGGCTCTGACCGATCCCAGAGGAATAGGGGCTGATCCAGACAAACCATTAGACATTTTCTAGGAAAAACAAACATTTATATACTTTTTAACCTTGAATGCTTGACTTCGGTGTTCTTCTTCACGGCGTATGATGTCATCACGTTGGAAAGGTCATGTGACGCAGGAGGAAGTACCGACCCAATGTTAAAACACATGCAAAGACTAAATCAAACGATATCGATAAAGTTGGAGGAGAACATGAGATGGAATTTTTCGGCACTGGGTCGGTACTTCCACCTACCGACCTTTCCGACGGGATGACATCATACAGTGTGAATATATATATATATATATAAGGGCTGTCAAAAGATTAATCGTGATTAATCACATCCAAAATAAAAGTTTGTGTTTACATAATTTATGTGTGTGTACTGTGTATAATTATTATGTATATACACACACACACACACACACACACACACACATATATTTAAGAAAAATTTGTTTTATATATATGATATAAATATATACAGTATATTTTTCTGACAGCCCTAATATATATATATATTTTAAATGTCTGATGGTTTGTCTGGATCAGCCCCTATTCCTCTGGGATCGGTCAGAGCCTCTGAAGCCCTTCCTCTGAAACTGCATTGATTTGGACCTTCAGCCGTTGGTTCCCATTGAAGTCCATTATGTGGAGAAAAATCCTGGAATGTTTTCCTCAAAAAACGTCATTTCTTTTCGACTGAAGAAAGAAAGGCATGAACATCTTGGATGAGATGGGGGTGAGGAAACTATCAGGAGATTTTCATTTGGAAGTGAACTCATCCTTTAAGCTCAAGTGCTCAAAAAGTAAACCAAAAAGGTCTCATCAATATAAGGGATGAATAAAATAATGTAAGGTAAAATTAAACAGTCAAAGCCATATTCTCATCTCATATATGAAACGCCTACGATTCACAAACGACCTGCTAATGCACTCGCATTCACGTAAAAGTAGCCTTACTGACAAGGTGAGTACGAGCAAAACGCACAAGATACAGTACCCACAATGCCCTGCAGATGGGAATGTCCTTTAGCAGAAATAAACTGCTGCAGAAAAAGTTAGGAGCCATGCAAAACGTAACGAGTAACTAAATCACAAATGTGTTGCAGTAAAGAATACATAATCTTACTTAAATGTAGTCAAGTAGAGAGTAGAAGTTGCTGATATCACATTTCTACAGCGTTACATAATGAGAGCAAATGAAGAGTTGTGTAACATTTATCAGTTTATCAGTACATGAATAATTCAAATGTGCAACCAGAGGCTGAATAACACTACAGTCTATAAGAAATGAGTGTTCACATTAGCTCTTCAAGGCATGTTAATTTTATTTAAAGTGCCTTGTTATGCTATTTTAAAAGCTCCTGGTTTAGTTTTAGCGTCTCCTACAACAGGTTTACATGCATCACAGGTCAGAAAACACTTTCATTATCTCCTAATATCTGCTCATCATCAGTGATCAATGATTCTCAAACGACTCGATGAATGAATCAGTCTCTAAATCCCTCCTTTCCATGAGCCTGCTCTGCTCTGATTGCTCAGACGGTCCAGTCTGTTGTGATTGCTCAGCAAAACCACTTTGATGAGATTGATACAGTTAAACCCATGCCATCATTACTGTCCCAATCACTGAGATTCAGATATGATAATGAGCGTTTGCTTTCTGACCAATCACAGCAGAGCAGCTCTCAGAGAGGCGGGGTTTAGAGAGACTGAATCTTCCAATGAACCGTTTTCAGACTCTTTTGAGAAACGAGGTGATGTGCAATGGATAATATGAGAAAATGTGTCTTTTGACTGTAAAGCTGTTGTAGGAGAAGCCAAAAAAACATTAGGAAGCTTTAAAATTGCATATAAGGGCACTTTAAATTCTGCCATGCAGTCTGGGTCTTTGCTTGCTCAGTGGGAGCCGATTCATATTTCACTTGCAAAGCCCCATCGGCAAACAGCATGGAAGAGACTTCAACAGACTGAGACATGGCTGGATTAATAGATGAGGCTTGGGCAGACGAGCAGAGAGGATCTTAAGGTCTCCATCAGTCGCATGGCCAGAGCCGTGCGGTAACATCAAGACAAGGACAAATGAACCACCGCTGTGCCCAAAGTCTCAGTGTCACTTTATCAGGCACTTTATCTGAATCGAATGCCTCCACCCGGTCAGTTTCTGAAGGAAACATACGATGTCTCTCAATCCTGCTGGTGAAAGAATGAAAATGGTGTCTCGAGGTTGAAAGAAGCTAATATTAATAACTTGCTGCACCTTCAATTTCCACTGATGTCACAGATTTTTAACCCCTCCCGTCGTATTGAGACAACTAAATTCCTAAAAACATTAAATATACTCCTGTCCTCACTAGGGATGTGTGATATTGACATAATAGCTCAATATTATCTTGGGATGTTATCGAAAATGATTTTGCTGAGTGTGTGAATCTGCTTTGTTTTATTCTGTGCGGTTTAAAGCAGTGACAGAACTTAACTTTTCCACCACAAGGCAATATTTTAAGATTTTTATCTTTATAATGTTGCAGCAATTGAGTCACTGAGTCAAACGATTTGTTTAAACGGGTGATTCATTGAGTCATTGAATCAATTATTACACTGACTCATTCAAAATGCTGATTCACGTCAGCTCACACATCATTAAAACAATAACAATTTTATAGACCATACATAATCGCACACCCCTAGTTCTGATCTACATTTTTTTTGAATCGCTTAGAAATTTGTTTTAAATCTTCTTTAAATATTCTTTCAGCTCTAAAGCTCACTTGAGTTTGCTAAATGATTTAAGTTTGCAAATGCTTCGTTCCTGGATGAATCAGCCGTTTGAATGAATCGGTTGAGTGAATGATTCAATGGCTCGCTCATTAAGACGGTCAAATGCTTTGTTCCTGAATGAATCAGCTGTTTGAATAAATTGGTTGAGTGAATGATTCAATAACTCACTCATTAAGACGGTCAAATGCTTCGTTCCTGAATGAATCAGCTGTTTGAATGAATCGGTTGAGTGAATGATTCAATGACTCGCTCATTGAGATGGTCAAATGCTTTGTTCCTGAATGAATCAGCTGTTTGAATAAATTGGTTGAGTGAATGATTCAATGACTCGCTCATTAAGACGGTCAAACACTTCGTTCCTGAATTAATCAGCTGTTTGAATGAATCAGTTGAGTGAATGATTCAATGACTCATTAATACGGTCAAATGCTTCGTTCCTGAATGAATCAGCCATTTGAATGAATCGGTTGAGTCAATGATTCACTGATTCACATGACCTACTGCCGGTTTTAATTTCACATTTAAAGAATCTTTTCAAAAAGTTATGGAATTCAAGTTGATTGGTTAAACCGTTCGCAACAAGGCAAGAAATAATTTGACGAAAAGCACGCCAAAATGGATATGAAGCTACATCTCTGCAACGCAAATTCTGACCAAACTAGGTGTGTGTTATGACAACCATGACCAGAGGCTACCTGCACAGTTTCAGCACAGTGCCACCTAGTGGTCAGGAGATATGAAAAATTGACATTTTTGCTAATAACTTTATATTAAAATTATTTACAAACCTGGTCTCTTTAGATTCGGTGCAACATGCAACAAGTCGAATGATAACCCATGTCGGCCATTTTGGGTGACGACCACTTATAATTTTGTCATAAAATGCTATATTTTATGAAACCATTAGCGTATCGTTACGAAACTCATTATGCATCTTCGGCACCATGCCCTGACAGTAGGGCAGCGCCACCTTGTGTTCAAAAATCATAATGAGGTTTGCAAAAATGCTATTAACTTCTATTTAAATTAGCCTGTTTAAATGAGATTTTAATGGATTCATTGGGTAATGCCGAGAACATAGATACCAATTTTGCCATAGTTCCCCAAACTTCCCATCCGCCATTTTGATTTTCTTTGAAAAATGACTTTTTTTTTAAACTCTAACTAGACCATTTGTCCAATTTCAACCAAAATTGAATCGTATCATCTTCAGACCATGCCAGGAAAATGTTAAAGGTTTCGTGTCGATACACAAAAACGCTTTCATTTACCGCATGATGCCAAAATGACTCTTGAGGCTGCATCTCTGCATTGTATTTATGATTTTTCAGCCATTTTGCTAAAAAAAAATCATCTCAATATGCCTTTAATTGCTTATTTTTGCAGTTGGTCTGATGCTCCCAGCCATGTTGACGGGACTTATTGGGATTTCTTCATGCTTGGCCCCTTCATGGCTGGCTCAATTAATTTATTGATTAAGAATCTGACACAAAAGATGATGCATACATTTAAATTTGGTTTAAAATAATGGCTTTATAAAGGTAAAAATGTGCATAAAAGGAAAAAATCTGTTTAAACGAGTCTCTGTCCAAGCAAGTCCTAAGCCTGCCAAGGTACCAGCACAATAACACACTCAGCGAAACATTGTCTAATTATCGTTAGAGAAAAATCTGAAAGTATTGCGATATACTTTGTCAATATCGCACTGGCTCACTGAGATAAAGAGTCATTGTGTTTCTGTGTTTACTAAAGTAGGGTGGCACGAAGGTCTGCATTGCTGACAATATTTGAGTACGATAAACAGCCGTGATGCAAGACAGACACACAGTGGGAATACATCAAAATGCTCCGCTTTGAAGAGCTAATTAATTCCGATCCTCCTCCCGCTCTTCCTGTGCTTCAAAGGACGACACAGACGCACACACATAACTCAACCTGTAGTCATCCGATCGGACTTTCAGTCTGGAAGACTCTCAGTGTCTGTCTTCAGCTATCAGACATCAGTCTGACATCTCTAGATCTAAGTATACCACCAGTGTGTGGGTCTACGAGTATCTCTAAAGAATGAAACGCGCCCTGGATCCATATTTTAAAGCTTAGCGCTCTGACTGTTGTCCCGAAGAGCATTGAGAGCTTCAGAGACGCATGAGTCATAAGGCAGGGTTTTCCTGAGAGAGAATTGTGGGATTGGTTGGGCTTTAATGTAGAAATGCTGTACTAACACTAAAACCAATTAATAAACATCAATCAATTGCAAACGAGGATGTGCATAAAGTTGCGACAGCCGAGTGCATGAAGTGTCCAACATTTGTTTTTTTAGTAAATCATACGGGCACAGATATATAAATATTAAAAATAGAATAAATAAGATAAGAAATAGCTACTGGCTGTTGATGATGAGGAAAGCAAACAAAAACAAGCAGCCGTTACAGGGTCAAGCACAAAGAAGGCACCACAAGTCATGACTGCATGGCTGGGAGCATATTAAGTCACTAGTAATCGGATTTATCACTTTTGACCAATAGGTGATGCTGTGACCAAATTGATGTGTTGTGGTCAGAGTGAGATGACAATGACACATGCAAAGTTTGGTGTCACTTGGCCAAAGCATTGCAGCGCTACAAGAAAACAGTTTCGTCTATCGACACGAAATCCATAACTTTTTGTCTGCATTGTCTGAAGATGATATGATCCGATTTTGGTGAAAATACAGTCTAGTACAGTGGTCTCAAACTCAATTCCTGGAGCTTTGCACAGTTTAGCTCCAACCAGCTTCAACTCACACCTGCTTGGATGTTTCCAGTAATCCTGAAGCTCTTGATTAGCTGGATCAGGTGTGTTTGATTGCAGAGCAGTGGCCCTCCAGGAATTGAGTTTGAGACCACTGGTCTAGTAGGAATTCGAAAAAGCAGGTTTTGAAATCAAATCAAAATGGTGGAGAGGAAGTTTGGCCAAATATGGCAAAATTGGTATTTATGTTATCTTCCTGACCCAAGGAATCTAATAAGACCAGTTCATTACAATAGGCAAATGTAAAAATGTATTAACATTTTTGGAAATTGCAATTTTTGACCACTGCCCTGAAACTTTTTGAGTACTGTCAGGGCATGGTGCCGGAGACACATGCAGAGTTTCGTAACGATACGCCAATGCGTTCGTAAAATATACAACCCCAAATCAGAAAAAGTTGGGACAGTATGGAAAACGCAAGAAAAAAAAAAAAAAAAAGAAGTGATTTCTTGTATTTCATTGCAGACAATATGAACAAAAAATGTCATGTTTTGTCCGGTCAACTTCATGTCATTTGTAAATATGCATCCTTTCCTGTCATTCAGACCTGCAACACATTTAAAAAAAAAGTTGGGACAGTAAAGCATTTACCACTTTGTAATGTTGCCATTCCTTTTCACAACACTTAAAAGACGTTTAGGGACTGAAGACACCGAGTGATGAAGTGTTTCAGGTGTAATTTTGTCCCATTCTTCCTGCAAACAAGTCTTAAGGTGGGCAACAGTACAGGGTCTTCCACACATTCTCTATTGGAGACGGGTCGGGACTGCAGGCGGGCCAGTCAAGGACCCGGACCCTCTTCCTCCGCAGCCAGGACTTTGTAATGTGTGCAGAATGTGGTTTTGCATTGTCTTGTTGAAATATGCATGGACGTTCCTGGAAAAGATGTCTTCTTGAAGGCAGCATATTATGCTCCAAAATCTCTATGTGCTTTTCAGCATTAATGGTGCCTTCACAGAAGTGCAAGTTACCTTTGCCAAGGGCACTGACAGAACCCCATACCATGACAGACCCTGGCTTTGGGACTTGTTGCTGGTAAAAGTCTGGATGATCCTTTTCTTCTTTGGTCCGGAGCGTCCATCCCTCCCAAAAAATACCTGAAATACTGATTCATCTGACCACAGTACACGTTTCCACTGTGTGATGGTCCATCCCTGATGCCTCCGAGCCCAGAGAAGTCGACGGCGCTTCTGGACACTGTTAACATAGGGCTTCCTTTTGGCACAGTACAGTTTTAACTGGCATTTGTGGATATAACTACGATCGTGGTACTTGAAAAAGGTTTGCCAAAGTAGTCCTGAGCCCATGTGGTGATATCGCTTATAGATGAATGACGATTCTTGATGCAGTGCCGCCTGAGGGATCGGAGATCACGGTTGTTCAGCTTAGGCTTGCGCCCTTGTTCTTTACGCACTGAAATTCCTCCAGATTCCTTGAATCTTTAAATTATGTTATGCACTGTTGAATGTGAAATATCCAAATCTCTTCCTATCTTTCTTTGAGGAACATTGTTTTTAAACATTTCAATAATTTTCTCACGTATTTGTTGGCAAACTGGTGATCCTCAGCCCATCTTTGCTCCTAAAGGATTAGACCTTTCTTGGATGCTGCTTTTGTACCAAATCATAATTACAATCACCTGTTGACATCACCTGTTTCAAATCACATCATTATTTAACATATTTTACCTCACTACTAGCCCTAAATTGTTCCGGTCCCAACTTTTTTTGAAATGTGTTGCAGGTCTGAATGACAGGAAAGGATGCATATTTACAAATGACATGAAGTTGACCAGACAAAACATGAAATATTTTGTGTTCATATTGTCTGCAATGAAATTCAAGTCAAAATAAATTTAGAAATCACTTCTTTTTTATTTTATTTGCCATACTGTCCCAACTTTTTCTGATTTGTGGTTGTAGCATTTATTGTCAAAATTCAAAATGGCTGACGCCCCAAAATGGCCGATATAGGAAAATTGGGTATCATATGATTCAGCATGATGAAAAAAATGATGGAAAATGACGTCATAGGGTGCAATCGAGTCGTCTTGAGCCAAGGAATCATATGAAAAATGTTGTTTCTAGCTCTTATGGTTTAAACCTCTGGGGTACCTCGGGTGAAAAATGACCCAAAGCGTTTTATATTAAAAAAATAATAATAAAATCGTAGCTTCATCGGAATGGTCTGAAATTTGGTGACTTTATTGGTACTTGGTATATGAACACCCAAAAAATTAGGGACAGGATTTGAAAAGTCTAAGTGGTCGTAAAACAAAATAGTCACACTCAGGACCTTTGGGTCAAAAATGACCCCCATAGGAAATGAATAGGATATTGGCAAAAATATGAAAATACTGAGTTTTTTGGTTGTAAACAATCTACAAATCAGCCAGGATGCAGAAAAAAAGACTCAACAGTGAAGGGGTGAATCTCTAAAACATCAAGAGTGCAAGACCCGAAGGTCCTGAGTGTGATATACCAAGTACCAATAAAGTCACCAAGTTTCAGGCCATTCCAATGAAGCTCCGATTTTTTAAAAATATTTATAAAACGCAAGATCCACTATAGTGCTAAAAATGTGCTATTGCGTGATAAAAATGTCTCATTGAAATCTCATTTTAAAAAATGCTCTAATGAGGCCTAGGCTTGACTCTAAAATAAAATACAGCTTTAATAAAAAAATTCTTTATTATGGGAGAACGGGAGAAAATGGGTCATAATTATTGAATAAATATTAACTATAAATCATAAAATTCTCTCAAAACACCAAAAAATAAAATAAAAAACATTATTGAACAAAAATATATTTCATTGATTTTACTCAAATCTTAATCCCGGCCTCCGGGTCATTTTTGACCCGAAAGTCCTGAGTGTGACCCATAAATGAAGTACCCCAGAGGGTTAAAAGATATTAGCACAAATGTAAACTTTGCACAGGTGGTGGCGCTAGAGGGATTGAGTTGGAGACTCCAAATTCGCCATGGTGACAGTTCAGACGGTCCTCTATCAGCGTGCCAAATTTCACAGCTTTTTACCATACAGGTCCATGGGCTGCCATAGACTTAATAATAGGATCGCCACCTTCTGTGCTTGGCCCCTAAAAATACTTTCCATGATTACGGAACAGTAAAAATGCAATGCAATACACTTGGGAAGTTACATTAATGTCAGATATAACGGAGGCTTATGCTGTAGAATCACCTGAGGAACCTGATCCAATCACAAAGCTGTCGTGAAATGACCCCTGGAGCGACGCTTACCTGGGAATGGGCTGTGAGGTCGGGACCACAGGCATGAACTTCGGGCAGTTGGCCATCTGTTCCTGAACCTTTGTGCAAGATGAAATATGCGACCGCATTTTGACCAGGGTGACCTGAGATATTAAAAGAGACGTGATAGAGAAAAGTAAGCAACTGAATAGAAATAACATTTAATTAAGAGCATTTAACGCGCAGTTTCTAATGCAATTGTACTCTTGTGGGGGGACTGGGGCGCCCATGACCCTGTGGCCGGTTCTCCACTGTTCCTTCCTTGGAGCACTTTTGATAGATCCTGACCACTGCAGACCGGGAACACCCCACAAGAGCTGCAGTTTTGGAGATGCTCTGACCCAGTCGTCTAGCCATCACAATCTGGCCCTTGTCAAACTCGCTCAAATCCTTACGCTTGCCCATTTTTCCTGCTTCTAACACATCAACTCTGAGGATGAACTGTTCACTTGCTGCCTAATATATCCCACCCACTAACAGGAGCCGTGAGGAAGAGATCACCAGTGTTATTCACTTTGATTTGTGTGAGAAAGCGTTATTGGTCGAGGGTCGCCGCTCAGCCAAAGATCTTGTAGTTTGTGCACCTTATCAGTGTTGAGTTGTGTAGTGTAAGCACATTGGCATTTCATGTAGTCTCATAGTTCTGTAGCGTGAGCTTGCCTGAGGTTTTTCTTAAATCATTCTTTTGGCACCAGGATTGTGTAACAAAACCAGTACAATTGCTATTCAAAACTAGCCCAAATGTGTTCCAGGGGGCTCCTTAAAGGATTAGTTCACTTTTAAATAAACTTTTGCTGATAGTTTACTCACCCCAATGTCATCTGAGATGTCCATGTCTTTCTTTCTTCAGTGGGAAAGAAATTCCAGGATTTTCTCCATATAATGGACTCAGTGGAGCCCAAACGGCTCAAGGTCCGAATGACAGTTTCAGTGCAGCTTCAAAGGGCTTTAAACGATACCAGACGATGAATAAGGGTCTGATCTAACGAACGATCGGTCATTTAAAAAAAGTGCGTTTATAAGCACAAATGCTCGCCTTGCTCAGTTCTGTGATATGTGTTTGTCACGTGATACGCAATTATGTTGAAAAGGTCACACTTGTCGTAGGCGGAAGTGCCGAGTCAGTGTTTACAAATGTGCGGAAAGAGGATTCACAATCATCCGCTGTTTGTAAACAGCGTCTGACTCGGCACTTCCGCCTACGACAAGTGTGACCTTTCCAACGAGATTGCGTATTACGTGACGTCATGTACACATAATCACAGAACGGAGCAAGGAGAACATTTGTGCTTAACTTAAAAAAAAAAATGTGGTTAGATCAGACCCTTAATCATCGTCTGGTGTGGTTTAAAGCCCTATGAAGCTGCACTGAAACTATCATCAGGACCTTGAGCCGTTTGGGCTCCATTGAGTCTGTTATAAGGAGAAAAATCCTGGAATGTTTTCATCAAAAACCTTCATTTCTTTCCCATTGAAGAAAGAAAGACATGGACATCTCGGATGGCATGGGGGTGAGTAAACTATTAGCAAAAGTGAACTAATCATTTAAAAAACAACCGCGACAACAGTGTAAAAGTAGCACAATTCTGCAGGAAAACCACGGACTCTTCCCATCACAACTGCGTATTTCCACTTAGTGCACTCTTCAGTCTCATCTTACACCAACATTCACCTCCTCGGACCCGAAAATAACATCACGGGGGAGTGTGTGGACCGCGGACGGCTGAAGTATACTTTGGGCTTTCATGTGTGCAAATGATGTTTTTAGGCAGTGCTCGTTTTGCATTAGTTCTTATTTACCATTAAATTGTCACTGCGGTTCTGAAAGGCTCCTGTGGGAGAGACAGTAATCTCATGCTATAGTGTCCCTGAAGCATTTTTCAGTGTGAATGCCTTACATAATGACATCTGCACTGTTCAGAGGAACATGCCTTGTGGTGCTACGCACAGGTTTTATCCTTTTAAATCTATATTCGTCTGGACTAACCTTTTTGCTGCACCCTCGGCACGGTGCCTTATACGAAGAGAGCTGTTTCTCCACGCTGGAGGATTTGTCCACTTTTTTTGGATCGAAAGGCATGCGGCAGAGTGGACAGAGAGGCGATGTGACCTGCAGACACGGCTGTAGACAGTCCCCACAGAAACTGAGAACACACACAGACAGAAACATATGTAGTGTCATAGATGGGTGAAACATTTTAAATACAGTTCTCTAAAACAAAACCATAAGGCATTGACAAATGAAACTTGGTGAATCGGTAGTTCTTGAGACACAATGGCATGGTATCGACTCGATCAGCCAATAGGGGGCGCTACAGTGATAGTATATCTCTGGAATCTTTGGAATAATTTTGGAAATCTCCGATTTCATTTCTGTCTTTCATTCCGCCATATTGAATTTGATCTAGTCCTACTAGTCCAAGGTTTTTCAAATCAACCTCAACAAGGCCAGTTAAAAATCTCTGAAACCCAAGATCAGTAATTCTCAAAACAGTTTTAGTATTTAGTAGTGGATGGCTATAACACGGTCATTTAATTAAAGGGTGTGACCAAGTTTACACAGAAACCTATCATTTCTAAACAAAACCTTTACACAAGCGCACGCAACATACGATTGTAAACATGCAAGCATTTGATGGAGATGGGACGATAGGTAGCGTTACAGGTTACCATCTTGTTAAATAACACGTCATGTCTTTGCATGCGTGCGCTTTAAAGCCCTTCAGACCCAATAATGATTGTTTGCAGCTATAGGTTTGTAATTACATGTTCCTTAACATCCTGGTCTCACTGTGAATTAAGACAATTAAATGTGTCTACAATCTCTGATTACTGAAGAGTTGCAAATGTTTTATGTTGATCTTGGAGCTGCTACTGACACGCATGAACGCTTGCATGATAAGTTGTAATCATTTAAGCCATTTCTATGATCATATAACATACGGATACCAGCCTTTCTGCTTTGATCCGAGCAAAGAGCAAATCATGAGTTATCACCAGTGCGCCCTTGTGCGAGGCACTTCCCTTCAGGTTTCTCCCGAAGGACTTGTTCCTGTAATAAGTGTACTCTGGAAAAAAGTGTCCGCTAAATGTTTACTAACCGCATAAGCCTCAGAGGAGAACACCAATTCTGAACCATTGAACTCTGGCTGGCAGGCGACGGGCCTGTGAATAGCTGAACAAAAGCTGATGTTTCAGAATACCTTTCAAGCTAGTGTGACTCAGCAGAAAATGGCCAGCGAGCTCGCGGTGGCAGCCTGGTCACATTCTGACGGATGAGGCAAGAGTTTATGGGACTGTAAAAGCAATGAATCACTCCGGGCTTACGTCGCGTTTTATGGCACTGTTGAATCCGGGGCCAATCAAGAGCCACTCCATCACTGTCTACACTTAAATGCAGCACTGACTGACTCGCGGGGCAACAGGAAGTGAAGGTCAGTCGCCAAGCGTGGCATTGCGTTCCCAAGATTCCTAAAAACTCAAAGAGCCGTGTCGTGCTTTAATCAACTGCCTTCTGAGTTTAGACCATTTTTTTTTAACTATGGCTGTCAAACCACTAAAGAAAATGCATTACATACCCTATCCAATGCGAGTGAATCTATTTTTTGTAATTTCCGGTCAAATTAACAGAGTTCATTTGTAATTATACAGCTTTTAAGAAACGGTTTCTCCAGTAGTGGGCGGAGCTAATGCGCAAACGGCAATCTGATTGGCTGGCGCTCATCTAGGCTATTACCGTCCCTGTTTTGATTTCAGCAAATCAGTTTGCGCGAACCCTAACAACGTGATTAATATTCATGAACCCAGCAGCTCATCGACCATTAGTGCATTTGTATTGTAATTACTAGTAGTATCTTTTAATACTAATTACTATTATCTTTTTTTTTACAGAAACACTGAATTACCCCACCACCAGTCCTAAGTTCATTCATACATGGTTACCAAGTTTTAGTTCTAATTACTATTTTTCTATCATTAAATATTGCTTGATTATCATAATATTATATTATAATGCTTGATTGACTGAGTGTGCGTTTAGATATTTAAACAGCTCTGTGATTTTACAAAGATAAGCTCATTTGGTGGAATCATATATCAGTCTAGCAAATATACTAAAATAATTACTACAGCATGAAATTACAGCATGCAGATTAATTGACATTTCAATACAATGATTACATTTTTGTGGCAGATGAGTACAGCAATAAACAGTCTATAGCCCACAGTGATCCAGAGTTGGTCAAATCTCTATAAAGCAAATTTTGAGACTGTAACAATCAGGGAAGAGCATTATCCTGAAGTTTAAGCAATAAATAGATTTTAAGCTGCGTTTACACTTGCCGTTAAGTTGCAATCACCATAATAAGTTGCAATCACGGGCAATAGATTAGCTAAAATGGGTTTCACATCAGAAGTATGCACACATTGCAGTCAGAAATCTACAGATACATACATCCATGCAACCTGGCACTGCACTCCAATCAAACACTTTTGGGAAGAGGTCACACAGTCACTATCCACTATAGTGGGCTGCCACATCCCACTATCGCCCTCTCTTTGCTTGCTAGGGGACCTCACAATAATTACAGATAAAACTATAAACTTTAAAACTCTCCTCATAGCCCTAACCATCGCCAAGAAAACTATCCTCATGAACTGGAAAACTCGTAACAACATACACATTAACCACTGGAAAAATCTTCTCACCGACTTCATTACAATGGAACACACATCTCTACCCTATAATTACTCATCTGAAAAGCCTCTGCCATCCAACACTTTCTGACCTCTTACAACTTTGAATCCCTTCTCTCTCCTTAACTCCGACTCCTCCCACCTCTTATTTAACCCACGGATATTACTGCATAGTTCTTATTATTGTCATTATTGTTTCATTATTGTTATTGTTGATATTATTTATTATTATTTTTATTATTGTTGTTGTTTTCGTTGTTGTATTTGCTCTCATCATTGTCATCATCATCATCATCATCATCATCATCATCATCATCAATTATTATTATTGCTGTTTTGGAACTTCAAACCTGGTTTTCATTGCCACCACTACTACTATAGTTAAATCAATTGATTATTTCTAAATTTCCCCCTAATCTTTTCATGTGTTTTTAATGCATCACAATGTAGAAGAGAAATGAGTATACATTGAAAAACCTCATAAACAGTCAGGCAGGCAAGACAGGTGAGAAGTGGTTTCTCTAGGACAGCATCTCTGTCCCAAGTTGAGACACTCGCACAATGTCTCCCTTCTTTTAATGCACCTTAGACACTACACACAACATAAAAAAAATAAAAAATAAAATAAAATAAAAAAGTATAGGGAGGGTTATCTTATATTATTATCATACTATGTGAAATTAATTGATCCATTGAAAGTGGTGACAATGATAAATATTACATAGGGTAAAAAAAGGACACTGATTAATACAATGATGACGTAATGCGATGGTGAGAAGAAGTGATGGTAGTGATAATATAATAAATAGTAAATGGGTAATTTTGCTTATGAATACAAACACACACACACACACACACACCCACACACACACTCACCCACACATGCCTATACATTTACACACTTTTATTTCACTTCTAGAATTATGTAATTACTCGATTGTCAATTACTGCACTATTGTGGTTTGTATGTCTGTATGTAAAAAATAAATAAATAAAATAAATTAAAATTTTTTTTTAAAAAGTTGCAATCACCATGCGCCAGACACTTGTGCACATCACTGTATCTGGATAACTGATCGAATTTCAGTTTCCTGCACAATAGACCCTTTTCACAATGACGTCAGTTAAATACTTGTATTATTTACATGCTGTAACGAAGTTCGTTGTTGAGGGAAGGAAGGAGGCGGGAACCGGCGAACGTTCAAAAGATTTTAATTTCAAAATAAATAAACAAAACAAAAGTAAATCGCGGGCAGCCCCTCACGGACGACTGCCCACACACACATACCAAAATATAAACAAAACTCAACATAAAATCCAGGCCTGGTCCTCTCTCGTCCTTTCCTCGCCCGTCCTTTTATGTCTCCGAGCTCCCTCATGAGAGGACTCGCTCCTCCCATGTCGCTCGTTCGTCCACCTCGCCACACATGCACGTGCAGGTTTACGCGTTTCTTCCAGCGTCTCAGAGTGGCACCGTTCACAGTAAATGCTACTCCACATGAACTCAGTCTCTGCATCGGTTTGTTTGAGTTTAAATCATGTGCATTTGGGAACGCATATAAAGTCTGACGCGCTTTGGGTTTCATTGCGAAGTGTTGCACTGTTATCATTTACACGCGTGTAGCGTCTCGAACGCCATCTCTGCATATGCTTTGAGTTTCTGAGAACGCAACGTGCGCCATTTCATAAACCTACGCCAACACCGGAGAATACATCCATAGTTTCTGATATAGGCAAATTCTTGTTCGTCGTGATTTCAAAATAAAAGTTTAAACCCTCGCTTGAAGTTTGCATGTTTTGATGTGTATATAAAATGTCCAGGAAATTACAGTGGTTGTACTGGTTGTTCATTTCTGTCGTGAAGAAGTGGCCAAATATTAAAGGATCACTCCAGTGTTTTTAGAAATAGGGCTTATTCAAAATCTTTCCTACATTTAGATCTGTGGGCAAATGCATTTTTGTCTCAGTGCATGCATTGTTTTAGTTTGACAGGGTCGCCACTAGCTTAGCTTAGCATAATGAATGGAATCCTATGTTGCCAGGTAGCATGTCCCGAGTAAAAGTGATCCAAAAAAAAAAAAAAAAAAAAAAAAAGCACATATCATGCAACACATGAAAGCCCCAAAAATCTGTCAACACACCGGCGTATGTTGTGCATGTGTTGTGTGATATCTCTGCAGTAGCAGTGCTTCGCCATGATATAGTCCCAATATCTGCCTGTGAAATCGCCTAGTCTTAATCTGCATCGCTATTTGTACTCGTTGTGAATACGCAGGCCACAAGAAGTAATTAGGTGGGGGAGAAGTAATTTTTGGGTCACTTTTACTCGGGACATGCTAGCTGGCAACATAGGATTCCATTCATTATGCTAAGCTAAGCTAGTGGGTCCAAAAAGTGATTCCACTTTTATATTAAGTGCTATTTAGTAAGACAGCACTTTAAAAAATATATATTTTATAAAATAAATTAAATTATAATATTACCCTGCCAAACTAAAACAATGCATGCACTGAGACAAAAATGCATTTGCCCACAGATCTAAATGTAGGAAAGATGTTGAATAAGCCCTATTTCTAAAAACGCTGGAGTGTTCCTTTAAAGATTAAGTGGACATTTGTTGTTTGGCCAATATTAAACACAGATTAGATCTGAAATATAAGACCCAGGTATAAAGACCCGTTTATACTGTGTGAGACAAAATACTAAACATTTTGAGAAAATTCCAAACATTTAATATTTGGTTAAATATTAAATATTTTATATAATGCCTTAGTACTAATGTCATATTTTACAATTATTTAATGAAAAATATTACTTTTATATTAAGTGCTATTTAGTAAGACAGCACTTAAAAACAAATTTTTTTAAATAAATTAAAAAAAAATTTGTATACAATTATTCAGTTCCATGCATCTAAAAATTAACACTATTAGTACTATCATAGGCCACTGAAAATTGCATATTGGCTGACCTGAATTTATATTTATATATATATAAATAAAGACAGACAGACAGAGAGAGAGAGAGAGAGAGAGAGAGAGAGAGAGAGAGAGAGAGACAGAGAGAGACAGAGAGAGAGAGAGAGAGAGAGAGAGAGAGAGACAGAGAGAGAGACAGAGAGAGAGAGAGAGAGAGAGAGAGAGAGAGAGAGAGAGAGAGAGAGAGAGAGAGAGAGAGAGAGAGAGAGAGAGAGAGAGAGAGAGAGAGAGAGAGAGAGAGAGAGAGAGAGAGAGAGAGAGAGAGAGAGAGAGAGAGAGAGAGAGAGAGAGAGAGAGAGAGAGAGAGAGAGAGAGAGAGAGAGAGAGAGAGAGAGAGAGAGAGAGAGAGAGAGAGAGAGAGAGAGAGAGAGAGAGAGAGAGAGAGAGAGAGAGAGAGAGAGAGAGAGAGAGAGAGAGAGAGAGAGAGAGAGAGAGAGAGAGAGAGAGAGAGAGAGAGAGAGAGAGAGAGAGAGAGAGAGAGAGAGACAGAGAGAGAGAGAGAGAGAGAGAGAGAGAGAGAGAGAGAGAGAGAGAGAGAGAGAGAGAGAGAGAGAGAGAGAGAGAGAGAGAGAGAGAGAGAGAGTTGACCTTGTTTCTAGCGCTGCGGACTCTGTCCTGCTCCATTGAGCTGCTGTTGGGCATCGCAGACACAATGAGAGCAAAGGAAAGCAGGCACTGGTGGCGAGCTGGGCGACCTCGTTCCCTACAATCCCTGTATCTCCCTCCCTAAAGCCGAGCACGACGGCTGCCCTTCTTCCCTCAGGAGAATGAAGCTATTTCCATAGCTTTGTAAACATCCAGAGAATGACATGAGAATATTCCAGACAGGGCTTGGGCAGGAAATTTGATGGTCTGAAATAACAGACAATAATTTGACAAGCTTTCTTTCACACATGGCAGGAAGTAAAAGAGAGACGTCTCACAGAGGTCAGCGATTTCATCATTGTGACCGTTTCAAATGGCATAATGTGCCTGCTATTTTTGAGAGTAGGGCTGCATTATCAACTAAATGAAACCGCACGTGATTTGGCAAAGGCTGCGGTTATTTTATGCGTAGCTTGTCATTACTGGATGAATCAGCGTTTTGAGCAAATCTCTTGAATGAATGATTCAATGACTCACTCAGAAGACTTCACTTGTTTCATTACTGGATGAATCAGTGTTTTTTTAATACAAATCTCTTGAATGAATGATTCAATGACTCACTCAAAGACTTCACTTGTTTCATTACTGGATGAATCAGTGTTTTTGAACAAATCTCTTGAATGAATGATTCAATGACTCACTCATAAAGACTTCACTTGTTTCATTACTGGATGAATCAGTGTTTTTTTTAATACAACTCTTGAATGAATGATTCAATGACTCACTCAAAGATTTCAATTGTTTCATTATTGGATGAATCAGTGATTTTGATCAAATTTCTTGAATGAATGATTCAATGACTCACTCATAAAGACTTCACTTGTTTCATTACTGGATGAATCACTGATTTAATCAAATCTCTTGAATGAATGATTCAATGACTCACTCATAAAGACTTCACTTGTTTCATTACTGGATGAATCACTGTTTTTTTTAATAAAACTCTTGAATGAATGATTCAATGACTCACTCAAAGACTTCACTTGTTTCATTACTGGATGAATCACTGGATGAATCAGTGTTTTTGAACGAATCTCTTGAATGAATGATTCAATGACTCACTCATAAAGACTTCACTTGTTCCATTACTGGATGAATCACTGGATGAATCACTGTTTTTGAACAAATCTCTTGAATGAATGATTCAACGACTCACTCATAAAGACTTCACTTGTTTCATTACTGGATGAATCAGTGTTTTTGAACGAATCTCTTGAATGGATGACTCACTCATAAAGACTTCACTTGTTTCATTACTGGATGAATCAGTGTTTTTGAACGAATCTCTTGAATGAATGATTCAACGACTCACTCATAAAGACTTCACTTGTTCCATTACTGGATGAATCACTGGATGAATCACTGTTTTTGAACAAATCTCTTGAATGGATGACTCACTCATAAAGATTTTTATCCCAGTTCTTCTGTGATGAACATTTGTAAGACAGAAGTTATTGATACTGTGTGGTTGAAGAGACTGCTTTATATCTATAGATGACAACATCTCTCAAACGCACCAACAATAGATCACTCAAAGCAATGCAGACGTCTTCAGGAACTAAACCAAAACCAACCATTTGTGAATTAAAAAGCAGCATGAAAGGGGAAACAAGAAAGGCTTGAAAACGAATCAATCTTTAGGCATATGCCTCCTACTCTTGAGATGAATGTGATGTATGAGTGTGGGCAGTTCTGTGCAAAACCAAAGACAGAGTCACAAACCGGCACACATTATTTATGAGGGCGATCAGCTCCAGTTTAATCAATGAGCTGCAATCTCACCTGCATCTCTGGCAGGAACATATGGTGGTGATAAGGATTAGGACAGTTATTTTAGTCACTTATAAAACCATCTAATCTGTATTCGGCAGGTAGATGCATTAGAAAATGAGTATGCAGACAAGTGTGACTCTTCTCGTCTCCAGGCGAGAGCAGGGGCTTCTGCTCTCTAAACTTCTTATTATTTGCATAAAACTCACTAGAGCTCAGATTTCCAAATATTAAAACAAGTTTGCTAATTCAAGCTTCACTGTGGTCTTATAGTTCAAATCTTTAACCCTATATTTGGAACTTTCTTGGTCTTTTGGGCCATTTTCATCTCGCTCCTGTTGCATGAAGCCAGTTAAACAAACTTTTCAGACTTTTAGAGCATAGACTGTATAAAACATTTACATTTATGCATTTAGCAGACGCTTTTATCCAAAGCAACTGAGGAGTAGAGGAAGCGATCGGTCATGAATAGGCGAAGAAACGCAAAAGTGCCTTAAATACCAAGTTTTGGACATTACATAGAGTAACCTTAAGCTAGAATAGGGAGGGAATAATAGAGAAATAGAGGAAGAGAAGAGTTTTTTATTATGATAAGATTAAGTGCTCACGGAAGAGATGAGTTTTTAGCAGTCTTTTGAATGATGACAGTGATTCTGCCATCCGGATGGAGGTTGGAAGATTGTTCCACCAGCCAGGAACGGTGAATGAAAAAGTTCTGGAGAGGGATTTCATGCCTTTCTGTGACGGTACCATAAGCCTACGCTCCTTACCTGAGTGAAGGCTTCTGGTGGGGGTGTAGACTCGTAGGAGCGAGTCGAAGTATGCGGTGCCGAGCCGGTGCTGGATCCATAAGCGAGTGTCAAGGCCTTGATCTTGATGAGAGAATCGAGTGTTAGCCAGTGCAGAGAGATGAAGAGAGGTGTGACATGGGCCCTTTTGGGCTCGTTGAAGTCAAGACGTGCCGCAGCGTTCTGAATCATTTGAAGAGTTTTGATTGCACACGATGGAAGACCAGCCAGAAGCGCATTGCAGTAGTCAAGCCTAGAAATGACAAGGGCCTGGACGAGAAGTTGTGTTGCATGCTCTGTAAGGAACGGTCTGATCTTCCTGATGTTGTGCAGAGCAAACCTGCATGATCGAAGGTCCATCATAAAAGTACACCCATCCATCATAAAAGTGCATCTATCCATCATAAAAGTGCATCTATCCATCATAAAAGTGCATCTATCCATCATAAAAGTGCATCTATCCATTATAAAGAGCATCTATCCATCATAAAAGTGCATCTATCCATTATAAAAGAGCATCTATCCATCATAAAAGTGCATCTATCCATCATAAAAGTGCATCTATCCATCATAAAAGTGCATCTATCCATCATAAAAGTGCACCCATCCATCATAAAAGTCCATCTATCCATTATAAAAGAGCATCTATCCATCATAAAAGTGCACCCATCCATCATAAAAGTGCATCTATCCATCATAAAAGTGCATCTATCCATCATAAAAGTGCATCTATCCATCATAGAAGTGCATCTATCCATCATAAAAGTGCATCTATCCATCATAAAAGTGCATCTATCCATCATAAAAGTGCATCTTATCATCATAAAAGTGCATCTATCCATCATGAAGGTCTTTGAAGGACAGCTGGTCGTCAAAGATTACTCCAAGATTTCTGACTGACCCTGAGGGGGTAATCAGAGATGAACCTTGCTGGATGGTGAAGTTGTGTTGTAGAGCCGGATTGGCAGGGAAGACGAGAAGCTCAGTCTTTGCCAGGTTGAGCTGCAGGTGGTGTTTCATCCAAACAATTGATGTAGTGTCCGTGAGGTCACCCGTCGGTTTCTGAAGAGCATTTCTGAAGACCAAAGTGGGAGGAGTCGAGCGGAGCCATCTTGCCAGCGTGTCACTCCCGGATAACCGAAAATGGGCAAAGAGGCGGGACGTGGGCGGAGCTGAGGTGACGTGATGACTAACAGACAGCAGACGACTGGCAATCCACCTGTCACTCAGAACTTTAAGGCTTGATATAATTTAAATGGATGAGTTATTTATCAATTCAACCCCTCACAGTCATCATGAAGGGCAAAATTAGCAGTATATGCTCGGTATAAATGTTTTCTGGTCCAGAGTTTGTGATTAATCACAGTGACATCATCAGCGAACAGCCAATCACACGGAGTCCATGCAATTCACCTTTCGGTTTGACTGACAGGCGATCTGACCATTCACACTCCGCGGTTGAAACAATGTTTCTCTTGGTGTTCATTCATATTTATTTGATGCTATCAATGAACTAGAGGAAGAGATGATCGATCACGAGCAGCGCTACGGCGATCACGACACATTAAAGAGCCGCAAAACCGTATTTACTGCTTACATTTCTTTAAAAAAAAGACAACATTTGAAAGCTGAGACTGTGTCATAGTAGTAACTGGCTCGGTCCTGCCTCTTTGATCCGCGATGTTTCCCTGCGTGAGAATGTGTGTGTGGCGAGCGTCATTGCTCGTCGGACATAGCAACAGTAACTAAAGGGGGCGGGTCTTTGCGAATGGTCAGATCAGTTCTCTGCTGAAGATTATGAAAAATATCATGAATTTAAATGATCTCATTGAGTAACATTTCAAGCATCAGAAGTTCATCTCTTTCGGTCCGAACTGCATATGTTTGCTCAGTTTGAGCCTCTGAATAAAATTCCCAATTTCTCCATATATTCTCACTATATTAAGCGCTGGGAAGATGAATCTGTATTTAAACTGGGTCATTAATGTAGTAGAAATGTGAAATTATTTTTGAATTTGGTGCCTTCTAGACTGAGAAAACACAGAAAATGTATTTTTGTCTCATGGGGATGAAAGACAACAACTCCCAGAATGCACTGCTTCACTGCCCTACACTGGATCACTTGCCCACCGTGTTCATTTTCATAAATCCGTTCAGTTACAGACACTACAATTAAAAACTGAATGTGTCTGTTCGATATAATGTGAGTGAGCCTGAGTGTCACGGCACAAACGCAGCAGGATCGGATCTCATTCATCACATGAGCGGAGGTAATCGCGGGATTCGCGGCTGCGGCTGCATTCCCAGCGCACGATCAGTCTGGCGCATTTTCAGTTCATGTCTTTGGAAGCTTAACTTTCATAGGAAGTTCAGTTGAAACACTCCCTTTGCTCTCCACCGCTCTGTTTACATGAATCTCCGCAGCTCCCGAGCCGAGTGCTGTGAGTGTGATGTTGAAAACATGCGGAAATAGCGCCTCCTGCTGGCTGTAGTCTTCAGCCTCTGGACAAAAACTCCTTATTATATAATAGGATATTAATATTTCTTGAAAAATTCCTCCGATGACGCAAATATCATTTTGCGTCATTGGAGGAATTTTTCGAGAAATATTAATATCTCGTCTCAGGGTCATATGAGGGGAAAGTATGATAATTTGAATATACTCCTGGGTTTCTACTGATACAAAGCTTAATGCTAATCGCTGAAGTAACCCTTTAAAAATGATACTCAGCAAAAACACGTCAGGATTCACAGGGTTAAACATCAATTATCAAGGTAAAAAAAGGATCCCTCAGGTTTACAGCAGCTGCGTGAAGGTTACAGCGTTTCCCTCATCAAAAATTCATTTTTTTCTGAAAGGGCAGTAAAAGGGCAAACCTGTCCCGGGGTGTTTCAGCGATCACCAATGCTCTACACGGACCTCCAGGTGAACAGCAACCTACACCACAACATGGCAGACACCAACGCACAAACTACTCGGATGTTAAAGGGATAGTTCACCCAAAAATGAAAATTACCCCATGATTTACCCACTCTCAGCTCATCCTAATAATACAAATTTTCTGTATATTTACTGTAGAAAATTTACAAAATATCTTCATGGAACATGATCTTAATATCCTGATGATTTTTGGCACAAGAAAAACGGGCAATTTTGACGATGACGCCGGACGTATACGCAAGCATTTTGACCAGCAAGAGGCGTTACAATTTCTGCGTAAGTTAAATACACGTGATCTAAAGGAAGTTACTTATTTTACTTAATAATGTGCTAAATATGGATATTTATCTCACACAAACACATCACTTCACTTCAGTAGGCCTTTAATAACCCCTTAGTCGTGTGGAGCAGTTTTATGATGGATGGATGCACTTTTATGATGGATGGATGCACTTATGAGGGATGGATGCACTTATCATGGATGGATGGACTTTTATGATGGATATATGCACTTTTATGATGGATGGATGCATTTCTATGATGATAAGATGCACTTTTATGATGGATGGATGCACTTATGATGGATGGATGGACTTTTATGATGCATAGATGCACTTTTATGATGGATGGATGCACTTTTATAATGGATAGATGCACTTTTATGATGGATAGATGCACTTTTATGATGATAAGATGCACTTTTATGATGGATAGATGCACTTTTATGATGGATGGGTGCACTTTTATGATGGATAGATGCACTTTTATGATGATAAGATGCACTTTTATGATGGATAGATGCACTTTTATGATGGATAGATGCCCTTTTATGATGATGGATGCACTTTTATGATGGATAGATGTACTTTTATGATGATAAGATGCACTTTTATGATGGAAGGATGCACTTATGATGGATAGATGCACTTTTATGATGTATGGATGCACTTTTATGATGGATAGATGTACTTTTATGATGTATGGGTGCACTTCTATGATGGATAGATGCACTTTTATGATGGATAGATGCACTTTTATGATGTATGGATGCACTTTTATGATGATAAGATGCATTTTTATGATGATAAGATGCACTTTTATGATGGATGGATGCACTTATGATGGATAGATGCACTTTTATGATGTATGGATGCACTTTTATGATGGATAGATGTACTTTTATGATGTATGGGTGCACTTCTATGATGGATAGATGCACTTTTATGATGGATAGATGCACTTTTATGATGGATGGATGCACTTTTATGATTTATAGATGCACTTTTATGATGATAAGATGCACTTTTATGATGATAAGATGCACTTTTATGATGGATGGATGCACTTATGATGGATAGATGCACTTTTATGATGTATGGATGCACTTTTATGATGGATAGATGTACTTTTATGATGTATGGGTGCACTTCTATGATGGATAGATGCACTTTTATGATGGATAGATGCACTTTTATGATGGATAGATGCACTTTTATGATGGATAGATGCACTTTTATGATGTATGGATGCACTTTTATGATGGATAGATGTACTTTTATGATGTATGGGTGCACTTCTATGATGGATAGATGCACTTTTATGATGTATGGATGCACTTTTATGATGATAAGATGCACTTTTATGATGGATGGATGCACTTATGATGGATAGATGCACTTTTATGATGATAAGATGCACTTTTATGATGATAAGATGCACTTTTATGATGATAAGATGCACTTTTATGATGGATGGATGCACTTCTATGATGGATAGATGCACTTTTATGATGGATGGATGTACTTTTATGATGATAAGATGCACTTTTATGATGGATGGATGCACTTTTATGATGATAAGATGCACTTTTATGATGGATGGATGCACTTATGATGGATAGGTGAACTTTTATGATGATAAGATGCACTCTTATGATGGATGGATGCACTTATGATGGATAGATGCACTTTTATGATGGATGGATGCACTTATGATGGATAGATGCACTTTTATGATGATAAGATGCACTTTTATGATGGATGGATGCACTTATGATGGATAGATGCACTTTTATGATGGATGGATGCACTTTTATAATGGATAGATGCACTTTTATGATGGATGGATGCACTTTTATGATGAATAGATGCAGTTTTATGATGGATAGATGCACTTTTATGATGGATGGATGCACTTTTATAATGGATAGATGCACTTTTATGATGGATAGATGCACTTTTATGATGGATAGATGCACTTTTATGATGGATGGGTGCACTTCTATGATGGATGGGTGCACTTTTATGATGGATAGATGCACTTCTATGATGATAAGATGCACTTTTATGATTTATAGATGTACTTTTATGATGATAAGATGCACTTTTATGATGGATGGATGCACTTTTATGATGGATAGATGCACTTTTATGATGATGGTGCACTTTTATGATGATAGATGCACTTTTATGATGGATGGATGCACTTTTATAATGGATAGATGCACTTTTATAATGGATAGATGCACTTTTATGATGGATGGATGCACTTTTATGATGGATAGATGCACTTTTATGATGGATAGATGCACTTTTATGATGGATGGATGCACTTTTATAATGGATGGATGCACTTTTATAATGGATAGATGCACTTTTATAATGGATAGATGCACTTTTATGATGGATGGATGCACTTTTATGATGGATAGATGCACTTTTATGATGGATAGATGCACTTTTATGATGGATGGATGCACTTTTATGATGGATAGATGCACTTTTTTGGGGCTTTAAATTTCAAAGCTTGGAAGACCCAGGACATTTTTTAATATAACTCAGATTGTGTTCATCCGAAAGAAGAAAGTCATACAACCCCTGGCAGAAATTATGGAATCCCCACACTTAGAGGATGTTCGCCCAGCTTTTTAACTTGATAGCAAAGAAACAAAGACACAGATATGTTCAATACCTTTTTTTTTTGTTCAATAGCTTAACATTCTGATCACATAAAGTCACGGACACTTTATATATTAATGGCGTGTCTCTTTCCAGATCAAGTAGAGGAAAAAAGTATAGAATCATCAACAAAAAAAATATTCACAATTAGTTAGTTTGTGTTGCTCGTCCTCTGGGTTTATGAGCACCTGAATCCTTTGAGGCTTGGACTTCACTAATGAGGAAGAATTTTCCCATCAATCCGGTTCCACTCTCTCCAATAGCAGGATCAGCTTTGCAGGATGGAGCCTTATCATGGACCAGTTCTTTTCATTTCCACCATACATTTTCCATTGGATTGAGATCCGGACTGTTTGCTGGCCATGTCATTGAGTTGATACGCCTTTCCTGAAGAAAAGCTTTAACACTCTGCTCTGTCATCCTGAAAAACGACTTCATCCCCAAAGCCATTTTCTATGGATGGAAAGCATTGACTGTTGAGGTAATGATTCCCCTGGTCCTTTACCTGACATGCAACCCCGTATCTTAGAGAGTTGGGAGATGTGGTTGTTTTCCTCAGGCAGTCATCTTTACATGTTCCAGCATCCTCTCCTTGACCAATGCAGGTTGGTGATTCATCCCTGAATATCACTTTCATCCTCATGATTGCTTTTTTCTTTGTATCCGTGTTTTCTTCTGTTTTGGTGTTAGTGCTGGTTCTGTCACAAACACTGACTCCTCATTTGTTTTTCAGTTGTTGTGCATTTTCTATTTTCAAGGCATGTTGCTTTGACGTCTTCCTTGGTCAGATTTTCTTTTATAACCTTCCCATTTATTTCATACTTGCACCAAGTTTTAGACACCGCCGACTGGGAGCAACCCACTTCTTTGGCCCCACTCCGTGTTGAAGGAGTTTAAAGGATCACGCCAGCGTTTTTAGAAATAGGGCTTATTCAACATCTTTCCTACATTTAGATATGTGGGTAAATGCATTTTTGTCTCAGTGCATGCATTGTTTTAGTTTGGCAGGGTCGCCGCTAGCTTAGCTTAGCATAATGAATGGAATCCTATGTTGCCAGCTAGCATCGAAGCACTGCTACTTGGGCGCAGAGATATCACGCAACACATGCACATAACTACTGACTAATTAGCATTTTTAGAGTTGTCCTGGTATTTGTTTTAGAAATGGAAATTAAAAGATGATTCCGTACTTTTTTCCTCTACTAATTTCCTACCAATATATTGGAATTAATGGGAATAGACTGGGGGGAAATAACAGGTTAGCTTACAACAAGGAACTTAAAAACCACCAGATTTAATGCAATTTGCACATTCCTCCATCACACGCACAGTGAAATATTATTACAATTTAAAATAGTGTTTTTTCTGTTTTAATATACTTTTAAAGTGTGATTTATTCCCGTGATCAAAGCTGGATTTATCATCATGACTCCAGTCTTCAGTGTCACATGACCCTTCATGATCAATGTAGGAAACAGTCGAGCTGATTAATACTTTTTATGACCCGTGATACTTTTACAGGATTCACTGATGAATAAAAAGTTAAAGAACAGCATTTATTTAAAGTGCCTCGTTATGCTATTTTAAAAGCTCCTGGTTTAGTTTTAGCGTCTCCTACAACAGGTTTACATGCATCACAGGTCAGAAAACACTTTCATTATCTCCTAATATCTGCTCATCATGAGTGATCAATGATTCTCTAAATCCCTCCTTTCCAATAGCCTGCTCTGCTGTGATTGGTCAGATGGCCCAGTCTGTTTTGATTGGTCTGCTGTGATTGGTCTGCTGTGATTGGTCAGAGGGCCCAGTCTGTTGTGATTGGTCTGTTGTGATTGGTCTGTTGTGATTGGTCAGAGGGCCCAGTCTGTTGTGATTGGTCTGCTGTGATTGGTCAGAGGGCCCAGTCTGTTGTGATTGGTCTGCTGTGATTGGTCAGAGGGCCCAGTCTGTTGTGATTGGTCTGTTGTGATTGGTCTGCTGTGATTGGTCAGAGGGCCCAGTCTGTTGTGATTGGTCTGTTGTGATTGGTCTGCTGTGATTGGTCAGAGGGCCCAGTCTGTTGTGATTGGTCTGCTGTGATTGGTCAGAGGGCCCAGTCTGTTGTGACATTAGAAGAACTAGTTTCTCAGTGATGCTAGAGGTTCATTATGAGATGTTTCAACTGTAATTCCTCATCATCAGCATTAACAAGAAGTGTGTGTCCATCAACAAACCTGTGTGTGTGTGTGTGTGTGTGTGTGTGTGTGTGTGTGTCTGATTTATTGCGGTGCACGTGCAGGAACTGTATCAATAACAGCGCATATGTTAGCCCAGGACAAACATGAATGACTGATGTAAACATTAACGTTTGCTCCCTCCTTTATCTTTACTCAAAGCAGTGAATCTGCATTCATATACAGTTTTAGGTAGTAGTGCAGCCCACAGCTGATTTACAGCAGTATTTCAGTGAGACAGTAATAACATGAGTTAGAGACAATAACTTTACATACACTGCATTTTCAGATTTAAAACTTGGTTACACTTCATGAAAGGTCATTTTCAGAAATCCATAATAGGGCACTTATAAAGACTTACGGTATATTGTTCGAAAATATTTATATTTTGAATAAATGCTGTTCTTTTTGATGAATCCTGAAAAGAAAAAGTATCAGAGGTTCCAAAGAAGTATTAATCAGCACATGATAAATAACAATTGCTGGAATAAAAATATATTTATAAAATTACAAGTGAATATATCAATATGCAACAAAACAAAAACATGAACATACAAAATGTTTATATTTCTGCTTGTATATGGTATTGGTTTTATACATTTCCAATTAATTCCCATACATTTTTCCCAAAATTCCCCAGATTAAGCTCCCATGGAGAGTTTCCGCCCCTTTGCAACCCTAATAGTTCACTGTGGCGTTGATCCTGCTATCCGTTCATCACCTTCTGTTTTCCCATGGAAATGTCTTTAATTCTTCATCCCAATGCAACCGTCGGGAAGTAAAAACTCATTAGGGAAATTTATTTTGTATGATAAATTAAGGGTGAATGACGGATAAGGATTTAAAATTGGGGATAAAAATAAAACTGGCAAAGAATTTTCAGACACTGTTATACTTATTAGAGTGATGTGTATGTGATGCAGTGACAAAACTATGACAAATTAAATATTTATTTGTGGAATCAGATCTTTTTCCTCATGGAAATATCATTCCTGGGTCACGGTAATGAATTTTGAAATTGTTGGCAGTACTGATATCCATAATTGGAACTCATAACACTACATTTTGATCACAATTAATATAATCAATTTGGGATTTCATGTACACGTTGGCTTATTTTTGGCTGATAACTCAAAATTCAGAACCAAATGGGGGGGGGAGCTGGAAAATGTTGTATTAAAAGACTTGTATAATCCTAAACTAATCAAAACACTCATCAAAAATATGGATCAAATTAATCGCCTGGTCATTGTTAGACGGAGCATTTTTCAGCATTACCATAAAAACCATCCTCATTTATACACACTTTTCAAAATAAACATTTAAAAACCCATATTTGTGTACATTATATATCTATAAACGACTAGTATTTCCAATCGTTTAATCAACTAGTCCCACCTGTGAAAAACTACATCTTAGCTAACATCACTTTAAGGTAATCTTTTAGATCAAATATATCGTTTTTAATAATCTATACATTATTAATGTTTTATAGCGTTATCCAAAAGGACATAATGATATAACGTTCGACTCAATGAATCGTTTAAGGAACCGATTCAGTGATCAATTTCATCATTCAAGCTTGGGGAGGGGTGGGGGTTAGTAGTGTTTGTATTTATGTCACGTAATACAATAAGTAATAATAATTACAGAAACATAACTGTACACATACATCAAACGATGAGATCAGTCGATAAAACTCGGTTCCCAGACAGATTCGGTCTTTGCGACTCGGTTCGAATGATTCTTTTAAATGAACCAAAACAGACATCGCTATGAAATATCGCTTTGTTCTTTCGCACAGGTGGGAAGCGAAACTCGAAAACCCCAAATAACGGATATATGGTGTTTTTATAGCCTGTATAAATCAACCTTTTTAAAAGAGTTTTTTTTATATTTATCCATCAATCACGCTATTCGCAATGATTCATGGGATTGTAGTTCTTACCCTCACTAAAACCATTAAGTGTGTCTTTGATTTAAAGTGGAAATAAGTGAAAATCTGACAAGAAATTTGGTTCGTGGTTTTCTGTAATCGCTATGGGAGAATTTACCGTTATTTTGAACGTTCGACTCAATGAGTCGTTTAAGGAACCGATTCCGTGATCAATTTCATCATTCAAGCTTGGAGAGGGGTGGGGGTTAGTAGTGTTTGTATTTATGTCACGTAGTACAATATGTAATAATAATTACAGAAACATAACTGTACACATACATCAAACGATGAGATCAGTCGATAAAACTCGGTTCCCAGACAGAGTCATTCTATGCGACTCGGTTCAAATGATTCTTTTAAATGAACCAAAACAGACATCGCTATGAAATATCGCTTTGTTCTTTCTTACAGGTGGGAAGTGACACTCGAAAATCCCAAATAGCGGGTATATGGTGTTTTTACCTTTTGTCAAAATTGCTTCGAAAATTTTGAGGTGACGAAATGCGTAAACAGATGAAAAGACGCCAATGTCGAGCATCATTTTCACTGCCGAAGACTGACAAAGGAACGTGATGTTGAAGTCGACATTACACGTTAAAAGGCCAGTGTACTCACGTATGGGCGCAGCTGGCGATGCTGACAGGCTTGTGGTAGACCTCCAGACAGATGGGGCAGGAGAACTGGCTCTCCAGGCTCTCCCCAGGTGCGGCTGCTGCGGCTCCATTTTGCTGCTGATGCTGCCTGAGCTGAGCAGCAGACACAAAACTGCGGAACATCGCCATCACGAGCGAGGACAGCAGGACGAACCACTAACACTGGCGATGCAAATAAGATTCCGTGTTTTTAACGAATGTATCGTGATTTATACGACATTAGATACCGCATCTGCAATCTCCAACACTGTTAACCGAGGAGGACACGCCGTTGTTCCAAAGAAGTAAACATTACATGGTAGCTTTAACGGAGCGGATTAGGCGAGCAAAATTATGGGAGTTGTAGTTCTTACAGCGAGCGTTTGCGCAGAGCGGCGGTTTGATAGAACTACATTTCCCAGGCATCGCATTCGATAACAATTCCACGGAGCGTAGATAGATGGCGTCAGCATAAATGTAGCGAATGTAATAAGACAAATATTGTAAAATGAATATTTTTATTAATTTTTTTACTGAAACTGCTGACATAATAAATTTTCACAAATTGCAGAAAGTCATCACAATGCTTCCTTTCTATATAAAATAATTAAACATGGGTTGTATGTGTGTGGTATGTAACGGTATTTACACAAAACAAATAAACATTACTCATTAAGTTAATAATATAGTAATAAAACAGCAATGCTAAATTATAAAATTAAACATAAAATAGCGTAAACAATACGTAGCTATATGGGCGTGGCCCCAGTACGTCAT
>CM040912.1:1585000-1672500 GCA_023029165.1 Gobiocypris rarus
AATAAATGTGACTTTCTGCTTTCATTTTTCAGGGGTTGAGTCGGGATGCTCCCAAAAAGTTGAGATTTATGCCTGGAATCATCTACATTGATGGTAAAGCTCTTTGACCTGGAAAAAGGGAATTATTCCTGTATCTCAAAGTTATGCTGCTATTTTAAGGTTTTGATTTGTGTGTATTAGACGGCGGTGCTTGCGGGCGGAGTGAAGAGGAGCGGCGGAGCTCTATAGATCAACTGAAGAGCATCTTCACACAGACGGGCTTCCCTTACTTTATAGTTCCTCTGGAGCAGGTAAACAGATTTTATTTCCTAGGGCATCACTTCAGCGAGACTCTGACTGGTGTGATGCTTTGCTCTCGACCGTTTCTCAGGTTTTCGGTCTGCCCACCTCTGTCCTGGTGCCCGGCGCGTCTGATCCAGACCCGTCCAATCCCAGCTATAAACAAGCTGTGGATCAGTATATCAGAGAGAGACAGAAGCCTGCGGAAGAGGACGCAGCCGGCGCGGTGGCTCGGCTCAGTATAGAGGACTCGCTCTATTCTCCCGAACACAAGCTGGCGCTAGAGAGGCTGTTCTCATCACTGAAGACACTCACGGCCAGAGAGGAGATGCTACAGACCTTGAGGTGCGTGATCGAGCCCACTCATTTGTTCAGTTCACTGCATGTTTTCATAAAACTGTATTTGACTTCATGTTTTATTTTTTTAAGAAAGGGGGAACAATGCATATTAAAGGTAGGGTAGGTAAGAATTGGTTAAAAAACTTTTTTTTCCAAATTTGTTTAAACTTTCTTTATATATCAATACATAATTAAAATGTAAGTACTCTGAAAAAGAAAGTATAAAAACTATCTGTAGACCTCTCACGACTGTTTTAAAGACGGCTCATTATTTCCATTCACTCCGCCTTCTCCCTTCTGGGCTCTTTCCAAAGCCACGCCCCCAAAACACATGAACGCGCTCCGCATTTTTCACCGGAGACAAGCGGAGAAGAAGGAGCGGAGTGCATGTAGTGACGTCATGTCAGAATCACATGCTATAAAACATCTAACTTTATCAGTATGAATATAAACAAATAAGATGTCTTTTAGTACTCACTATCAAGCTAGAATAGCGAATCTGGTAAAGTTTCAAATATATTTTAGTTTGATTCGGTAACGAGCTAGTTATATTTATAAGGCAAAGCTAAAAACGGGTCGCATTGATACATGTTTTTCCAATAACATCAGTTATACTGTGATGAAGATGAATTTCGTGTAAGATTCATAACATATACGGTGTTTAGCATGTAAGAGTTTCCATGATGAAAGCATTGCTGACTCTGATGAGGACGAGACTCCGGAGACAAGGACCGCATCGTCGGCTCGAGGATAAGGCCGGGGTCGAGGGTTAAGCAGAAGAGGTCGTGCAAGAGGGTCCGAGGAAGCAGAGGTGTGCGCATGAGGGCAGATCCTGTAGCAGAAGGGGTGGTCGCGAGAGAGACTGACAGTCGCACAAGCCAATCACTTGAAATAATGAGCGGTGTTTATTGCAGATTAAAAAGTCTAGAGTCACTCGATTTTATACTCTCTTTTTCACAGTACTTACATTTTAATTATGTATTGACATATAAGGAAAGTTTAATCAAATTTGGACTAAAGGGGTTTAGATAATTCTTACCTACCCTACCTTTAATGAACATTAAAACAAATGTAAATATGCCAAATTATAGCCTTAGGCTAATTTGCATCTGCAGACCCCCTGGCAGGTAGATGTTATAGATAAAAGGAAAAATGATATATAACACAATAAGACAAAGACAGACACACTAATACAACAAGCAATATCAGAATACACAACAAACCAGCGACAAATTAATTAGAAAAAAAGAAAGAAAATAATTTACAGTTCATCTGTATTGCACCAAGTCTAAGAAAGAAGACGAAAAAAAGTAAATAAAAAAATTAAGGATAACTTAACCAATTAGAAAACACTTCACATATGGTCGCATATTTGGATCTCTCTCAACCACCTTTTCAATTTTATTTTAAAAGTAAGAAAAGTTGTACAATCCCTCACTGAAAGTGGAATACTGTTCCAAACCCTTGAGCCCTGAAATGACAGAACATTTTGAGAAAAAGATGTACGTCTAAACGGGGGATCACAGTCACCTCTCGCGTTCCTCGTAAACCAGAGCCACTAAGAGATTTCTGTTTGATAAACTCATTCAATGGGGGAGGAGCCAAACTGTGAATAGCTTTATAAATCAGACAAGCACATTTAAATATTTTTAAATATTTTAAAAACTCTATTTATCAAGAATGTTGCATTGATGATACGAAAAAGACTTCTTATCCAAAACTTTCAATGCCCTTTTATAGCATGATTCAACAGGTTTAATAACAGAAGAACCAGCGTATGACCAGCTGGTAATGCAATACTCAATATGAGACACAACCATTGAGTGTAGGAAGCTGCTCTATCTGTCAAGGATGCTCTAATATATTCATAATTCATTATATTGAAATTATTTTTACAATGTTGTTACCGTGCTTTTGAAAGGACAATTTTGAATCTAAATAGACTAGGGCTGTATCTATCGATTCTTTTAGTAATCGAGTATTCTACCGTTTATTCCATCGATTAATCGAGTAATCAGATAATAATTACTTTTTTCTTTATTAAAGAGCAATACTAAATATATAAGAGAAAATAAGACAGGTATCTTAAAATTAACATCTAATTTGTTTTCTTTTAGAAAAATAAAATTTTATTGCTGAAATTGCATACATAATAACTGTGAAAATAACCCATTTTAATGCATTCAATTGCCACATTATAAAAATATATTTCAAATTAGTTTAAAAAGTTCAGTCTAAAACTAAACCTACGACCAATAAACCAAAATAATATTCATATAAATAGCAATAATGCCTAAACATTGCATGTATGTTTAAAGCTTAACTTTAAAGTTTCAGCTTCGGTTCAGGCATGACAAGCCTTTACTGTCTTCTGAAGGCTGTGAGGCTTTTGTAAGAAGCAAAAAATATTGGACAGGAAGGAAACTTGAAATAAGAACAAGAGTAGAGATGGTCATACTAGAGATGCGCGGATAACTTCACCGAATCCGCTGTTAAAAACAAACCATCCATCCGCACCCGATCGTCATAAACTCAAATCCTCAGTGTAAGCGCGATGCTACCGTCACATTAGCTACACTGAAGTATTGCTTTAAAACAAATCTTCTTTGGCGAAATTACACGTTTTAAATAACCCAAACGGGTTGACACCTCTACATGACCTCGCAAACGAGAGATGAGGCTCATATCACTAACACACCCTTTAAATAACACATAAATACTGCACTATTGACTTTAGAGCAGGTGTGTGTTGGTCAATGGTCATGCTCCTGAACACACCTGGTGTTCAGACACACACACACCTGGTGTTCAGACACACACACACACACACACACACTGGTGTTCAGACACACACACACACACACTGGTGTTCAGACCAGACGCCCATGGGTGAACAGATGCTCCAGTGCGTTTGCGCCGAGTGTATGATAAGGTCCAAAGGGTTAATTCACCCAAAAATGAAAATAATCCCATGATTTACTCTCCTTCATCCTAGTTGTACGTTCTTCTTTTAGTCAAACACAGTCAGACTTCTATTAAATCATGTCCTGGCTCATCCAAGCTGTATAATGGGAGTGAATGAGATCGAGTGTTGGAGCGTCTCTGAACCCCGGTATCAAGAGTTGAGTGTGTGACTGTGTGTTGGGACAGGCAGCACCTGATTCTGCACGTTGCCCGTGAGAACAGCTACTCGAAGGTCATGATGGGGGAAAGCTGCTCGCGACTGGCTGTCCGACTGCTCAGCAACATCGCTCTGGGTCGCGGAGCAGCTCTGGCTTCAGACACGGTGAGTGAAGTTTGTTCATACGACTAAAACAAGCCCAATGTTTCTTGTATCAACACAAAGCTGTTTTGTAGGGTTTCTCTGATCATCGGTACGGGGATGTGGTGATAGTGCGGCCCATGAGGGACTATTCATCCAAAGAGATCGCCGCCTATTGCAGGATGTTTCACGTGCCATCAGTTTTTATCCCGGGACTGGATACCAAGGTGAGAGGGTGTCATCGGGCTAAGAATAATTATTAGGGATGCACAGATAAGAAATGTTTGCCCGATAAAGAAAGCCTATAATTGATATATCGGTCGATTAAATTTGATTACAAAAATAAAAGTCTCACCATGTCCCAAGTACACAATTATGATGTTCTCATTATATTTCTATGTACCCTTTATGACAGACTTGCTTTTGCAATATTTTAAGCAATTCAAACTAGGGCTGGCGAAATGGCTGAAAACTGTATCACGATATACACTCAGCTAAAGGATTATTAGGAGCACACACTAATACTGTGTTTGACCCCCTTTCGCCTTAATTCTACGTGGCATTGATTCAACAAGGTGCTGAAAGCATTCTTTAGAAATGTTGGCCCATATTGATAGGATAGCATCTTGCAGTTGATGGAGATTTGTGGGATGCACATCCAGGGCACGAAGCTCCCGTTCCACCACATCCCAAAGATGCTCTATTGGGTTGAGATCTGGTGACTGTGGGGGCCATTTTAGTTCAGTGAACTCATTGTCATGTTCAAGAAACCAATTTGAAATGATTGGAGCTTTGTGCCATGGTGCATTATCCTGCTGGAAGTAGCCATCAGAGGATGGGAACATGCTGGTCATAAAGGGATGGACATGGTCAGAAACAATGCTCAGGTAGGCCGTGGCATTTAAACCATGCCCAATTGGCACTAAGGGGCCTAAAGTGTGCCAAGAAAACATCCCCACACCATTACACCACCACCACCAGCCTGCACAGTGGGAACATCCCCCACACCATTACACCACCACCACCAGCCTGCACAGTGAAAACATCCCCCACACCATTACACCACCACCACCAGCCTGCACAGTGGGAACATCCCCCACACCATTACACCACCACCACCAGCCTGCACAGTGGGAACATCCCCACACCATTACACCACCACCACCACCAGCCTGCACAGTGGGAACATCCCCACACCATTACACCACCACCACCAGCCTGCACAGTGAAAACACCCCCACACCATTACACCACCACCACCAGCCTGCACAGTGGGAACATCCCCCACACCATTACACCACCTCCACCAGCCTGCACAGTGAAAACATCCCCCACACCATTACACCACCACCACCACCAGCCTGCACAGTGGGAACAAGGCATGATGGATCCATGTTCTCATTCTGTTTACGCCAAATTCTGACTCTACCATCTGAATGTCTCAACAGAAATCGAGACTCATCAGACCAGGCAACATTTTTCCAGTCTTCAACTGTCCAATTTTGGTGAGCTTGTGCAAATTGTAGCCTCTTTTTCCTATTTGTAGTGGAGATGAGTGGTACCCGGTGGGGTCTTCTGCTGTTGTAGCCCATCCGCCTCAAGGTTGTGTGTGTTGTGGCTTCACAAATGCTTTGCTGCATACCTCGGTTGTAACGAGTGGTTATTTCAGTCAAAGTTGCTCTTCTATCAGCTTGAATCAGTCGGCCCATTCTCCTCTGACCTCTAGCATCAACAAGGCATTTTCTCCCACAGGACTGCCGCATACTGGATGTTTTTCCCTTTTCACACCATTCTTTGTAAACCCTAGAAATGGTTGTGTGTGAAAATCCCAGTAACTGAGCAGATTGTGAAATACTCAGACCGGCCCGTCTGGCACCAACAACCATGCCACGCTCAAAATTGCTTAAATCCCCTTTCTTTCCCATTCTGACATTCAGTTTGGAGTTCAGGAGATTGTCTTGACCAGGACCACACCCCTAAATGCATTGAAGGAACTGCCATGTGATTGGTTGATTAGAAATTGAACAGGTGTTCCTAATAATCCTTTAGGTGAGTTCAAGTCAGTCCCTCCAGGATTTCGCGATATATATTTTGGGTGATTTTTGCGATCAAAGAATTTGAAATCTGAGGCTGCGTTTCACATCAAAAGCAACAAAACTTATTGTGATTTATTGGAGAGACACGCAGTTCATCCATCAAATGAAAGACCGATTCTTGGGATTTTAAAAATGATTAATCAAAATGAGAATCGATTGAATCAAGAAATGTATATTTTTTTAACTCAACCCCATGAGCTGAATCGCTTGAGGTTAGAGTCCTATTGGAACTTCTATATTTCTTTATGCAAAATCTGTTTTTTAATTTTGATTTCGAGGTGAAATACGACTGACATTTGTGTTAACGGCAGGGCTGGTTCTCCTGCTTCCTCAGAAAACATTTGAGGATGTGCATGTTATTGTAGTTTTCTGTTTTTTAAGTCTACGCTACCACAGGCCTCGTTCCCCATGTGGCCTGTCCTACTTAACATTCAACCGAGTGCACTAGAGAGATTCACTCAGTAAGCTTTTAGTGTCTTTATAGTTGTCCTGGATTGACATTTATAGTGGTCAAATCTGAGATGCTGTGTGATAAACATTAAAATTATTGCACACCAGTGTTGATGGGCTGTACAGAAAACTCTGGAAATACGTGTAGACTTTGAAATTAGAATTTCTGTCTGTCCAAAATGACATGACGGGTCTCCACTTCCTTTCTTTGTGGAAAAATGAAGCCAAAATATCCCAGGAAGGGTCATGGTTACATCATTTAGAGTCTGTGCAGTAGTCGGGTTGGGTGATGTTTGAATTTTAACAAATCCTAATTTCGATTCCAGTGATTTAAAAAAATCCTTCCAAAAGTCTTATTGCAAAACATTTCATTGTAGCTGAACACGATGAACACAAATGAACAAGAACTCAAGGAACTTTTGTCTATACCAGTGGTTTTCAAACCTGTCCTGGAGGCACCCCAGCCCTTCTTCCTTATCGGACACACCCAATTTAGTTCTTGCAGCCTCTACTAACGAGCTGATGAGTTGAATCAGATGTGATAAATAAGGGAGACACACAAAATGTTCAGGACTGGGGTGCCTCCAGGACAGGTTTGAAAACTACTGGTCCATCATGCCCTGATGGGGTTTTGGTTCCTTGCCACTGTCGCTTGGCTTGGCTTGCTCAGTTGGGGACACTCAAATTATGATCCAAGTTACTCAACTAAATATACAAATAGAATTTATTAATTTGGTCATATATAATTCTATTAACTACCCAAATTAAACTAGCCAAATCAAATTTTGTTGCAATGTTGTCCTGTTTAACACTATGAAGCTGCTTTGAAACAATCGTCATTGTAAAAGCGCTATATAAATAAAGTTGATTGATTGATTGATTGATTGATTGATATACCACAGAAAAAACAATTAGCCTAACTAGTACAAATTTCAAGCATTGAGTTCACATTATTAGCCCCCATCTCATCCAAGATGTTCATGTCATTCTTTCTTCAGTGGAAAATAAATTCTTTCTTCAGGAAAAGAAAGACATTTTTGAGGAAAACATTCCAGGATTTTTCTCCACATAATGGACTTCAATGGGAACCAACGGCTGAAGGTCCAAATCAATGCAGTTTCAGAGGAAGGGCTTCAGAGGCTCTGACCGATCCCAGAGGAATAGGGGCTGATCCAGACAAACCATTAGACATTTTCAAGAAAAAATAAACATTTATATACTTTTTAACCACAATTGTGTCTTGTGCTGGTCTGCGAAAGGTCACGCTGGATGAAGGCGGAAGTACCGCCCCATTGTTTACAACGCAAATGTGCAAAGACTATCCAGCGTGACCTTTCGCAGACCAGCACAAGACGAACAATTGTGGTTAAAAATTGTATAAATGTTAACTTTTTTTTTTTAGAAAATGCCTGATGGTTTGGCTAGATAAGATAAGGAATCAAAACTTACACGTCTTATCGAATCGTAGATTTTTGGGATTTTGGAACCAGTTCTCAAATTGAACCAGTTCTCGATACCCAACCCTACGCAGTAGCGATCCTGAGGTGGAGCCCCGGTCTCACCCACACTCCCGCAGATTCACTCGCAAACACAGCTGCCAATCATGACGCCACACCCCCGTTCAACTACAACCCCTGAGAAAAAAAAATATCTGAAGGGTAATTGGATTTAATTTGCATCCCATTTGATGGGAGGGCGGGGTTTAAAACCTATACTGCAGCCGGCCACCAGGGCAGAAATGTTGTAAACAAACTTTCAGACAAACTGTTCAAATCTGTGTACATAACACGCAAAAGATCGCATTAAGCCTGATTACAGATTAATCTCTTTGCCAGATCGAGAACGTGCTTGCTGCTTTTGTGCCATTCGTGTATCAGTTGGTTTGCCAAGACTGAGACTAGCTAAACCCACAAAATTGACTAAACATATTTTTAACATGTTGTGGATTTAGGACGTCAATGGCTTAGTAGACGGATTCCAGACTTTCCCATCATGATTTGAGACTTGACACCACAAACCAAGGCTACGATTGGAGACTTGACTTTGATACCTGCGGTTTAACTTTGATTTCAGACCCATGATAAAGCCAGCATCCAGCGACTGACGGAGAGTTTCGTCACCAACCTGCAGGCGGACTTCCTCCACTGTTAGCACCATCTACAGGTCAGCTTGATATGAACACAACCGCTCTGACCCTGAATTCAGCTGGTGACCTCTGATGAGGAAATTTAACTGATGTCTTAATGGTTCCTCTCCAGAACGAGTGAGAAGCTTCATACAGTCATGCCCTCCCAAAGTCCCGACACCGAGCCTGCCTCCAAATGCCTGCTGTGCCTCTGTGCTCTCGACACTGACGTAGGTAGGTCATACTGTACACAGGTCATGTGTGTGTCACACGTTCACAAAGAGAGTTGGGAATCGAGGACCTGTTTTTAAGGTGTATTAGCAGTGGCGATCGACCAATAATCGGGTTCCCATATTTAGGCATTTTTCCTTAATCAGAGTTTTGTAATATCAGATTCAATGACAATTGGATTGCACACAAATATCGCCATATTGTGAGAGGAAGCGACAGTGTTCACAGGTACAACTTACTTATTCAATGTAACAGCCATTCATGCTGGAAATGAGACCTTACATGAATGCTTGAAATGTAGTTTAAGCAAGAGTAATGTAGTCACAAATGCATAACTTTACATTAATAAAGGAGCCTTGGATTAGTGCATGTTGGAAATATTTAGGTTTCAAACGTGTAGCGCTGGATCAGCATTCTCCCCTAAAAGTGATCGAGCAGACCAAATCGTAAGTCATAGAGACTTGAAACTTTGAGGCTTGGTAGTACTCACACCGTCTACAACGGCACCAAAGCTCGTCCCAATCGGCCTGACGGGGGCGCTACAGTGCTCAAAAGTATTAAATCACTCATAACTCCAAAACCATTAGGCGTAGGCTCAAGCGTCTTATATCGTTGGTATCATTGACTCAAGAAGAGCAAAACAAAGAGTGGATTTGATCGTCAGCCTGGCAAAACTATTTTTTGCCAAACCTACTTTTTGTGAACTAGTCCTAGGTTTTTGGCCCGATCGGATCCAAACAACTACACTTCTCTGGAGTCTGACTGCCAGTAATGATCAAAATAAGATGAAATTTCGATTGACAGTCTTTTAAGGCCTGCCAAAATTTTTTAAAGTTTATCAAAATAGCTATAACTTGTGAACAGAATGAGATATTTTCAGATATGCAAGAGGTCATTCAGTGGTCGTGTGAAAAACCACACATTGACTGGATACTTGGTGGTGCTATAATAATAATATCGATAAAAATGAAAAATGCTATAACTACACAACCCAAAGTCTGATTGACTTGAAAATTGGCATGCAGTGTCTTCATCCAAGGTGCCAAGACTGCCTTTGAGGACATTTGCGTATCTCAAAAAACATGGCCGGCAGTGGCCAATGAAGTTTGAGCGGCTGTCAGACAAGGTTAACGGAGGCCGATCGTAACAAACCGGGGGCGCATTCGCGTTTTTCACGTGCATAAAAGATTTTTCACACACGCCAATGACTTTCATACCATATGGTAAAACTCCTCATTATGAGCAACTTTGCCTCTAGCACTGCCGCTGTCAATCAAACTGTTCGTTAAATATTGGAGATTATCTCAAAAACCAACCTTCGTGAACTAGTCCTAGGTTTTTGGCTCAACCTCGATAAAAACACTGCGGTACAATTCTCTGGACTCAATATATCAAAAATAAATGTTGAACTTTGGCCTTTGGATAGCTCTCACAGGGTAATTTAGAAAATGGGCGTGGCCAAATATGCTCAAAAGCTTATAAATACTAAACGAAAACTCAGAACTTCATGAAAATAGGTGCGCACATGCAACATCTTATTCTAAAGAAGCATGCAAACTTTTATGGTGATCGGAATATTGTTGGTCTACAACTGTCAAAAACCTTTTAAAACCATAGATTTCCTATGGTAAAGTCCTTGTATTGGCTGTAAATGGTGTTTTCCATACATGCTTGCTAAATAAACCATAATACCTTTTTACACAAGTGCTTGAAGGCCGTAAAGCACTTGAACCCTGTTAATTGCTGCTCGCAGCTATAATTTTATGTAATTATCTCTCTCATTATTCTCATAAAGCTGCCATCTAACATCATTTATGTACTTACAGCTCTGTGGAAATAAGTTTAGTATGCATTATACACCATTATACAACAGAAAAAAGTTTAACAATTTGTTAGGTGGTTTTGAAGAGATGTGCGAGTCATTTGCAGACGCACTGCTTGCTGTAAATGACTAAAAATAGCACTATCAGCAGTTATTTCATAATCTAGACCAGGGGTTTTCAAACTTTATGATGCCAAGGACCTCCAAATATGATGAACCTTTTATGAGGGACCCCATTTAAGAAGCCCTGATCTAAACCAACAAAACATCATAATTCTGATATACATGCTCACAAAAATGGACTCTATTGCAGTGCGTTTACTATCCTGACTTAAGTGCAATTATTCCAGTGAACCTTTAACCTTTTTAGCCCAATAAATTACACCTAAGAAATAATAACATTTATGCAAAATTGTTACTCTATGTTCTCCATTTTAAACATTGACAATGCATTGTGGTGCCCAGACAGCAACATAGTCTTGGCCCAGATCCGGCCCACATCTGATGCGCGTGGAATCCACATGTACCGGATGTGGACCGGATCTGGGCCGAAACGATGTTACTGTCTGGGTGAGAATACGATATGGTTTAAATGCGATCATCAAATCTCAGCAGTTGTGATTGTAATTTATATAAATAAAAGTCTGATGCGCTGCATGTTTCAGAGTAAAGCACAACACTGGGTTTTCAGTTTCGATTTACAGTAAATGTTCCTGTGTTTGAGTGGCTTTCAGGAACGCAACATTCACCAACTATCTTCCCAAATTCATAATGAGAATCATTTATAATCTGTCATCAACAAAGACAAGCACTAACGTCTCCATTGGGTAATAAAAGCTTAATGGTATAACGTTTGAAAGCAAAGAAATTGAGTAGTGCCCGAAACCAAAAAACAGCTGTTTCAAAAAGAGCCTGACCCCTGTAAACGCATATAACTCTTATTCTGCAGATAAAGCGTCTGCCTTCCATGCCACGCTGGTGTCTGAGCGGCTGTCCCAGATCAAGCTTCAGGACGCATCCCATGATGCACGGCGCTGCTCGGAGGGTCAGGGTTGTGGGACCGGGCGCTGCTGCTCTTCAAACTGGTGCGTTTCAGCTGCCATATTCATTCTTTCTGAAGTTTTAGTTGAAGGTGAGTCAGTAGTTGATGTGCCTCTTTAATGTATTTCAGGTTGCCTGCGCATCAGGACCTGAAGACACTGTTGTGTTACAGCTGTGGACTCGCCATCAAGGACATGGTGAGAAACGCTCATGCCATCTGATTGTGCTGTACGCATCAACCAAATGACAGATTTCAGTTATGTGGTGTACTTTAAAATGACTTGATATAAATATTCACTTAAATAGCCCTACAGTGTGACATTTTACTCAACATTGTGTTGAAAAAAATACACTGATCAGGCATAACATTATGACCACCTGTTAGTGGGTGGGATATATTAGGCAGCAAGTGAACATTTTGTCCTCAGAGTTGATGTGTTAGAAGCAGGAAAAATGGGCAAGCGTAAGGATTTGAGCGAGTTTGACAAGGGCCAGATTGTGATGGCTAGACGACTGGGTCAGAGCATCTCCAAAACTGCAGCTCTTGTGGGGTGTTCCCGGTCTGCAGTGGTCAGGATCTATCAAAAGTGCTCCAAGGAAGGAACAGTGGAGAACCGGCCACAGGGTCATGGGCGGCCCAGGCTCATTGATGCACGTGTGGAGCGAAGGCTGGCCCGTGTGGTCCGATCAAACAGACGAGCTACTGGAGCTCAAACTGCTCAAGAAGTTAATGCTGGTTCTGATAGAAAGGGGTCAGAATACACAGAGCATCGCAGTTTGTTGCGTATGGGGCGGCATAGCCGCTGACCAGTCAGGCTGCCCATGCTGACCCCTGACCCCGCCGAAAGCACCAACAGTGGCACGTGAGCATCAGAACTGGACCACGGAGCAATGGAAGAAGGTGGCCTGGTCTGATGATCACATGTTCTTTTACATCACGTGGATGGCCGGGTGTGTGTCGTGGCTTACCTGGGGAACACATGGCCCCAGGATGCACTATGGGAAGAAGGCGCCGGCGGAGGTGATGCTTTGGGCAATGTTCTGCTGGGAAACCTTGGGTCCTGCCATCCTTTGACACGTCCCACCTACCTAAGCATTGCTGAGACCATGTACAGCCTTTCATGGAAACGGTATTCCCTGGTGGCTGTGGCTCTTCCAGCAGGATAATGCTCCTGACACAAAGCACAAATGCTTCAGGAATGGTTTGAGGAGCACAACGAGTTTGAGGTGTTGACTTGGCCTCCAAACTCCCCAGATCTCAATCCAATCGAGCATCTGTGGGATGTGCTGAACAAACAAGTCTGATCAATGGAGGCCCACCTCGCAACTTACAGGACTTAGAGGATCTGCTGCTAACATCTTGGTGCCAGATACCACAGCACACCTTCAGGGGTCTAGTGGAGTCCATGCCTCGACGGGTCAGGGCTGTTTTGGCAGCAAAAGAGGGACCAACACAATAGGAATCGTGGTCATAATGTTATGTCTGATCTGTGTTTATAATTAATGTTTGATCGTACTTTTTCCCACAGGAGCTGTGACACACTTCCACCTTACATCATAACAGAGGCGGAGAAACGGCAGAAAAGGTGGGGAATGCTGCGCTGTAAGCTAAAATAGAAACTAGTCATCATTTACTCAAACGTTTCCTTCTTCTGTGGAACCGAACCTACACTAAAAATAAATGAGGATTTGGGGCAAAAATAGATTTGGACTGACCGTCTGAACGAGACTCTCTAGCTATGTTTCCCATCCAAAGTTGCGAATTTAACTTGTGTGCAAAATTGGAATATCACATAAAGCACATGCAAATAAAGCAGCGTTTCCATCCAGTCGAAGAGAACAAAAGCGTCACTACCTGACAAACTGGCACCAGATATCCCAAGGAAAAATGGAAGATGCTGCATTAGGAGAAGCCACTGTGGGTCTTTTACGTGTTTTCTGAGGCAGATTCCTGCTGTTTGGGAACGCAGTCGTGTAAAACCGTTCTGGAGGGAATTATACCGAACCACTTTGACATTCAGAACGACCAAAACAACATCATTTTGAGATACTGTGACGCGATTGGTCCGCTGGTTAGTCCAGTTACGCCATCACATGACTCAAAGCATCTCTACGAAATTATTCAGTAAATGTGTATTTTATGTGCGTCGTTTTATCAGATAAAAAGATTATAGACTAAATGTTTTATCTATGCAGCGTCTCAATTCCCATAAAAACGTATGGAAACGTGTGCCGTTTCTTCCCGCAGAGCTCTGATGAAGATGGAAATCAGCGAGTACCTTTTGGAGGATGGCGACTAGCAGATATTTGGTTTGAAAGTTGATATTTAAGGCTATATCATACCATTATTGCATTGTAAACATTTCATTATTTGTCTCCATTTGCAAGTAAATAAAGTTAGCAGTTTTAAAGGTGACGTGAACTGGCTTTTTACATTTTTTTATACTGTTGTCTGAGGTCAACTAATGGCGTTTGTGTGGTTTTTTATATTCAGAAGCATCATAATGAATCAGTAATAGGCTGTTTTCTACACTGGTTTTGAGGTTTTCTCCTGAATTCTGGGTTTCGATGGGCGTGCCGCACTGGAGACTTGGAAGTAAACGCCCACGGCTGGGATTGGATGAGATTTGCATATTTAATGAGCTTCAGCTCTCCTGTCAGTTCACGCGAGACATTTTTCTGAAAGGGCTCTCAAACCGTATTTATCAAACAAACACAATGATTTATCTCTCATCCACCCGCCATTGATTTTTATTATTATTTGGCCCGTCTGATCAGTGGATATACACACACACACACACACACACTCGCTCTTCAAATATCAAGTCAAGAGCGTGAACAACGCAGATCAAGAAAGGATTATTTCACTATAAAAAATTCACCGGCCTGCCGACGGGCTTATTTTTTGGTAGCCCGTCTGGAAAACACACAAGCCCTGGCCCATACATGTCCGAGTCTGATCCCGAATCGCAATGAACCAACAAATAAGGGATTCTCCAGCGTGTGACGGCGTGCCACATAACCCTAACGATCTGTAATAATGCAATACTATCACATATAAAAACATGTTTTCCTCACAGAAGTGTGTTGCACCATCCCTGTCGGATCCAGAAGGCATTGTGTTCTAATCTCAATATGTCTGAAATCCAGTCTGGACCTGTGTCTTGTTTACAAACGATTATCTTGCTATCTCCGGCATGTTTATCGCTCTGTAGCGCGATCCGTTTAGCTCCGCGAGTCGGTGGGCGGGGCTACAGAAGCAGGCGTGCACATTTATCTGTAGAGGCGGAGTTTCCCCCTCCTATGACATCATAGATCAGTGTATATCTGAGAGCTGTTGTTTTCTGTGCCTGGTGTCAATAAAAGCTTTTCTTTGACTAACAAGGAAGTTTTCAGCTCTGAGACTTACAGGATATTCTATTACCATGACCTTTCATATATCAAAAGCTCAAGGGAAAGTTGTTTTCTCAATTCATCACCCCTTTAAACACTTCTGCATGTTGATATATTGCATTGATCCTCAGACACAGAATACGTGAATTTGCTCCTCTCCCGTTTAAATCAGTATAACCTTTTACACACTCAGTACTAATTCAGTCGTTTGTACAATATTTTAATTATGCAACATTCTTAATTTAGCAAACTGCGACTCGGCAATGAATTTTTACAGGCTCATTTGATTTCTGAAGACAAGAGGAAGCAAAGAGTATGTGTTTGTGTCCCTTTGCATAAACATACAGTGGATATGATTCTTCCATTACAGATGAACTTTGGCACACTCATTATAACACAGCGTGTGCACCTCAGACATACAGCGACAGCATTCCAGCACTATACTCCAGCACTCGCCGTCCTAAAACAACAATGTAGCAAATGTAGTTTTGTGTTTTTGAGGAAAAATGATTCAAGTGTTTGATCAGAAATTGTAAAACCAGGACCGGAATACTAAATGGCTCTCCTCCTAAGACCGTTTGACTTGTAAACACTTTTGCTGCAGCACGTCTGGGTCATATTTCACCTCGAAACCACACCGGGTTCATAAAAGAAAGCAATTTCCAGGAATAAATAACAAAAATCTGCATAATACAGTATAAGTGATAATACGGGTTCAATTACAATAACTCCGCATTCAGTCATGTGACGTTGTACTTATGTAAACAAATAGGAAGCAAACATTTAGTGTTCATTTTAGTTAAGACATGCGATGATACATTTGAACATTTTTGCTCTTATTTTACATGTTGGCATAGTTTGCATCAGTATTTGCTTCAGAAAACATAGAAAAGTCATGGGGAATTATTTGATACAAATGTGTATGAACCCTGATTACAAGAAATCAGGACTTATTTGTGATTTTTTGCATAATGAAAATGAAGCCTATGTGCATTGGTTTTCATGATAGTAGTGGAATATGTATACACTGATTTATCATATAGTATTTGTTGGCCTTGCCTCTAAGTTATGCTTGAATGTTAATGTTATAGTAATTAGAAGCATTGAGAAACATCTGGATGTGTTCTAGAACAATCGCAATAGTCCCAAAGAACAACTTCCTATTATTCTGCAGTAAAATATGACCCAGATAGTTTAGTGACATTCACTCTAATAGTGTTTGGATTTCCACTTTGAAGGTCCTGCTATTCTGTGCCCAATGTTCACTGAATCAGTTGCAGTCATTGAATCAGCCACCGAATCAGTCGCAGTCATTGAATCAGTCAACGAATCAGTCGCAATCACTGAATCAGTCACTGAATTAGTCACTGAATCACCCACCGAATCAGTCGCAGTCATTGAATCAGTCGCAATCACTGAATCAGTCACTGAATTAGTCACTGAATCAGTCGCAATCACTGAATCAGTCACTGAATTAGTCACTGAATCAGTCGCAATCACTGAATCAGTCGCAATCATTGAATCAGTCACCGAATCAGTCGCAGTCATTGAATCAGTCGCAATCACTGAATCAGTCGCAATCATTGAATCAGTCACCGAATCAGTCGCAGTCATTGAATCAGTCACCGAATCAGTCGCAATCATTGAATCAGTCACCGAATCAGTCGCAGTCATTGAATCAGTCACTGAATCAGTCCCAATCATTGAATCAGTCACCGAATCAGTCGCAGTCATTGAATCAGTCACTGAATCAGTCCCAGTCATTGAATCAGTCGCTAAATCAGTCACAGTCATTGGATCAGTCACTGAATCAGTCGCAGTCACTGAATCAGTCACAGTCATTAAATCAGTCACTGAATCAGTCGCAGTCACTGAATCAGTCGCAGTCATTGAATCAGTCACAGTCACTGAACACATCACTGAATCAGTCACAGTCATTGAATCAGTCACAGTCACTGAACACATCACTGAATCAGTCACAGTCATTGAATCAGTCACTGAGTCAGTCACAGTCATTGAATCAGTCACAGTCATTGAATCAGTCGCAGTCATTGAATCATTCACAGTCATTGAATCAGTCATAGTCATTGAATCAGTTGCAGTCATTGAATCAGTCGCAGTCATTGAATCAGTCACTGAATCAGTCACAGTCATTGAATCAGTCACTGAATCAGTCACAGTCATTGAATCAGTCACTGAATCAGTCGCAGTCATTGAATCAGTCACAGTCATTGAATCAGTCACTGAATCAGTCACAGTCATTGAATCAGTCACTGAATCAGTCACAGTCATTGAATCAGTCACTGAATCAGTCGCAGTCATTTAATCAGTCACAGTCATTGAATCAGTCACTGAATCAGTCGCAGTCATTTAATCAGTCACAGTCATTGAATCAGTCACTGAATCAGTCACAGTCATTGAATCAGTCACTGAATCAGTCACAGTCATTGAATCAGTCACAGTCATTGAATCAGTCACTGAATCAGTCGCAGTCACTGAATCAGTCACTGAATCAGTCGCAGTCACTGAACACGTCACTGAATCAGTCACAGTCATTGAATCAGTCACTGAATCAGTCGTAGTCACTGAATCAGTCACAGTATTTGAATCAGTCACTGAATCAGTCGCAGTCATTGAATCAGTTACAGTATTTGAATCAGTCACTGAATCAGTCACAGTCATTGAATAAGTCACTGAATCAGTCGCAGTCATTGAATCAATTGTAGTCACTGAATCAGTCGCAGTCACTGAATCAGTCGCAGTCATTGAATCAATTGTAGTCACTGAATCAGTCGCAGCCACTGAATCAGTCACAGTGAGAAAGGCTGATTTTCAAGCTTTGCTGAAAAACTAAACACAGTTCAGGCAGAATAACACACGGAGGCTTAACTTGACCCCGTCATCCAACCTCTGAGTGCAAAAAAGCCAACAGCGTCCATCAGAGCCGCTCCGTAGCGCCGGAGAGATGGCTATAGACTCGCTGTTCGCACGACATCGAAACATCAAACTTATGCAAAGCAGTAAAGCTCCACCGCTTCCAGCCGAAGGACGTCACGATGCTGCATCAGCCACAAAACACTGTCAGTCCTGATTCTTCTCTCTAGTCCACTTGATCATGGTCTCTGGAGAGCGATAGAGGAAGATGAGTTTTGAGTAAAGCTCTTCCTCCAGCTCCAGTTCTCCGGTTTCCCGCACCAGGAAAATGTCCATGCATATTTTGAGGATGCGGTCCACACACGGCAGCTCTTCGAACATGATGGAGTGAGAGATCTCGCTGAAGAAGCCTCGCACGAACTTACCGATGACCAGAACCACAGACACGTACAGGCCCATGATCCTGCGGGAGGAGGAGAGAGAGATGTATACATTCAGGAATGATGAAAACCCTGCAGTAAATCTCATGAAGGAACTGAGGCTGTGTACCCATATCCTGCTAGGAAGCCCAGACTCGGAGGGCTGACTTTGTCGTTAAAGATGACCATGGGTAAGACGTCACAGGAGCTTTGGCAGTCTGCGATACTGATGTCCCACCACTCCTGAGCTCCGGTGGTGTTCACCGAGGCTTCCCTCATCAGAGACAGCGTCACATTCTGATACCCGTCCTCACCGCCTGCAGGACGACAGCATCTTTACCGTCAGAAACTGATCAACACTTCAATCTATATGACAAACATCATATATTTGTATATTTGGGTTTCGATGTATTGCTAAGAATCATGTATGTCCCAAACAGGGTAGAAATCCTTCACAACTCACTGGAAACATGAGAGTGAACTGTGTGTGACTATATCACTAGACATGTTTGACTCTCTCTTACCACGATACAGCTGACTGACGGGCTTCGCTTCTGCTCCATTAGGGGCTCGGATGTAGTTTGGAAACATGTGCAGCACAAGTCTAGGAGAGAATTACAGAGATGATACAAATCAGAAAGATAGACACTTGCCAAATATGAGTGACTAAAAATGGTGTTGGATTGAATCATTCATTCAAGAGATTTGTTCAAAAACCTTGAATGGTTCAGTAATGAAACAAGTGAGTCATTGAATCATTCATTCAAGAGATTCATTCAAAAACGCTGATTCATCCAGTAATGGAACAAGTTAAGTCTTTATGAGTGAGTCAATGAATCATTAATTCAAGAGATTCATTCAAAAACACTGATTCATCCAGTAATGAAACAAGTTAAGTCTTTATGAGTGAGTCATTGAATCATCCATTCAAGAGATTTGTTCAAAAACACTGATTCATCCAGTAATGAAACAAGTGAAGTCTTTGAGTGAGTCATTGAATCATTCATTCAAGAGATTTGTTCAAAAACACTGATTCATCCAGTAATGAAACAAGTTAAGTCTTTATGAGTGAGTCATTGAATCATCCATTCAAGAGATTTGTTCAAAAACACTGATTCATCAGTAATGAAACAAGCAAAGTCTTTATGAGTGAGTCATTGAATCATTCATTCAAGAGATTCGTTCAAAAACACTGATTCATCCAGTAATGAAACAAGCAAAGTCTTTATGAGTGAGTCATTGAATCATTCATTCAAGAGATTTGTTTAAAAACACTGATTCATCCAGTAATGAAACAAGTGAAGTCTTTGAGTGAGTCATTGAATCATTCATTCAAGAGATTCGTTCAAAAACACTGATTCATCCAGTAATGGAACAAGTTAAGTCTTTATGAGTGAGTCACTGAATCATCCATTCAAGAGATTCGTTCAAAAACACTGATTCATCCAGTAATGAAACAAGCAAAGTCTTTATGAGTGAGTCATTGAATCATTCATTCAAGAGATTCGTTCAAAAACACTGATTCATCCAGTAATGAAACAAGCAAAGTCTTTATGAGTGAGTCATTGAATCATTCATTCAAGAGATTTGTTTAAAAACACTGATTCATCCAGTAATGAAACAAGTGAAGTCTTTATGAGTGAGTCATTGAATCATTCATTCAAGAGATTTGTTTAAAAACACTGATTCATCCAGTAATGAAACAAGTGAAGTCTTTACTTACACGGGATCCTTCCGTTTGCCCAGCAGCAGCTCGGCCAGCTCGGCTCTGACCGGGTTATCCTGCGCCAAGCTGATGGAGTGCCTGTCAAACGTATGCTCCACCGTCCCGCCCTTCCCCAGGTCCCTTCAGACACAAGCACATGATTAGTGTGATGTCCAGCAGAAGCAAGGTTAATGCTTTCTCCATCAAACTGACCTTTGGAAGATCCAGTCCAGGCGGAGGGTCATGTCTCCGGTGCTGGCGAGCAGCTCCTTGATGAGCTCCTGTCTGCTGGGCGGGCTGATCTGCCACACCGACCCGGAGCTGCCCTCGATGTTGGCCGTCACTATGTCTTCATAACTGTACATGGTGATAAACTGCATGGCCACCTGCGGATACATTCAGCCTAATTACAGCATCTGCACCAAATTACATGTTTTTGCTCATTATGGGCCTATGAAATGGAGCCTTTATTCCCTCCATATTCTCACTATATCAGACTATATGAGCCAAAAACACCTGATGTATGAAATACGAGACTCAACAGAAAACACTTTAGGGTGCGTTCACATTTGTAGTTCTGTTCGTTTGGTTCATTTGGTCTGGACCAAAAAACAAGTGTCTATTCACACTAGGTGCAAATAGCGTGCCTTGCAACCAATGCCTAGTTGGGCCAAACAAGATTTTAAAAAGTGCTCAGATTTGAACACCTTCATACATACATCATACATACATACATACATACATACATACATACATACATACATACATACATCATACATACATACATGCATACATACATACATACATACATCATACATACATACATACATACATACATACATACATACATATATACATACATACATCATACATACATTCATACATACATCATACATACATACATACATACATCCATACATACATCATACATATATACATACATACATCATACATACATCATACATACATCATACATACATACATACATACATACATCATACATACATACATACATCATACATACATACATACATACATACATACATACATACATACATACATACATACATACATACATCATACATACATACATACATACATACATACATACATACATACATACATACATACATACATACATACATCATACATACATACATCATACATACATACATACATACATACATACATACATACATACATCATACATACATATACATACATACATACATACATACATCATACATACATACATACATACATACATACATACATACATACATCATACATACATACATACATACATACATACATACATACATACATACATACATACATACATACATCATACATACATACATACATACATACATACATACATACATACATACATATACATACATACATCATACATACATACATACATCATACATACATCATACATACATACATACATACATACATCATACATACATACATACATACATACATACATACATACATACATACATACAATTGAATCGTTTAAATGTGACGAAATCTCCAGCGTTTATTTCAACCAATGAATCTCATAATATTTGCACGCATACTAACGCACTATTTACATTTGTGTAAGACATAACCGACTGTGTTTATGTGAATACTCACTAAAGACGGACATCATTTTGTGTATTTGATTAAGGAAAAACAACTTAATTTGTAATGCGCGAGCTCTTTACAGGCTTGTGCGCGCTGTTGGTATGAGCGCAGAGAAAACTCTCCAAGAGCGCCCATACCATCGATTACGAAATGCTATAAAAGCACTTGCATGTTCAAATGTGCAAGGTTTAAACATTCGTGGGCCAGTGATTTCCATCAGCGGTCCCGAAACAAATGTGAAAATGTTGAATCTGAGAGAGACAGTATTGCTGACATTTCTTCTCACAAGAAAGCTTTCAAATGACTGATTTGATGTGATTATCTTTGTTGATTAATTTACAAATAAATATTTGTGGTATTTTCCACATTATAAACCCAAAACTTGCGGTAATGAGTTAATTTATGCGCAATACCCGCGCCAAAATCAGACCCTGTGTGGTATCGATTTAATATCGGTACTTCTGTATTAGATTGTGGTTCCGTACCGAAGCCAACATTGTGGTATCGAGCCATCCCTACTAAATACACAACGTTTAGTCATTTTACAGGAAACCCTTTGAAGGTACATTAAACACTGCTAAAAGTGATACACATGTAAGTATATGTTGTCTGAGCTGTAATAAACCCCCCAAAATGTGCTTTGATTATTTTGGCCCTGTGAGCTCTAGCACCCTGCAGACGGTTTGGGCTGTTCCCAACATATGCCAGCAAACACTGGAAAACAATTGTGTGACAGGGATATTGCATTTATGCCACTGTATATGGGGAGACGTATATATGGGAGAGATTTGGGTAGGCGGAAATTACATAAACAAAGGGAAATAATCCTCCCATTTGAATAAATCTTGCATTCAACACGATTGTAACAATGATTTAAACAGCCCAGACGGTCCGCAGGGTGCTAGAGCTCACAGGGCTCAAGATATACACTCAAAAATATCAATAAATTAAAAAGTGCCCAGCTCAGACAACATATCACATTTTAGCAGTGTTTTATGTAACTTCAAACGGTTTCCTGTAAAATGACACCAACATTGTGTATTGAGAGCACTGTGTGTGTGTGTGTGGGAAGCTTTTCCATTTGAGTATAGGCCAAATCCAGGCGGAAATCCCCAGAAATGATCCCAGCGCTAAGGAGGTTAAATGTAAGGTGAGATTTCGGTTAATTCACAGCGTTGTGGTGCCTCGTCAAAATGCCAATTGGTCAACATATTTAATGCCATTCATTTACACCCAAGCAGCTCATCTGTGCTATAAGGTCTCTGCTAGTGCTCAGATGGTCACATGACCAAACAACAAAAAATAAAAGGTTTTATTAAAGTCGTAATGAGAGGAAAGCTAGTGTGCCGTATATCCGAGAGAATCGCTTCTACCGTACCGAAGCCAAAATTGTGGTATCGAGGCATCCCTAGTCAGGGTTGATGTGAGTGAGAGATTGAGAGCTGATGTGACTCACAGCGTCCTTGCCGAACTGATTGCTGAGCCGGCTGTAGTCGCGCTCGCTGAACGGCTGGATGGACTGCTGCTGCACACTCATCGTGAATAAAGGCTGCCGGAGGGAAAAACACCAATCAATCTCACATCCCAAAGTATAATATAAATATTAGAGTAGTATTTACCTCATAACCTCCGAGCTTGACTGTGACGGTGACATCGACAGGATGGTTAACCACGCCCACTACAGATTTAACCAATGAGATGAAGAGTAGCGGGAACCAGATGATGCAGATGAGGAAGAGGATGATGATGCCGCCCATCCCGTACTTCACTATCTTCTTCTTCTTTTGTCCTTTTGGTTGGGGATATTTCTGCAGAGAGATCATGGACAAATTTGATTGTTACGCATATTATAGTTTAACACATTAGAATTAAATGATGAAGATTCGAGCGGTACAGAAGAGCTGAATCCGAACCTCAGGTAGGCAAAAATAAAATGTTACATAAACCATGAGATTGGCCATTTTTGCGACCTTGCTTTCTGAGCCAAAGTTTGAACAGTCTCTGTTGCTAGAGCTTTAAAGCTACAAACACCGACTTTTCCTAAAAATTAAGTTTAAATATCATAAAAGTCCATTTTTAATTTTAATACAAAAATTCTAATAGGGTTTTTGAAGCTTCATCCACCACATATCACTGGCAAAGCCTAGCAACTAGCTTAGGACATGCTATCAACATGATAAATCATGTTAACAACATGCTAATTAATGCTAGCAACATGCTAAATCATGCTACCAAGTTTCAACATCCTAATTAATGCTAATAACATGCCAATTCACACTAACAACATGCTAATTCACACTAACAACATGCTAATTAATGCTAGCAACATGTTAATTAATGCTAGCAGCATGATAAATCATGCTACCAAGTTTCAACATGCTAATTAATGCTAACAACATGTTAATTCACGCTAACAACATGCAAAATCATGCTACCGACATGATAGTTCATGCTAACATGTTAAATCATGCTAGTGACATGTTTTTTATGCTAGCGACATGTTAATTCAGGCTAACAGCATTATAAACCAATGCTAGCAACATTCTTAATCATGTTAACAACATGCTAATTTATGCTTAAACATACAAATAACATGTTAGCAGCATTAAAACATGCTAGCAACATGTTCATTCATGCTAGTAACGTGTTAAAACGCACTATCAAAGTCTTTCTCTTTCGACAAAATTTAGAGCTTATAAAACCTTCAAATTTCCATACGGCTGTGTTAAGCCAACATTAAAGTTTGTCCCACAAAAGTTTTATAATTATGATGATTTTTTATTGATTTTTGAAAGAGTCTCTTCTGCTCATCAAGGCATTTCTCAGGATTCTGTGATGAATAGGAAGTTCAAAAGAACAGCATTTATCTATCTTTTGTAACATTATAACTGTCTTTACTGTCACTTTTGATCAGTTTAATGCGTCCTTCCAGAATAAAAGTATTCATTTCCTTAATTTCTTTCCAAAAAAACGAATCTTACTGACCTCAAGCTTTTGAACGGTAGTGTATTTATCAAAGGGGGAATCATGTGGCTTTCAGTTTACATTCATGGAAGTTAAAATGAATACATAATAATTCAATACAAATGCTAGGTTAATTGTATGTCATATTGTGGTTTATCAAACACATCTATACAGTCAGCAGTTATGGGATATCAAAGCGTGTTGAATGTTCTCCGCATGCTAAAGAGGAGCTTCTACCTTCTCCGTTTCGCGGCTGCATTTGATGATGAAGATGTTAGCGTAGATGTCCTCGACACACATCCAGTTGGAGAGAGACAGCGTCGTATCCGTCCAAACCCAGTCCATCACGGCTCGAAGCTCAACTAAAAACGGAACCAGCCGGAACCTGAGGAAACATAGGCAATTAATTCCACTCGCAGAAATCAACTTTTGAGGAGGACACTGGGAGAATGAAGAACAGGAAGTGCCCACCCTTGGAAGAGGAAGAGGTTGAGATGATCGAATTTCTTGGTGAGGAAGTTTCCCAGGATTCGTGTCGGGTAGCCACAGCGTATCTGATACGCCGACAGCGTGAAGTAGATGCACTTGAAAAAATACCAGAGCTGGGCCACTGAGTTATGATTGAACGTCCTGTGAACATACAGGAAGTGATGTATACTCTCATTTGTCTGATGCACCATCTATGAAACTCCCTGCATTCGCCTCGCTTACCTCTCAGTGACAGCGGGAAGGATGAAGAACATCCACAGGTGGATCCCAAACACCAGGATAACCTGGAAGATGAGTTTTCCCAAGACGCTCTTGCGCAAGTAGATGGCTCGATCGATGATCATGGTGCTGAACTGAATGAGGAGCATGACGAGAAACGCCTCGGGAACCTGATCCTCGGACAGAGACGAGGCGATATCTGCAGCCGCCGAGTGTTTCTGGGACAGAGCCAACATTCATACTCAAACACTGACTTTACACCGGTCACATGTTTACACTTACGGTAAACGTGCCTCCGCAAAACAAATATAAATCCGATCTTCAATCCCCAGAGTGTATGCTAAGTTCACATCACTGAAAGGAACTGACATGAGCTAAAGTTGATTTACCATCAGCGCAAGATCACAGAGAAGATCTGTGCCAATTCTGGTGAAATTCAGACCAACGGTCAAGAAGGAGTTTGAAAAAGTACGTTTTCAATGAAATTCAAAATGGCGGACAGCAAATTCGAGCAAATAGGCATAATTGGGTATCACTGTTCTCGGTATTACTCAATGAATCTATCAAGACCAGTTTCATTAAAATATGCTAAATTAATCAGACATTATTAGTGTTTTTGACCAGGAGGTGGCCTGTTCCAAAACTTTTTGAGTACCTTGAGGGCGGCATGATTCTGATGACATATACAGAGTTTCGTAATGATACGCTAAGGCATTTTTTAAAATATTGCATTTTACAACAAAATACTGTGCTGTAGCTAGAGCTAATTTCACGTTTTGTTCAATTATAGTGCCACCAAGTGGTGCAATCCCACCACTTTTTTTATGTGCACTCATATATAAGTGTGTCAAATTCTGTGAAAATATCTCATTTAGTTTAGGAGTTATACGCATTTATATTTATATTTATACTTTCAATCAAAATTTTGACATTTGGCTTAATATATTCAGTCAACTTGCTATAATTCCAAGTTTTCTACGGTGGTTTCGGTTCGATTGTAATAATAGTTTTTAAAAATATTCGCAAATGTTTTTTAACTCCTGCACAGTTGTCCCTTCAGAAGTTTTGACATGCTCTGACATTTGTGCTTTTTTCAGTTGCTTATAAACACATTAATGGCAAAAGTGTCATTACACTGTATGTATCACAAACTGGGCTATTATAATATGTGGGCAACATCTATATGCTTTTATTTTTGAGATAATAATGTTTACAAAAAATTTAAGACACTGAAATAAGGCCTCAAAGACCTGAGAGAACAAAAGAACCACATAATGAGCCGCATAATGAATGAGCCTTTGAGTCAGGTATGTGACTTACAAAATTAACTAAATTAATACATTTTTCCGTAGTTTATTTAGAATAAAGTTAACAATACAAGGTGAGACACAAGTCTATATGGCGATTTGATTTAAGTGTGCTGACCTACTTTTTTATTTATTCATCAAAAATTTGACAAATTCTGTGAAATTCCACATTATATTCCACATATCAGGAGAGTTTTATTCTACTGCGCCAGTTACATCTCCATCCTTGGACAGATATAGTTCCAGGGTGCTAAAGACCCGGTTATGTAATAATAGTTGGCAAAACATTCATGCATTAAAGGGTCAATGAAAATGAGCTTTCCTCCTGAAGTGGTTTAAGGGCAGTTACATCTGGTCTGTTCGCGATCGGATAGTCAACGCATGAAGTGACCAGAACAAGTCTAATTAAACTGGCATCCTAAATGTACTTGCATTATATTATGTGCATTTAGCATTGTTGTTTTCTTAACTCAGTGCAGTGAGGTGGGAGGAGCGAGCAGTGATTGAGATTGAGCGTTACCTGCGAGTCACACCGGTCTCGCTCGCCCCTCCCACGTCTCTCGCTCGTCCACCTCGCCACAATCAGATTGGGTGTAATTACTTTAGGTTTCGTTCAAAATCATGCCATTCCTGAACTCAAATCCTGTAGACATTCCTTAAGTATTTCTTGACCAGGGATATCATTGAGTTTTCCGTACTCACTCCAAAAGCCCAGAAACCGAAGATGACGATGATAAAATCCACCACATCAGTGAGGAACATCAGCGCGTAGACATCAGTGGCCGCCTGATACTCTGCATGCAGGATGTTCTGGAAGAATACACAGCTCGGCCTGTAGACATTCTTCACTCTGCGGGGAGGAATTATAACACACCACAAGATAAAATGAATGACGGTTAAATATGGCATTAAATCATGAATTACACAACGAGTTAAGACCTGTGAATCAGCAGAGATGTTATTTCAACCATACTGTATGTTATATACACTCACCTAAAGGATTATTAGGAACACCTGTTAAATTTCTCAATAATGCAATTATCAAATCAACCATGAAAAATGTCAATTTTGTTAGTAAGTGGCAAAAAAAATTAATCAACGTGTGGGTTATTTGTCTAACTCCTAAACGAAATGAGATATTTCCACCAAATTTGAGACGCTTATGAATGGGGGCACTCTGAGAACACACAAAGAAAGTGGTGGGACTGCGCCACTTGCTGGTGCTATAATGGAACAAAACATGAAACTGGTTCTATACGAAATGTTTTTAACCTTTTTTCTTGAAATAGACTCCAAATCTCCGTCTGCTGCTAGCTTACTTTCTTCTGTTCTGCTTGGCCGCGGTATTGCTGCTTGCAGATATATGTTTTAACATTATTGTTATCGGTCCAATAAGAATATTTGGCCGATAAATTAAAGCTGATAAATAATGTATTATCTCCTTCAGCTGAGACACTGTTCACCATAATGGTTTGAATTGCTTGAAATATGAATGAAATCACTTCAAGGAAAATACAGTTCAGAGCACGTCTGTCATATAGACTACATAAAAATATAACGAGAACATCATAAATGTGTGCTAGAGACATGGCTTTTAATGGTGAGACTTTTGTTTTTGTAATCAAGCTCCTAAAAAATTATATAAAACATTGGCCAGTATATCGGTTTTCAAATATAAAGAATTATCGATTATTTGCCATAAAATTCATATCAGTGTATCCCTAACTTCAATGGAAATGGTCATTTCTGACCCTGGCTGGTAGACCACCTCGGACCAACAACAAACCGCCTATACTATGATCTGGTCTTTCCTGACGGGTTGAGCAAGAGGAATCTTACATGGATAAGAAAAGGCCTTTGAGTTTTCCTTCAACAGCATTCAGTAGTTTTTTACTGGTGTCCTGGGCGTGTTTCGTCTTTGACTTCTTCTTCTTCTTCTTCTTGGGTTCTTTCGGACTCACATCTGTGACAGGATAGTTCATACATGTCAAAATAACACACAGAACATGCTCAGTACACGCTTACAGACATATTAATCATAAATAAATAGGGTTGGGAATTATTTCAATTTTACAGATTCTGATAACAGATTCCCAGTTTAAGTAAAAACATGTAGATATCAAACATGAATTCTCTGTCTTTTTGCAAACATTTTGTGGCAGCTGAATACCATGAACAAAAATACCACAGTAAAAACTACTAGGCTAACTAATAGAAAATACAAACATATTTAAGCCAAATCAGTGATTTTGTCACTAGATTAGCGAATTTCTTCTCTTTCAAAAAGTGACTAGCGACAAACCTAGTTACTGCTTGTCTGACACAAAATATGCAAATGTACAAAATATGCTTAATTTATTGGACATTCGGCTATTTATTGTATTAAAAATACAGTATGTGAGCACAGATGGAGAGTTGGCACATTCCATCATTTAGCTACTTTGAGCAGGTTTTAGCTACTTTCAAAATAGTTGGCAACACTGTTAAAGACAAGTAAACAGTCAGAAATAAAATAAGAGCAAATAAACTAATTAGCAACAGCACAAATACAACTAAACAAAGATCAACTGTAAAATAACACTACATTGTATGTATTTTTATAAATAAAATATAGATTTTATAAAAATAAAGTTACAAAAATTCAGTCAAGATAATTGAGTGACCATCATTAATAAACACAGACAGCAGCAGGTTTATTAGGCTACTGTCACTTTAAGAGCGAATGCACGGGTGCAATACACTGAAACACATCTGATTTGTTTCCAAGCAGTGTTTACCGACTGTGTATTTTGACGATTTTGAGAGTATTTCTCTGTTCAAGCGCAAGAAAACACAAAAGAGAACTCAATCCAGTATTGATGCACTATATGGGAGGCTTTCAGATGCGCAACACAGAGAAAAAAAGCACTAAGATCACAGAAAAATGCGGAATCAAGATTTAAACACTTTATATAAATGAAGCAGTTTTTCAACAGACCTGTTTCTGTCTGTTTTTTCCTGCGGAAGCGAAGGAAGCGGCTCTTCTTCACAGTCTGGAGGGTTTCTGTGACGTTGGGTTCTGGGTCGGTCTGTATCTCAGCATCAGTCGGTGATTCTGTCGACGGTGATATTGACAGCACCTCTGTGTCGGGCTCTGGCTGTGCTCGACTGTCCTCTTCATCTGACACTTTCTCATCCCTGTCGTTCTTTCTCTTCTCCGCAGATGAAGGATTGCTCTTCTCTTCCAGAGGGCCCTCTTGGTCCCAGAGACCATAACGCTGAGAGAGGAAAACACGAACATGTGTATCATGATGGATTACAAACCAGATGCCAAGTCATGACACAAGGGAAACGGTGTCTGTATAGTCCTCACAGAATCCACACTATGATGGAAACTAATGTATACTTTAACATAAATAAACCAACCAGGTACGAGGTGAATCACAACATTGCAAACATTGATTTGAAGCAAAAAAGAGTTTGAAAATCAAACAAAAATAAAGGTATAAGACTGTGAACTTAACGGCTTTAGTGGAGGGAAAAACTACAATCCCATGAAGCATTGCGAACAGCATAATCAAATAAAAATATAGAACTAATCATTTAAAATGGGAGTGGGTGGAGCTGAACAGATATTTTGGAATTTTCTGTACAGAATCATGGGTAATGTAGTCTTTTACCATGATTACGTCATTCGCTGTGCTTCATGGGAATAGGCAGAGCTAAAGAGATCTTTTGGTGCTTTGCTTGTTTCGACTCTCTGATTAGTGGAATATTCTGAACAGCATCATGGGTAATGTAGTCTTTTACCATGATTACACCATTTGTGGTGTTTCATGGGAGTCGGCGAAGCTGAAGAGATCTTTTGGCATGGTTTCCTTGTTTCGACTCTCTGATTAGTGGAATATTCTGAACAGCATCATGGGTAATGTAGTTTTTACCATGTTTACGTCATTCGCTGTGCTTCATGGAAATAGGCAGAGCTAAAGAGATCTTTTGGTGCTTTGCTTGATTTGACTCTCGGATTAGTGGAATATTCTGAACAGCATCATGGGTAATGTAGTTTTTCACCACGATTACACCATTTGTGGTGTTTCATGGGAGTCGCGAAGCTGAAGAGATCTTTTGCTGCGTTTTGCTTGTTTCGACTCTCTGAATGGTGGAATATTCTGTAAAGCATTATGGGTAATGTAGTTTTTTACCACCATTCGTGGTGTTTCATGGGAGTGGCTGGAGCTAAAGAGATATTTTATCGCGGTTTGCTTGATTCGACTCTCTGAATGGTGGAATATTCTGTAGAGCACTATGGGTAATGTAGTGTTTCACCATGATTAAGTCATTTGCTTTGCCTCATGGGAGTGAGCGGAGCTACAGAGATCTTTTGGCACATCTTGCTTGCCATGATTATTTTAAAACTACGTTAAAATAATGTAGACTGAAGGCTTCAACAGAAGCAAATACAATTGATTAACAGCCTCATAGCTTACAGTAAGGCTGACTTTAGAGGTTTTTAAACTATTGTTAAAAATAAATGTCCCTATTGAGAAATTGAATGTAGTTTTTACTTCCAGATCCCGACTGTTCCACTTTAATGGGTTCCAAAATGCTCAAAACATACTTTATACCAATAACTAGCAATAACTTTCAACTGTGCTTTTAAGATGGTGGCCATCAGACCAACAGGCTTGTTTTTTCAACAGGCTAGATTGAATACCTGGAGGAGTGAGCGGTGAAAGAAGAGTGCCAGTAGCTGAAGCAAATCATAACGGATGTAGTTGTCGGTTTTCTCCAGGCCCAGGATCCGTGGAGGGAAGAAGGGCTTGTCTTCATTTAGCTTCAGCTCATACTCACTATTCCACGGGAAGAAGCCAAACTGAAACAGGTATTTGACCACCACCATGACCTGTGGGAAACACATCAGGCCAGAGACACACATTATAGGTCCAAATGCAATTGTTTAATATGCAAAGTTTAAAGCTTTCATAAAAGTAGTCCTTTCAGAGCAATGTGTCATAGCAGCTTAAACCTATCAAGCCTGAGGTATCATATTTGAGACCACATTGGAAAAAAAGTTTCTTTATCTAATATCTGAAACATCCCACCTCTGTGTAGACTATGGCCGTCATCCAGAACCTCTTGGAAGGTCTGGGCACAGACAGCATGGCCCAGAGAAAGACGAGGACTGGCAGCACCAATGAGATGACAGAGGCTGTCACCAGGTTATTGAGCACGATAATGAAATAACAGACCAGCTCGGAGTGAGCCGCCAGAACATTATAGAGCGCGAAGAGCAGCTTCAGCATTCGGTTCTGAGTCGAGTAGAACTCACGACTCTGTATCAACTCCTCAACACTGAAGGGCCTGAGAATACCGAGAAAAGAAATGAACTGCAGTAACTCATTTTACATAAAGAAAATTAAGCCAATTTAACACCATTAATACACATTTTCTCCCAAAATAGTTACAAAGTTACTTGTAGTTAGTAGAATGTCTAAAGTGCATGGTCAAAATAAAGTGTTAGCAGATATTAAGCAAACTGTCTACTAATACTCTAATGACTGCTAGTTGACATGTAGTTGCAAAGTTACTTGTAGTTAGTAGAATGTCTAAAGTGGATGGTCAAAATAAAGTGTTAGCAGATATTAAGCAGACTGTCTACTAATACTCTAATGACTGCTAGTTGACATGTAGTTGCAAAGTTACTTGTAGTTAGTAGAATGTCTAAAGTGGATGGTCAAAATAAAGTGATAGCAGATATTAAGCAGACCGTCTACTAATACTCTAATGTCTGCTAGTTGACAAGTAGTTGCAAAGTTACTTGTAGTTAGTAGAATGTCTAAAGTGGATGGTCAAAATAAAGTGTTAGCAGATATTAAGCACACTGTCTACTAATACTCTAATGACTGCTAGTTGATATGTAGTTGCAAAGTTACTTGTAGTTAGTAGAATGTCTTAAGTGCATGGTCAAAATAAAGTGTTAGCAGATATTAAGCAGACCGTCTACTAATACTCTAATGACTGCTAGTTGACATGTAGTTGCAAAGTTACTTGTAGTTAGTAGAATGTCTATAGTATATTGTCAAAATAAAGTGTTAGCAGATATTAAGCAGACCGTCTACTAATACTCTAATGTCTGCTAATTGACATGTAGTTGCAAAGTTACTTGTAGTTAGTAGAATGTCTAAAGTGGATGGTCAAAATAAAGTGTTAGCAGATATTAAGCAGACCGTCTACTAATACTCTAATGTCTGCTAGTTGACAAGTAGTTGCAAAGTTACTTGTAGTTAGTAGAATGTCTAAAGTGGATGGTCAAAATAAAGTGTTAGCAGATATTAAGCAGACCGTCTACTAATACTCTAATGTCTGCTAGTTGACAAGTAGTTGCAAAGTTACTTGTAGTTAGTAGAATGTCTAAAGTGGATGGTCAAAATAAAGTGTTAGCAGATATTAAGCAGACTGTCTACTAATACTCTAATGACTGCTAGTTGACATGTAGTTGCAAAGTTACTTGTAGTTAGTAGAATGTCTAAAGTGGATGGTCAAAATAAAGTGTTAGCAGATATTAAGCAGACTGTCTACTAATACTCTAATGTCTGCTAGTTGACAAGTAGTTGCAAAGTTACTTGTAGTTAGTAGAATGTCTAAAGTGCATAGTCAAAATAAAGTGTTAGCAGATATTAAGCAGACCGTCTACTAATACTCTAATGTCTGCTAGTTGACATGTAGTTACAAAGTTACTTGTAGTTAGTAGAATGTCTATAGTATATTGTCAAAATAAAGTGTTAGCAGATATTAAGCAGACCGTCTACTAATACTCTGATGACTGCTAGTTGACATGTAGTTGCAAAGTTACTTGTAGTTAGTAGAATGTCTAAAGTGCATAGTCAAAATAAAGTGTTAGCAGATATTAAGCAGACCGTCTACTAATACTCTAATGTCTGCTAGTTGACATGTAGTTGCAAAGTTACTTGTAGTTAGTAGAATGTCTAAAGTGCATAGTCAAAATAAAGTGTTAGCAGATATTAAGCAGACCGTCTACTAATACTCTAATGACTGCTAGTTGACATGTAGTTGCAAAGTTACTTGTAGTTAGTAGAATGTCTAAAGTGCATAGTCAAAATAAAGTGTTAGCAGATATTAAGCAGACTGTCTACTAATACTCTAATGACTGCTAGTTGACATGTAGTTGCAAAGTTACTTGTAGTTAGTAGAATGTCTAAAGTGCATAGTCAAAATAAAGTGTTAGCAGATATTAAGCAGACCGTCTACTAATACTCTAATGTCTGCTAGTTGACATGTAGTTGCAAAGTTACTTGTAGTTAGTAGAATGTCTAAAGTGCATAGTCAAAATAAAGTGTTAGCAGATATTAAGCAGACCGTCTACTAATACTCTAATGTCTGCTAGTTGACATGTAGTTGCAAAGTTACTTGTAGTTAGTAGAATGTCAATAGTATATTGTCAAAATAAAGTGTTAGCCCAAACTGCTATATAATTAAAAGAAGCTATTAAGAAGACATAGTCCTAAAACAGATTTCAGACAAGGTTTCATGAGATTCACCCTATAATAACAGCAGAAGATCATACAGTAATGTCATATAAAGCAGCACCTCTCTGAAAGCAGTTCACTGGCAGTTCTGGAGCGTCGAGGGCGGTTGGTGTGCTGGGTGTAAAACGGCTCAATATCGAGCTCTAGTGTGAGTTCAGAGGACAGAGTCGTGCTGCTAAAGTCACGGGTCTTCGCAAAACCGCCCAGTGTCTCCAACTCAACCACACTGCAAAAGAAAGGGGACATTTGGTCATAAATGAATATGAAGAAAAAGGCATTTTACAACATCATTAGTTCAGAATCCCTCCTCAAAAAGCTGCGTATTAAACAGAGTAAAGAGTACAGGACTTCTTTCAAAACATTAAAACCCTGTAATTATTCCAGACATTTAACCGGTAGTGTGCAAGGCCACAAATCCTGCTCTCTAAAAGTGACACCATCCAGATGAAAACTTACACTTCTGGTCATTTCTCGACCATGTGCACACACTAATAACAGAACCGCTCAGACTCACTTGATGTTGCTGCTGAAGCGAACGTTGTCTGTATCGGTTTCATCGAGGCAGGTCTCGATAGTGAGGTCCTCACTGTCCTGTGAGAGCTGGTCCTCCGTGGGCTCTCTGGAGGGGGTCTGTGGAGGACACAGGCTTCATGAGAGCAATGCAGACAGCGACTGGGTCAGGTGTGTGTGTTTGGGCGAGCGACCCACCTGGCTGAGGTTGTGAATGAAGAGGTAGCGCTCCTCACAGAGGACCATGGAAGTGTCTACATACTGCTTGGTGAGCATGTTCAGCCACATGGTGAATCCGTCCACCATGGCCAGGAAAAGCACCCACAGGAACTTCAGGATGTCCAGAATCCTCTGCACTACGTCACTGCCGGTGCCTTGGGATGCTGTAAAATCACGTGCACCAGGATGTCATGTGAAATGCATGCTTGTATAGCGTAAAATATTTGCATTCTTGTGTGGGGTTTAATTAGCCTAGCATATCCTTCACAAGTCACTACTTCAGTTCATATTCAACTTCATTTCCTCAATATTAGGTATCATAATACCTATTAGAATAATTATGTTCAGAATAATATAATGTAATTAATATATATATATATATATATATATATATATATATATATATATATATATATATATATATATATATATATATATATATATATATATATATATATTTTAAATGCATAACATTATACTCTATTATTGGCACATTGTTTAATTAAGATTGTAAATTATGATTAATTACTTCAAAAAAAAATACAATAAATAATACACACACACACACACACACACACACACACACACACACACACACACACCTCACCCAGAGCTTAACTTACCCACATCCTCTCCTTCCTCTTGCATTTCCTCCACTTCCTGTGAATTCCCAACATCAAAAACTGCTCCATCCTCCTCAGTATCATCTGATGACCATTGAGAGAAGACACAACTCAATATAGCACAGTAATAAGACAAAGTGTGGTGTGTACCGATCAGGCATAACATTATGACCAGGTGAATGACACTTATTATCTCGGCTCCTGTTAGTGGGTGGAATATATTAGGCAGCAAGTGAACACAGAAGCAGGGAAAATGGGCAAGCGTAAGGATTTGAGTGAGTTTGACAAGGGCCAGATTGTGATGGCTAGACGACTGGGTCAGAGCATCTCCAAAACTGCAGCTCTTGTGGGGTGTTCCCGGTCTGCAGTGGTCAGGATCTATCAAAAGTGCTCCAAGGAAGGAACAGTGGAGAACCGGCCACAGGGTCATGGGCGGCTCAGGCTCATTGATGCACGTGTGGAGCGAAGGCTGGCCCGTGTGGTCCGATCAAACAGACGAGCTACTGGAGCTCAAACTGCTCAAGAAGTTAATGCTGGTTCTGATAGAAAGGTGTCAGAATACACAGTCCCACCGTACAACTTAAAGGATCTGCTGCTAATATCTTGGTGCCAGATACCACAGCACACCTTCAGGGTGTCTAGAGGAGTCCATGCCAACACAATATTAGGAAGGTGGTCGTAATGTTATGCCTGATCGGTGAATATCGCTGCATGTTTCATGTGTCTGTGTTTAACCTGAAGCCTGAGCGGTTTGTAGTTTCCTTGCTTCCGCTCTCTGCTCTCTCTGCCTCTGCTGACGGTCTTTCAGAGCTTCTTTTGCACTGGTGACCCAAGCCTGGTACGCCAGCTGTGGGAAACATTTAACACACACACTTAACACACACACACATCCCTGCAAAACACATAACAGAGCACAAACTGCATATGCAGCGTGTGTGTCACCTGAAAAGCCGTCTGTCTGCGAGGTTTCTGTTCCTCCTGAAGGGAATCATCTTCCTCTCCGCTGTCAGACTCAAACATGTAGTATTCCCCAGAATGCAACACTAAAACAAAGACATTCACTCATTGTTGTTGCATTCTGAATCCCTTGCTTATCCCTGAATATGTTTATTTTGTAAGATGAATATGATGTGAAATGATTTGACAGGGCTAAGCTAACTGTGAGTTTACCCGTCGCGTGATCCATCCAGGGATACTCCCATCCTTTGGTCTTTGACAACTGTCTCTCTTTCTTCTGGTTCTTGGAGTCTGTGACACACACACACACACACACACACACATTAGGGATGTGTGCTCCAGCTGATCAGGTTATATCAGTGTGAATGTTGATGTGTTTGTACCTGTGGGCTGCTCCTCTACATCAGAAGTCTTGCGTCCTTCCTTGTACTTCTGCTGTTTGTCCCGTATGCGGTTCATCCTGAGGAAATATCAACATCGTTATGGAAGCTCGTTTCCACCTCGGAAATAAAAACATAAAAATGTAAGTGCACCTTTATTTCATGCAAGTTATAATCTCAACATTGCGAGAAATAAAATCAGAATTGTGAGACAGAAACTATATAAAGTTAATTTTATATAAAGTTTATATCTCAAAAAAAATTCTCAGAACTAATTGGGACTTTAACTCAAAATCTTTTATTTTGCTACCGACTTTTTACACCAAATTGTGTATTTTACAACTGTAATAATAATAATATTAATAATAATAATTTGTTACATTTATACACTCACCTAAAGGATTATTAGGAACACACACTAATACTGTGTTTGACCCCCTTTCGCCTTAATTCTACGTGGCATTGATTCAACAAGGTGCTGAAAGCATTCTTTAGAAATGTTGGCCCATATTGATAGGATAGCATCTTGCAGTTGATGGAGATTTGTGGGATGCACATCCAGGGCACGACGCTCCTGCTCCACCACATCCCAAAGATGCTCTATTGGGTTGAGATCTGGTGACTGTGGGGGCCATTTTAGTTCAGTGAACTCATTGTCATGTTCAAGAAACCAATTTGAAATGATTGGAGCTTTGTGACAGTGCATTATCCTGCTGGAAGTAGCCATCAGAGGATGGGAACATGCTGGTCATAAAGGGATGGACATGGTCAGAAACAATGCTCAGGTAGGCCGTGGCATTTAAACCATGCCCAATTGGCACTAAGGGGCCTAAAGTGTGCCAAGAAAACATCCCCACACCATTACACCACCACCGCCAGCCTGCACAGTGAAAACATCCCCACACCATTACACCACCACCACCAGCCTGCACAGTGAAAACACCCCCCACACCATTACACCACCACCACCAGCCTGCACAGTGAAAACACCCCCCACACCATTACACCACCACCACCAGCCTGCACAGTGAAAACATCCCCAAAACCATTACACCACCTCCACCAGCCTGCACAGTGAAAACATCCCCCACACCATTACACCACCACCACCAGCCTGCACAGTGAAAACATCCCCACACCATTACACCACCACCACCAGCCTGCACAGTGAAAACATCCCCACACCATTACACCACCTCCACCAGCCTGCACAGTGAAAACATCCCCACACCATTACACCACCACCACCAGCCTGCACAGTGAAAACATCCCCACACCATTACACCACCGCCACCAGCCTGCACAGTGAAAACATCCCCACACCATTACACCACCACCACCAGCCTGCACAGTGAAAACATCCCCACACCATTACACCACCTCCACCAGCCTGCACAGTGAAAACATCCCCACACCATTACACCACCACCACCAGCCTGCACAGTGAAAACATCCCCACACCATTACACCACCACCACCAGCCTGCACAGTGAAAACATCCCCACACCATTACACCACCACCACCAGCCTGCACAGTGAAAACATCCCCACACCATTACTCCACCACCACCAGCCTGCACAGTGGTAACAAGGCATGATGGATCCATGTTCTCATTCTGTTTACGCCAAATTCTGACTCTACCATCTGAATGTCTCAACAGAAATCCAGACTCATCAGACCAGGCAACATTTTTCCAGTCTTCAACTGTCCAATTTTGGTGAGCTTGTGCAAATTGTATCCTTTTTCCTATTTGTAGTGGAGATGAGTGGTACCCGGTGGGGTCTTCTGCTGTTGTAGCCCATCCGCCTCAAGGTTGTGTGTGTTGTGGCTTCACAAATGCTTTGCTGCATACCTCGGTTGTAACGAGTGGTTATTTCAGTCAAAGTTGCTCTTCTATCAGCTTGAATCAGTCGGCCCATTCTCCTCTGACCTCTAGCATCAACAAGGCATTTTCTCCCACAGGACTGCCGCATACTGGAGGTTTTTCCCTTTTCACACCATTCTTTGTAAACCCTAGAAATGGTTGTGTGTGAAAATCCCAGTAACTGAGCAGATTGTGAAATACTCAGACCGGCCCGTCTGGCACCATCAACCATGCCACGCTCAAAATTGCTTAAATCCCCTTTCTTTCCCATTCTGACATTCAGTTTGGAGTTCAGGAGATTGTCTTGACCAGGACCACACCCCTAAATGCACTGAAGCAACTGCCATGTGATTGGTTGATTAGATAATTGCATTATTGAGAAATTGAACAGGTGTTCCTAATAATCCTTTAGGTGAGTTTATAGCGCTTGTCTAGGCACTCAAAGAGCTTTACATATGGAAGGGGGGGGGGGGATCTCCTCAACCGCCACCAATGTGCAGCACCACCTGATGATGCGACGGCAGCCATATTGTGCCAGAACGCAAACACCAGCTGATTGGTGGAGAGGAGACCGAGTGATGAAGCCAATCAGTATATATATATATATATATATGGGGATGATTAGGAGGCCATGATGGACAGGGGCCAATGGGCAAATTTGGCCAGGATGCAGGGGTTACAAGACCTTTGTTTAACGTCTCATCCGAAAGGATGGTGCTTGTTACAGTACAGTGTCCTCATCACTATACTGGGGTGTTAGGACCCACACAGACCACAGGGTCAGCGCCCCCTGCTGGCCTCACTAACACCTCCTCCAGCAGAAGCCTAGTTTTCCCAAGAGGTCTCCCATCCAGATACTGACCAGGCTCTGCCCTGCTTAGCTTCAGTGGGAAACCAGTCTTGAGCTATTGGGTGATATGGCTGCTGACTAGGGTTGGGAACCGAGAACCGGTTCTTATGCAGAACCGATACTTATTTTTGAAAAATACCGGAATCGCGCAAAATTCTTGAGTTTCGGTTCCAAAACGGTTCTGGTGCAATGTGTGTGCGGCGCTGGGAGCGTATCCTTTAATAGCGGCGACAGCTAACCTCATCATGAATATTAATTACGTTGCCTGCCGCTTCCAGAAGTGCAAACAATTAACTAGTGGTGGGCCGTTATCGGCGTTAACGTGCTGCATTAACGTGAGACTCTTATCGGGCGATAAAAAACATATCGCCGTTAATCTATTCTCAAAGTTGGGTTGGGAGCTGGGTCTATACTACGCAAGCTATGATGACTTTCACAGTGATATTTTAGCGCGGATGTATAGCTACCTAGCCGAATTGCACTGTAGGGAGCGGCGAAGCGAGTCTTGAACCTGCGTGTATGCTGTGAAATTACCACATCAAGCGTGAATGCTGTCTTCCGAACTCGGGCACGCACCCGCGAACCGTTCTCGAGTCCTGATGAGCGTGACTGACATACTGTAAACAGAGAGCTGTAGATCTCATTTCTGCTCGTCGTCAGCATTCTTTAGAGTATTTGCAATACATCCGTGGCAGATAGACGCAAGTGCCATTACGTACTGAAGCTTTGGTAACAAAACGGTTCAAAAACAAAAATATAAAAGTTAGGTGAACAACGCTATTCATTCTGCCACCTCCTCGCTCGACATCGTTACCAAGTAACGGGGTAAACAGCTGCTGCTTTGATGACGCAAACGCACCTCGGTTCAGACCCAAAAATATAATATGAACAGGGTCCAGGGAGCAATCGAGCTCGGGTTCGGTCCAGGCAATCGAACCAAGTGTGAAAGCACCAGTCATTATTTGGGTAGCACACATATTCTAAATGCCTTCGGCAGAATTCAAATTAGCCATTTTAATCTAGATTAATGCTGAATTACCATTTATTATTTACAAGTTCACTGAATAACTGAATTTCTATTAAATTAATATACAAATAACTAATAAATATAACTAATATATATATATATATATATATATATATATATATATATATATATATATATAATATTTTTGCAAGAATGCTTTTAATACTGTAATATATGTACAGTACAGGACTTTTTTGACATTGCCATCCTGTTAATGAATCAGAGATCATGTAATAAACACAAAAGGATTGTTTGAGTTATATTATGCCTTTTTCCTTTACCACTATTTGTTTAATAATTTTAATGGAACCGGAATCGGAACCGGAATCATTAGGCGGAATCGAAACCAGAACCGGAACCGGAAAATTTCTCACGATTCCCAACCCTACTGCTGACACAGTTTTATCTCACAATTATGACTTATTTTCCTTAAAATTGTGTTTATTTTGTAATTGTGAATCACAAAATCGTGAGTTTATATCTCGTAACTGTGACTTTTTTTATAAACTTGCAATTTTGAGGAAAAGAGTCAGAAAGTCCCAATTCCCTTCGTTTTTTCCCCTCCGTGGCAGAAACTTCCATATGTATCCATTCTTTTATAAATGGATTTATTTTTACAATGGCAAATAAAAGGATGCGTGTAAACTCACGATTCCTTCAGCTGCTGAATGGACTTCTTCTCTGCCTGCTGGTGGAAGTGCATGTTCTTTATGATGCTGGCTCGGAAAAGCTCGAACCCCCTTTAATCCACAGACACAGAAAATAAACGTTATATGTCAGAAACCCGGGTTCAAATCCCGGACGAGCCCCCGATTGTTACGTAATCAGACTAACTTTGAAACGGGGGATCGTAACAAAACACAGACTTTATGAATTCAGCTTGGCCTAGATGCATTTCTGACGCATAATGAACACGACCGCCTCCGGGGAGGTGCACACAGTTAATGATTAACACTCAAGCAAAAAACAAAATCACCGTTTTCCTTTCTATGAAGTAGGAATTGTTCACATCTGGGTTGCATGAAATAAGAGCCCTTTCTGGAGCGTCCAGCAGGGGCCGCACTTACCGGGAGGCCTGTCTCGCTGAAGCCTGGAGGTCTGCCGACACGTGCAGGAAGTAAAAACTGAGGAAGACTCTCCTCTGCAGCAGGAGGAAGAAGAAACAGATGCTGTCCCAGATAATGCCGGCCTCTTCCACAGGCAGAGAGCAATCTTTATTATGCACTGAATTAGCTGAGGAGCAAACACACATTCATTACATTTGTGTATGCTGTGCACAAACCCTCAGGAAATATAGAAAACAAAGACGAATCACATTTTAAAACATACATTGCAAGCATTGCCCTGCAGAAAGCGCTCAAGCACCAAGTTCATCTCGCTACTGCGAACACTTCTGAGTTTATTCTCATCATTTAAATGAGCTGACTGTTAAATCGTGTACAGTAGCCGACTACAGCTTTAATAACATTGATTTAAACGTATTAAAATGTTTTCGAAAAGTACAATTGAGATAGAAGAGTGAAAAATAACACAATAACCGTGGATAACCAGTGAAGCTCTAAAACCGGGGTCGCCAACTAGCGGACTACGGTCCGAATCCGGACCGCACAGCCTTTTGACGTAATGAAATAAATAAATGCCAAATGTGATAAAAAAAGAAAATAATCACATTTATATCAGGCAACTCAGTAGAGCCGTTTTTCCTATGTTGCCCGCAGTTGCGACGACAGTTACATTACTAAGCTCACTGATGCTACGTTCAGATGCGCAGTCACACATGCAGGGAAGAGACTGGGAGCAGAAAGCGGCACGCAAACAGAGGCTGAATCCCAAATCACCCCCTAAACCCTCATTCACTATTCCCTACGTTAGGACACTATTACAGTTCACTTGAAGGAGTGAATGAAAAGACAACTCAGACAGCCGTTGAGCGTACATCGGCTGTACACTCGTTATTGCGGTGCGATGTGGGATTGAATGAGTGCACTCAATAACGTCCATGGTTTCAGACACCACTAGAAGTGGCTGTGCCTTCAAATAATGCCCTATTAAGGGTATAGGGGGCGATTTCGGATTCAGCCATAGACACATTTTGAAAAATGTTTCTTGCACTTTTTCATTTTTCCAACACTGGTGGCACTTTATTTTTGCCTGTTTGTGTTTCTGAATGATATTTTTCCAGTGCAATTTGAAGCACAGAAGAGAGCATTGTTCAAGGTTAGATACATTTAGTTAAGTAGAGACCAAGCGGCTCCTCCCGCGGTCTCTCCTGAAGCCGATACGGAAGTGACTTAAACTGCAGTTCCTCGACTGGCCACTAGAGACCAGCTGAGCAGAATCTCATTGATCTCATGTTAAAATGCCCAACTTTACAGCAGAATAAAACATGTTTACAGCCTGGGACAAATTCTAGTTCTGGTCTAAACGGCTGATTTTGCCCTTCATGACGACTGTGAGGGGGTGAATGTTTTTATAACTCATCCGTTTGCATTATATAAAGCCTTAAAGTTCTGCATAATTAAGGGTGTGGCCACTTTGAGTGACAGGTGGGTAGCCAGTCATCTGCTGTCTGTTAGTCATCACATAACCAAAGCTCCGCCCACGTCCCGCCTCTTTGCCCATTTTCTGTTATCCGGGAGTGACGCGCTGCTAAGAATCCTATGTGTGACGTCACGGACACTACGTCCATATTTTTATACAGTCTCTGGTAGAGACATGTGAATGAACATAACATGTGTTATGACATTTCTGTTTTTGTTTGTTTGTTTGTTTTTAACCAGGGGGGGGGTGTGTTCATTGATTGTTATTTATCTCAGTTCAGCATATAAAACGCACTTTAGTTGCTATAGTAATGTTGAAATTAATGTATTTTCAGTGCAGATTTTTCATTCATCATATTTTTGTCAGACATGGTTGGTTGAATTTAGATATTTTGTACCAAAGCAACTTAAAGCACATAACAGAACAACATCAACATTAGATCAATTTTGTGAAGGAGTTTGCTTTAACAATATGAAAAGACATGGTTATCCATATGAGAACATATTTTATTTTGTTCAATAAAGAAAAAATGTGGTTTCACTTTATTTTGATGGGTAAGTGTGAATCTGCGGGCTGTAAATTAAAGTGGCTCTTGTTCCCCTCTTGTTTCATGTAGTTTCAGGGTAAGTGCGAATCTGTGGGCTGTAATTTAAAGTAGCTCTTGTTCCCTCTTGTTTCATGTAGTTTCAGGGTAAGTGTGAATCTGCGGGCTGTAATTTAAAGCGGCTCTTGTTCCCCTCTTGTTTCATGTAGTTACAGGGTAAGTGTGAATCTGTGGGCTGTAATTTAAAGTGGCTCTTGTTCCCCTCTTGTTTAATGTAATTATAGGGTAAGTGTGAATCTGTGGGCTGTAAATTAAAGTGGATCTTGTTCCCCTCTTGTTTCATGAAGTCACAGGGTAAGTATGAATCTGCGGGCTGTAAATTAAAGTGGCTCTTGTTCCCCTCTTGTTTCATGTAGTTACAGGGTAAGTGTGAATCTGTGGGCTGTAATTTAAAGTGGCTCTTGTTCCCCTCTTGTTTAATGTAGTTACAGGGTAAGTGTGAATCTGTGGGCTGTAATTTAAAGTGGCTCTTGTTCCCCTCTTGTTTCATGAAGTCACAGGGTAAGTGTGAATCTGCGGGCTGTAAATTAAAGTGGCTCTTGTTCCCCTCTTGTTTCATGTAGTTTACAGCCCACAGATTCACACTTACCCTGTAACTAAATGAAACAAGAGGGGAACAAGAACCACTTTAATAACTGCTTTGGATTCTAGCAAGATGCTGTTTATGTGTGGATATATTAAATCAGGTGTGAAGCTACCTGGCTGAAGACCCCGCCTTCATTGATGAGCTTTTCACGGGCTTTTTTATTGATCGCAATTGTGAAACGAACATGAGGTGTCAGTAACTGTAAGAAACAAATGGTACATACAAAAGTGGGTTTCACTTTATTTTGATGTTCCCTTTAACATATTCTGTTGACTATAAGTAGCGTTGCACCTACATGTCCACTAAACATCATTAGAGTGTTAGTAGAGTTTCAGTAGACTGGTAGGGTTAGGGTTAGAATAAGTTGACATGTAGGTGCAAAGTTATTAATAGTCAGTAGAATGTCTGTTGAAAGATCATTATAATAAAGTGTTAGCAGATATTAAGCAGACAGTCTACTAATACTCTAATGAGAGTTAGTTGACATGTAGGTGCAAAGTTACTTATAGTCAACAGAATGTTCAAAAGGGACCATCAAAATAAAGTGTTACCCAAAATGTTATCTACACTCATTTCTTTAGGCTGGCAAAAAAATAAAAAAAACATAAATTGATGTTTTTAGGTGTAATTGTCCGGACCTCGGCCGGTGAGGAGGGTTCATTTACTGGACCTCAAGCACTTTTAGTTGAAGACCCCTACTCTAAATGATAAAACGGATGGATAATAGTTATAAATACAATTTCTAAACACAGTAACTTGGATTGCAGATTATTTGTAAATAAATTAATTAAATATCAAATCATATTTGGCGGTGCTTGACTATTTTAAGTCATCCTAAAGTAAACACTGACTGGGTGTTAAAGTCACCATGAAATCACAACTGACATTTCTTATTTTTGCCGTGTTTACTCTAAATCAGGGGTCTCAAACTCCCGCGCGTTGTTTGATAAGCCCTTAGATTTTGCTGAGTCATTGCGGTATAATTGCATAATATTATAATGCAGTATAATTTGTTGACAGCGCGTGATTGACAGGAACAGAATTTGAGGCTGATCAGACGATTGTGTCTGACAGCGCTCAGATGGCCAAACTAAATCAAAGGAGGCGGGGTCTTCACACACACACACACACACACACACACACACACACACACACACACACACACACACACACACACACACACACACACACACACACACACACACACACACACACTGCCCCTGCCCCTAAACCTACCCATCACAGGAAACATGCTGCATTTTTACATTTTCAAAAAACATCACTTAGTGTGATTTATAAGATGTTTTCCTCATGGGGACCAAAAAATGTCCCCACAAGGACAAGGATATCGGTTATTGCCATCTTTGTGGGGACATTTTGTCCCCATACCGTAGGGATTACCAGTCCACACACACACACACACGAACACGTGAATCTATCGCTTAATGCCGTTGCAGAGAGACTATATTAATTCCGGAGAAATAAAAAAAATAAAATGCACACACACAAATGCAACGTGTCCATGCTCTAAATATACAATCATTGATGCACATCATTTTACTAATATTCTACCACCAGGGAACTCAAATATTAACAGTGGATCTACATATTTAATCACTCATGTGAAGAATCGCGGGACTAATAACATATTTGACGCAAATTAATGCAAATATTGTTTGAAAAATAGTCCTAAATAGTTTATTTCCCTATAGAATAAGACCTAGAATTGCGTTCACTGTTCTGTTTGCTTTGGATAAGTCTATTATTTTAAATACAATTGAAATCTAATTTATATAGGCTATATATTTTTTTTAATCGAGTAGGCAGGAGAAGCCTATGTTCATGATGAACCATTCATGTTCAGAAGGAAAGTTGAAATTCAGAGGAACAGTTCATGATCAGAAGACCCATTCATGTTGAAGAACTGTTAATAGCAAAGATTGAGAAGATTGGATCAGTTGTTCTCCTTTTTTTTTTTTTTGTGGAGTAAAAAATGAACTTTCAGTAATAAAAACTGCCAAAGTACCAAAGTTCTCCATGAGACGACATCCAGGCTCCACTGGTTTCGATTTCCATATACGGTGAGAGCGATCTGAACCATATATTTCCAAAATATTTATGAAGTAGACATCCTATTCAGAAGTAGTTTGGGCAGTAATGTTAATATTTGATTTGAATTCAATCTCTAAAACCCTCATAAAAAACAAACATTATAGTTTGGCACCGCATCACAAATAAAAAGTATATCGCTATTTCTCTATTGCTCTATTATTTCTTTTGAAAGTCATGAAATATGAAAACTAGAGTCTGAAAGCTTTAAAATGATATATAATTTGTCGAGATTACTTTAGATTTAGACTAAGTTATTATTGTTAAATGTGTAATCACAAATGTTGGTTAAAAACATTTTTATAAATCATAAATTCGGAAATGTATTCTTTGTAATAAGTGAAAAGTACTGATATTAAAAGATAATTAGTTGTACCTGATTGAATGCTTGTTTCATTGTGTGATTTTTGGGGAATTGTATTGAATCCAATTAGGGTCAATTTGACCCGGACCATACAGGCTGTTCCCAGAAATCACAGTGCATGAGGGTTAAGAAAGCTGCTGGCCTTATGTGATTATCCCTTACTTAGATACTGACAAAAACAGTGAATTCCTCAGCAGTTAGCTAGGCTATGACACTATGCCAATGTGCTTGACAAAGCAGACAAAACTTACGGTCATAGTAGCCTTTGACGGTGCACACCAGACTGAAGAGCTGAATGACCCAGCAGAAGTTCTTCTGCATCTCCAGCACAAACACACAGGCCAGGATCTAACACAAGCGACAGGGCTGTTGTAACAAAGCTCTTCTCTCTGTAGTTGTATGTGTAAACGCTCAGTGAAATGCTCACTCACAGACAGGATGTTCTTGGAGATGATCACGGCCACATTGTACATGATGAGACAGTCCCACATGACCAGACGCGTGCGAGACGGCTTGATCAGCAGCCGTGTGCCGTAGAGCAGGAAGAAGAAGCAGGCCATGAGATAACCCAACCCGAACACACTGATCCGAGTCGCTCCGGTCACAAAAACCACCGTCAGCACAAACCAGAACATGTACCGGAACACCAGGACCTTTGCCATGTCCAGATAGGACCTACAACACACAGATTTTCATCGAATTCATCAAATTGATCACATCAGGTTTGGCTGAGATATTACCCTCCAAAAAACATTTAATTCATAATTGTGTTAGATAAGAAAAGCATTGATATACTCTAAATATGAAACTAAAACGCCGGTAGGTGGTGCCAAATCACTGTCTTAATGAGTGAGTCATTGAATCATACACTCAACCGACTCTGATTCAAACGGCTGATTCATTCAGGAGCGAAAGTGATCGTCTTAATGAGTGAGTCATTGAATCATACACTCAACCGACTCTGATTCAAACGGCTGATTCATTCAGGAGCGAAAGTGATCGTCTTAATGAGTGAGTCATTGAATCATTCACTCAACCGACTCTGATTCAAACGGCTGATTAATTCAGGAGCGAAAGTGATCGTCTTAATGAGTGAGTCATTGAATCATACACTCAACCGACTCTGATTCAAACGGCTGATTAATTCAGGAGCGAAAGTGATCGTCTTAATGAGTGAGTCATTGAATCATACACTCAACCGACTCTGATTCAAACGGCTGATTCATTCAGGAGCTAAAGGGATCGTCTTAATGAGTGAGTCATTGAATCATTAACTTAACCGACTCTGATTCAAACAGCTGATTCATTCAGGAGCGAAAGTGATCGTCTTAATGAGTGAGTCATTGAATCATTCACTCAACCGACTCTGATTCAAACAGCTGATTCATTCAGGAGCGAAAGTGATCGTCTTAATGAGGGAGTCATTGAATCATACACTCAACCGACTCTGATTCAAGCGGCTGATTAAATCAGGAGCGAAAGTGATCATCTTAATGAGTGAGTCATTGAATCATACACTCAACCGACTCTGATTCAAAGCGGCTGATTCATTCAGGAGCGAAAGTGATCGTCTTAATGAGTGAGTCATTGAATCATACACTCAACCGACTCTGATTCAAAGCGGCTGATTAATTCAGGAGCGAAAGTGATCGTCTTAATGAGTGAGTCATTGAATCATACACTCAACCGACTCTGATTCAAGCGGCTGATTCATTCAGGAGCGAAAGTGATCGTCTTAATGAGTGAGTCATTGAATCATACACTCAACCGACTCTGATTCAAAGCGGCTGATTCATTCAGGAGCGAAAGTGATCGTCTTAATGAGTGAGTCATTGAATCATACACTCAACCGACTCTGATTCAAGCGGCTGATTAATTCAGGAGCGAAAGTGATCGTCTTAATGAGTGAGTCATTGAATCATACACTCAACCGACTCTGATTCAACGGCTGATTCATTCAGGAGCGAAAGTGATCGTCTTAATGAGTGAGTCATTGAATCATTCACTCAACCGACTCTGATTCAAAGCGGCTGATTCATTCAGGAGCGAAAGTGATCGTCTTAATGAGTGAGTCATTGAATCGTTCACTCAACCGACTCTGATTCAAACGACTGATTAATTCAGGAGCGAAAGTGATCGTCTTAATGAGTGAGTCATTGAATCGTTCACTCAACCGACTCTGATTCAAAGCGGCTGATTCATTCAGGAGCGAAAGTGATCGTCTTAATGAGTGAGTCATTGAATCGTACACTCAACCGACTCTGATTCAAAGCGGCTGATTAATTCAGGAGCGAAAGTGATCGTCTTAATGAGTGAGTCATTGAATCGTTCACTCAACCGACTCTGATTCAAGCGGCTGATTCATTCAGGAGCGAAAGTGATCGTCTTAATGAGTGAGTCATTGAATCATTCACTCAACCGACTCTGATTCAACGGCTGATTCATTCAGGAGCGAAAGTGATCGTCTTAATGAGTGAGTCATTGAATCATTCAATCAACCGACTCTGATTCAAACGGCTGATTAATTCAGGAGCGAAAGTGATCGTCTTAATGAGTGAGTCATTGAATCATACACTCAACCGACTCTGATTCAAAGCGGCTGATTAATTCAGGAGCGAAAGTGATCGTCTTAATGAGTGAGTCATTGAATCATACACTCAACCGACTCTGATTCAAACGGCTGATTCATTCAGGAGCTAAAGGGATCGTCTTAATGAGTGAGTCATTGAATCATTAACTTAACCGACTCTGATTCAAACAGCTGATTCATTCAGGAGCGAAAGTGATCGTCTTAATGAGTGAGTCATTGAATCATTCACTCAACCGACTCTGATTCAAACAGCTGATTCATTCAGGAGCGAAAGTGATCGTCTTAATGAGGAGTCATTGAATCATACACTCAACCGACTCTGATTCAAACGGCTGATTAAATCAGGAGCGAAAGTGATCATCTTAATGAGTGAGTCATTGAATCATACACTCAACCGACTCTGATTCAAAGCGGCTGATTCATTCAGGAGCGAAAGTGATCGTCTTAATGAGTGAGTCATTGAATCATACACTCAACCGACTCTGATTCAAAGCGGCTGATTCATTCAGGAGCGAAAGTGATCGTCTTAATGAGTGAGTCATTGAATCATTCACTCAACCGACTCTGATTCAAACGGCTGATTAATTCAGGAGCGAAAGTGATCGTCTTAATGAGTGAGTCATTGAATCATTCACTCAACCGACTCTGATTCAAAGCGGCTGATTAATTCAGGAGCGAAAGTGATCGTCTTAATGAGTGAGTCATTGAATCATACACTCAACCGACTCTGATTCAAACGGCTGATTCATTCAGGAGCGAAAGTGATCGTCTTAATGAGTGAGTCATTGAATCATACACTCAACCAACTCTGATTCAAATGGCCGTTTCATTCAGGAGCGAAAGTGATCATCTTAATGAGTGAGTCATTGAATCATTCACTCAAACATGGATTCCTTCAGTGATGAAACAGAGACGCACAACAGTTCGGCTTTGTTTGGAAAGAAACAATTGTCTGAAATTGTCTAAAATGTAACCCAATATTAACTTCTAGTTTGTTGAGCTGTTGTATAAATCAATGATACATTTGCAATCGTGCTGATATTCAGGGAGAAAAGCACTCTTGCTCATGTGATATTGCTAAACTATATCATACAATATAAATATAAGACATAAAACATTTTATGCCCTCATATCTTGTATTTTTAGTGGAAGTTGTTGTCCTGCATCATGTTCGTAACTAAACTACATGCAATGTAATTATGACATACAGGTCTGGGCAATGTGCGTTAAAAGTGTTCATTTCAATGAACCCTGATATAATGTTATTTTTTTTCTATAATTGATTGCACCAAATTAAAACATTAATTAAAGAGCCCCAATTTTAAAGAAATTGCAATTTTAATGCAAGAAATGAATGAAGCAGATCTATTTGAACAATATTTTTGTAATTATCTATTAGGACAGTTTCATACTGCTCTCACTGCTGTTTATAATGTTTCCTATTTCCTATAATGCCCCATTTTAGTCTCTGATTTCCCCAGAGTGTGTATGTGAAGTTTTAGCTCAAAATACCCCAGAGATAATCTTTTTATAGCATGTTAATATTGTCAATTTTTGAGGGTGAGCACATATAGTTTTTGTGTGTGTGTCCCTTTAAATGCAAATGAGCTGCTGCTCCCCGCCCCCTTTCTAGAAGAGGGCGGAGCTTCAAGAGCTCATGTTAGCAGCTCTGATTACCTCACACACACACACACACTGAAAATATCAGAAACTGTTCAGCCTTTTATGATCAAACCGGAGTCTGACAATGATGGAGAGACTTTAGAAGAAGAGACGACATATAGAATGAGACACTATATACCGTTAGCGAAACTATAGCGAAAAAAGTCAAAGACCTCTTTAAAGCTCCTGTTGCACCCGATCACTGACAAGTAAAGTTGTATTTATTTCTCATTCTAATGCACTTGCCTGCAGTTGATGAAGTTCGGGGCCGGGTTGAAGGGCATATTCTCCATGGGGTCCGGGTTGTCTTTGTTCTCTCCTCCCATGACCATCCACTCTTCCTTTCTCTCATTTTCAAACACCGTCCACTGCTGGGAGGCACACATCAGCAGAAGGAAGTCCGCTGTAACAGATCATAGGCAAACATTTTATGCATTTTGGAGGGACCTCAGATTCCACTACATCCATCTTGTTTTTCAAAGCCTTGCATATTCAAGGTAAGAAATGGTCTGCTATTATTAGAAATAAGGTGGATATAAAGCCCCTACAAGTATTTTTAAAGTCACTGCATTAGATGCACAAACTAGGTGTTGTTGGTCTTTAGGTTTTAAATGATAAAACAATAGATAGACAGTCATACATGTTTTAAAATGGCTTAAGTGTCTGAATACTTTTTGGGGCCATTGTAGGATGGATAACTGGTGAGTAATTATATTGTCGTTCTGTTGAAGGGGTCACTCACATATGAGGTTCCTGGAGTTGGGAATGTTGTAGAAGTCAGGTAAGTAGATCCATTTAACCAGAGCTGAGTGGATAGTTACTGAGGTTCTCCATCTCCAAGGGTAATCTATAGCCATGTGAGAAAGCTCAGGTTACTAGAGTCAGGTCACTTACCGAGAAAAGGAAGCGTTCTTGTAATTAATCTGTGGTAATCATTGGTCACTGTACACATACATCAGCATGGTGTTTTGCTGTTGACTCTGATGTAGGACAACAGCCTGAGCTGGATTGTGCTGAGCTGATTTGCTCTGGTTCAAATTGTGTATTTTGATGGTTTAAGTCAAGTCAAATTTATTTTGTATAGCGCTTTTTACAATACGCAGTTTCAAACCAGCTTCACAGAAAATCATGATGTTAATGTTAACAATAGCTTCTTAACATCTTAATGCCTTTATAGTCACATTTAGAAGATTAGATATGGGTTATGTTCTGAACGGGTGTATGATGATGCTATATGGTATCGAAGTGTTCACACTGCATCACATTACCCCTTTAGCTTTGACATGTTGATGACCTCTGATGGTCTAAATGCAGTGAATTTTGGCTTGCACTCCTGTAACTGAAGCTGAATGTAATTTCCCATGTAATGAATCAGTCATGGTCCCATGGTACTGTAGCAGGCTCAAACTCTCAGCCTGCTACAGTAGCCACACCCCAAACTCTCAGCCTGCTACAGTAGCCACGCCCCAAACTCTCAGCCTGCTACAGTATCCACACCCCAAACTCTCAGCCTGCTACAGTAGCCATGCCCCAAACTCTCAGCCTGCTACAGTAGCCACGCCCAAACTCTCAGCCTGCTACAGTAGCCATGCCCCAAACTCTCAGCCTGCTACAGTAGCCACGCCCCAAACTCTCAGCCTGCTACAGTAGCCACGCCCCAAACTCTCCCTGCTACAGTAGCCACACCCAAACTCTCAGTCTGCTACAGTAGCCACGCCCCAAACTCTCAGCCTGCTACAGTAGCCACGCCCAAACTCTCAGCCTGCTACAGTAGCCACACCCCAAACTCTCAGCCTGCTACAGTAGCCACACCCCAAACTCTCAGCCTGCTACAGTAGCCACGCCCCAAACTCTCAGCCTGCTACAGTAGCCACGCCCCAAACTCTCAGCCTGCTACAGTAGCCACGCCCCAAACTTTCAGCCTGCTACAGTAGCCATGAAGCGTCTTGTGTTGCATAGTATTAGTTAGACAAAAAGGATTAATGTTAAAGTGATATGGTGATATTGATATTCATCCAGACAACACTCACCTATACAGAGCGCAGGAGGGATGCCCACACACAGAACATACTGGTATATCATGAAGACAACCAGAAACAGGCAGTACTTTGACCAGATCTTGGCAATGGCTGCTCTGCGCCGCTGCACCACGATGGCCACCAACCAACAGCCGTGGATAATAACCAGGAAGTTCATTCGCTGGCCAATGACATTCACAGTCATGAGGAAGCAGATCTAGAGGTGAAAGTCATGCAGATTATCATCAGATATTAAAGAACGTTCTTACTAAAAGTTAAGGATTAGAGTTAGTTGCGTGTAATTATGCATAATTTATAGTCATTACGACATGTGTAGCAAGGAATGAAAGTGTAAGCGGTTGAGTATTTCTGGTCTGAGAGGAACTCATACTTCAAGGCCAAACTTGTAGAAGGTGTAATTGAGCAGGTATCTGACGCAGTGCAGGAGACTCTGGTCCAGCGTGTCACGGGTGGCCTGGGGAAAGACGACTGGGATGGTAGGCGGCGAGCGCTGCTGCTGTCTGTAGTGATGAATCTGGTGCCGATACACCGTCGCCTCAAACACCAGCAGCATCAGGACCAGCAGGTGATCCTAACCGGACACAACACAGAGCTAGTGTGACTGACATGATGGAAAACAAACCATGAGGCGCTACAGTAGCCACGAAACACACAATTATGATTATAACTTCATGTATTCCCCAAGGGCAAAATCAAGCCCCGCCCCACATTTGTTCTTGTTTGAGAAGCGCTTCACTCGGATATTCGTCACAATAGGGAAGAAAATGAATCTAACCTTGCTGTATCCGAGGACAGTAGCATCTTTCCTGACACCGAACCAGTTGGCGGGGTCCACAGGCGCTCTGTACAGCGTGGAGTTCAGCACTTCGTCCGCTTCTAGACTGGTCTCATTCCCCATTGGCTACAGACACGAAGAGAGAAAGAGTGAACACTGCGTCCCCAGTTTTTCTGTCCTTACCGAAAGTGAGATGTTAACCATCATAATATCATCATGCTGCATCTGTTTAGGGCACGTCACAATTACTGAATGGAAAGAAATACATTTACAAGGGACATTTCAAGTGCTAGGCCCCAAGGCAAACCCTGTCAGCAGAAGAGGCTAATAACTCTGAAGAGGAAAGTTTGGCCATTTATATGACAAACACAAGCCAGCCTGAGAGAAACAATCCACACATCCATAAAACACGAGACTAAACACTTCACCTCCATCCACGCTTCAGGGTGTTTGTTTAATAAGTGCTAAGTTTATGAGACGGTGTTGCTGCTGTTAATCTCGGTATACGTGTGGGAGGAAGAGAACACGCCGCCTGAATGTGTTTAAAAGTGCCTGTGCAAAAGATTTGACATTTTATGAAGGAAACGCGAGTGCTTGCTTGTGCACAAGTCATGGGTAGTTGAGTCCACAGTTAGTCTGTATGATATTCAGATCCCAAGTTTAAATAATTATGGGCTTTTTATCATCTACAAGCTATAAATTATATGTCTGGTTATGAAAATTAATAACACTTATCACATGATGTGAGAAAACATGACTGTTTGTAGAACTAATGGGACAGGAGACATTAAGTGTCCAAAAACCTTTAAAAATGGGTATTATTGTTTTTGTTTTAATATTTGGTTACTTTATCTTCCACTCGCACGCACAGTTGCACACACACACGCACGCACACACAGACACACACACACACACACTAGCACACACACAAGCACACACAAACACACACACACACACACACACACACACACACACGCACACACATTCACAGACTTGCACACAGACACACGCTCGCACAAACTTGCACACATGCACGCACACTCGCACATACAAACACTCGCACACACACTAGCACACACACACTCACACACACACTAGCACACACACAAGCACACACAAACACACACACACACACACACACACTCGCACACGCACACACATTCACAGACTTGCACACAGACACACGCTCGCACAAACGTACACACACACATGCACGCACACTCGCACATACAAACACTCGCACACACACTAGCACACACACACTCACGCACACTTGCATATACATACATGGTCTCACACACTTGCACACATACACTCGCACACACATGCTCACACACTTGCACACACACACGTGCACACACAGACACACACTCGCACATACACATGGTCGCACACCAACTTGCACACAACCGCACACTTGCAAACACTCGCGCTCGCACACACACATGCACGCACACTCGCACATACACACGCTCGCACACACACATACACGCACGCTCACACACACGCACGCTCACACACACTTGCACATACATACATGGTCTCACACATTTGCACACGCACACTCGCACACACATGCTCACACACTTGCACATGCACACGCGCACACACACACACGCTCACACACACTTGCACATACATGGTCTCACACATTTGCACACGCACACTCGCACACACATGCTCACACACTTGCACATGCTCGCACACACTTTCAACATCCATACGCTACTGTGCCAACAAGAAGTCTATCCTTAGAGCTTTTGCTACGTTGTTAATATTGTGGTATGTAAATATATCTGCATAGCAAAGACTTTCAAGATGGAGGGGCAACATGGCGACCGGCATTCGAACCCCTCACCCGTATGTATTTTCAATGGCATATTATAAACTTACGAGAATACTTTATCACTTGAAAGAAGTAAATATACATTAATGAGCACATATTTTTGAAAGAACAAAGTGTTTTTAGCTAAGAATAAACAAAAAAAATTACACAGTGTAGCTTTAAAGTTGATCAAACAACAAAAGACAAAGAGAAAATCACTCACTGCTCTTGACTGAATCCCTTTAGTAGCGTTAATGAGAATCAATGTATATTTCATTCATACAGTGAGGACTATGCATAAGTGTGTGTGTAAGCATGCGTGTGTGTGTCTCACCGCGGTGCAGTTGTTGGAGTACACCGCAGGGTTGACAACGCTGAGCTGGTACAGCATCTTGCAGACGATGATGACACAAACCCAGATGGTGGAGAGGCAGGAGGCCATGGCTCTGAAGCGGCCGTAAGGCATGGCGAAACTCCACAGCACCACCAGCACCAAGTTCATCGCAGACGGCTGTGAATGAAGGGGGAAAACAGGGGAGTAAACTATCAAACACTGCCATATTATCACCTCATGGCTGTTTCTCTGGAGCAGTCAAACTAAACCAACATGAATGGCCTGAATTTATATGAGAGTGTGCAGACCTCCAATAGTGCCACCCAGACGACAAAAAAAGCCACTATTTTGACAATGTGCAGCTCCAATACTCTCCAAATGAAACTCTGGACGTGGGTCAAGGTGTCGGAGAACTTCCTAGAGAGCACCATTAGTCTGTCCATCACCAGTCCCCACTTGCTGGGTATCGCCTCTGAGAACGGAGCAAGAGTGCACATTAATACTTCTGTCAGTGACTGTATGGGTATTGACTAGGGATGCACCGATGTATCGGTTAATAATCGGTATCGGTCGATAAAAGCATAGTTTAAAAACAGCCAATAATCAGGGACGATTATATCAATCAAAACACGTCAGACTGCAACTCATGCTGTGTGTGCAGAAAATGTCTCTTGTTGAAATTATGGCTGTCAAAGTTCATACGACAAGCTCTTTTTGACCCTCTGAGTCACCCGTAGTTCAGGGTTGCCAGGTCTGCGGTTTATCCCCACACCAAACATTATTGGTTACGCATCCCATCCATTAACTACAAAGAGATTTGTGCTTTGCTACTTGTGATGAGAAACTAAGTCTCAGCTTTTACATTCCATCCATTTTATCACGGAATTAATGGCTCAATCTGTGTTTAAGCCATGACATCTCACTTAACCTTACATTTACCTCAGTTAGTTAGTTAGCTCTATTAATTTAAACTCTAGTATTATAGTAATTAACCAAATGAGAGGGAGAGATTTTTCCCCCCAAAGACAATGAAACTATCGGTAGATATCTCTCTGAAGAATCGGCTATCGGTATCGGCGGAGAAATGTAGTACCGGTGCATCTCTAGTAAGTGAAAACCTGCTCTCAGTGAGCTCCATCTGCACAGAAGCAACATTTATAACTCTCACCGTCAACCTCTGATGGATCATCACCCTGATCAGTGATGAGATCTTCCTCCTCAAATCTCACTTCCTCCGTGGATCGGACCAAATCCGGATTTTCTATGCCTCTCTTCCTGTGGGGAAATGAACAGTGATCATCAGAAAAATTCTATAAAAAGAAAAACCCTAACCTAACCCTAATCAGAGAATGCGACAGATCTCGTAATAAAACAAGAATCAACATTAGCTTGGCTTTTCAGAGATGGTGAGAACTGAGAGATTTGATATACTGTAGAGATGCGGAGATGATTGTGAGTAAGGTGTTTTATTGGACAGATAAACTGTCGTATGTAGCTTTCTAACAGAGTTGACTGTAAGGCATTATCTATTGTGAAGGGCTGTTGCATTATGGTTGTTGTAAAACTGTGCGTAGTTATAACCCTTAAGACTAGTAGTGAATGTTTTATGATCAGTAGGAGAACCATATTCCTCCGCCCAGTCTTACAGAGCCAAAGCACAACCCAAACAATGTTCATCTGCAAAACGCATGCAGTTTTTTTCCTTCTCTGAAATGTTTTGAAATGTCTCTGAAATTTTGTCAATGCACAGTTTATAATTTTACACAAAAGATGCAAAAGGTCTGATATGATTTATGTTTGCTTCATTTTTTTACACTACAAAAAAACAGCTGTTTTAACAGGAGTGTGTGGACTTTTTATACCCACTGTATATTATGTATAATTACAAGTAAATAATCCTAATCCCAAACCCTGTAATAAGTAGGGATATTGTGATTAACTGATTTCACATGTTTTAATATTATGTAAGGATTTGGAAGCTGCAGTTAAAAAACGGAAAAAATTATATATTGTCAACATCCTTCCCTAACTAATTTTAAAAAACTGAGCATTCATCGTAGTGGTCCAAGATCTCAGGACTTCTGTCGTACTTAAACCACAAATACACACACAAAACTGACTGGATTTGAGGAGTTTCGTGGTTGAAATTTAAAAAGGTAAATAATCCTTCTCTCGCGGGTCAATTTGACCCCCTTAGGAATGAATTGAATGCGAGGAATGCTTCAGCACACATAGAGCTAAAATGCTCAAAATGCTAACTAAAAATTCTAAAACTACCAAAAATTATTTTATAATGTCTTCATTTTTTCTGAATGCACGCTGAAGAGAAACTGACTTTAGGACCCAGCGAAACAGCTCATCCGCTCCATATAGAAAAGTGTTATGCATGCAAATTAAGTTATTTTGAATTTAATCTTGAAAGAATGTGAAGATTGTGCTTAAATTATTATTAATTTATTATTTACTGATATAAATCTAGTAATTTAAGGGTACATTTTTTTAATTAAAATAGAAAAAAATAGAAGAAATATCAAAATAAAATAAAATAAAAATGAATTAAGTATAATTTTAGGGCTTCGGGTCATTTTGACCCACGAGGGAAGGATTTGTTCCAAAGTGCAAAGATGAGAAAATGAATAATAGTGGAACAATGTGATCTCCCAGACAAGAAGTGAATTAAATCTATTTGAGAGCCTCTCAGCTATCGAAAACTGACTGGTGAGTGCTTGAAGACGGGTATCCGTGAATCTTCTTCTGGTTTCTGATTCTTAGTTTTTAGAAATCTCACAGAACATAATGAGTATAAGAGTACAAATTGCATTCAAAATTGAATTAACCACATAATATACTAACTCTGACAGCTCTAAATGTCTTTTAAATTATTCTAAAATGCATTTTATTTTGGTAAAATAAGCGAGTCCAGAATATCTGTATGCATTTGTGCAGGAGGTGATGCTCATGCCTGTGGATGGGAGTGACATTCTCCAGATCTGTGAACTTCATGAAGGGCTTATGGAAGTAGTGCAGCTGTAGAATACAGGCCAACAGGAAGAAGCCTGGGATCAGAATACTGGAGAAGAGCTCAGAGAGTTTAAACGTCTCCAGTCCTATGTCGGCCAACCTAAAGAAGGAGAACCACATGCAATTATCACATGCAAGCTTTTTTCACTTTTTTATTGCCCATGTGTGAACAGCTTATAACAAAACATAAAAATTGAGACCTTCCCAGACTTTCTAGGGTGTCTATGAAAGTCTGTAGACTGATTTTTCTATGTGAAGGACTCGAAATTGAAAGGATATGACGTTAACATGTACATCAGCAATGCTTCCATCGCTTGTTTCTGCTTCTTATTCACTTGATTTTGGATCCATAGATTCTACACTCTTTCAGAAAATCTGTAACAGCGCCCACTACTATATAAAGTGAAAACAAGGATTTCTGGAAAAACTTGTCAATGGCGGGGAAAATCTTGAGTGAATAATCTTGAGAATTATCTGAAACGTTTTCAAATAGTAAATAGGTAAGCAGGAGACATACTGCTGTTCTGTGAATCCAGTGAAGTTTCCCCAATAGCCTGGAAAGTCCTCAAACTGAAAGGTGTATATAGCAATGAGCACCAGCATGGTGTACGCCACCACCATCCACCAGAAGGCCTTTAGCAACCTCCTCCAGAGAGAGAAGTACACCTGGAGAGAGAGGTTGATCCACTCAGTTTTCTGACTAAATTGAGAGAAGAACATTATATGTGGGCTGGTAAAAGTGTACCTGGTACAGGCACATGCAGAGCAGAAATAGCAGCATGTAGACAATCTTGTAAGCTACGAGCTTTCCTGCGAAGCTGACCATGATGAACATGCCTCCACACACGTAGATCCAGTACTTGGCGTACAGACTCATCACCAGCCCACCCAACACCTTCAAAAGCGACTCGTTCCGTCCTGTGCTCTCTGAAAGAGAAAAAAGAGACTCTCAAACTTCCCTGTCTGTGGTAAAATACTCACACAAAATATATATAGCAGCGAGCAGCGACTATTGGGGTTCAAGCGCTTTAAGCACATTTGTAAAAAGGTATTACGTTTTATTTAGCATGCATTTAACCACTTAGATCATAGATGGAAAAGACCATTTACAGCCAATACAGGCAATTAGGAAATATAGTAGTTTTGAAGCTTTATAATATTTATAGCGCCAACTATGGCCCGATCTCCATAAAAGTTTGCATGTTTGTTTAAAATCAGATGTCACATGTGCTCGCCAAGTTTCATGAAGTTCTGTGTTTTCGTTTAGGATTTATAAGCTTTTGAATATATTTGTCCACGACCATTTTCTAAATGATGCTGTTATAGCAGTCCAAAGGCAAAGTTTTTCACAATTATTGACCTAGAACGTCGAGAGAATTGTCCTGCAGGGTTTTTATCAAGGTTTACTCAAAAACCTACGACTAGTTCACAAAAGTTGGTCTTTGGAATAATCTGCAGTATTTAACGAATGGTTTGATTGACAGCGGCGGTCCTACAGGCAAAGCTTCTCAGAGTGAGGTGTTTTACTGTATGGTATGAATGTCGTGAGTGTGTGCAGAAAATCGTGTGATATACAATCCTTTACGCACGTGCAAAACACAAAGGTGCCCCGGTGGCCGATTCCTTTAAATTTCTCACAGGCCCAGCAAATTTCATTCCGATCGGCCCCGTTAACCTTGTCTGACAGCCGCTCGAAATTCATTGGCCGACGGTAGTTGTGTTTTTCAAGATACACAAATGTCCTTGTAGACAATCATTGGCACCTTGGAAAAAGACACCGCATGCCAGTTTTCAGGTCAACCGGACTGACTGTTGCGTAGCTATAGCCGTTTTTGAGTTTTTAAATTTTACAACACCATCAAGTGGCCAGTCGCCCCATACAAACAAATGTTTTGGCATGCCGTCACGGACATCAATCGAAATTTTTGACAACTGACAATTATGCACCAAATAATTTTTCGGACTGGTTTGGTTCCAATCGGGAGAAAAACCTAGGACTAGATCGCAAAAGTAGGTCTTTTGGAAAATCCAAAATACCCCAACATTTTGTATGTGTTTTGTTCGCCTTGAGCCAAGGATTCCAACGTTATAAGACACTTTTGAGCGCTGTAGCGCCCCCGTTAGGCCGATTGGGATGAGCTTTGGTGATGCTATAGACGGTGTGAGTACTACCAACCCTCAAAGTTTCAAGTCTCTACGACATACGGTTTGGTCTGCCCGATCACTTTTATGAGAGAATGATGACCCTTGGAAATTCTAACAATTACAATAGAGTTTTGAAAGGAGCCGTAAACCTCCATAGACCCTTCCCATTGCACAAAAGGATGTTTACAATGACAAAAGGTTCTCCAGATTATCAGAAAGTCTTTCACAATAATAAAAAAATGTTTCTTTTAAGAACTGTTCACTGAAAGATCCTTTGGGGAACCAAAAATGGTTCTTTTAATTCCATCACTGTGAAAACCCCTTTTATTTTTAAGACTGTACAAAGTTTTCATAGTTCTCCAGATGACTTGGGATGAGTCATGTGGCCTATGTTTATAGTACTTATGTGGTGCTTTATGTCATATCAGCTCAAACGTCTTTGTTTTGTTTTGTTTTGTTTTGTGTGTGTGTGTGTGTGTGTGTGTGTGTGTGTGTGTGTGTGTGTGTGTGTGTGTGGAAAAGAGCAGCTTTAACAACCTACAAAATTTCTCCTTTTGATTTCTACAGAAGACATAAATGATTCATACAGGTGACATGAGCATTAAATAAATGAGGATTTATGTTTTGTTTAAACTAGCCCTTTTAAGCAAATTCAATTATTTGAATTGAGTGCTAGAAAGTAATGGGAAGAATAGGTGAGGTGGAGCAGGGAAGGAATTATGAATGCTTTAACAATTATGACTAGTAGACAGTGGTCTAATGTCCTGCATTTTTAATTAATCTGAAATTAATCGTATGTTCTTAAACGTCATGGCATTGTGGTTAGCATACTTATTGAGTTTGGGTCTTGTTCATGTTGTGTTGTGTTGTCACGTATAGGTCATATATCAAACAGCTTCACAAACCACAGTTTTCAACCACACATTATCATTTCTGTCTTTCAATCATTCATTTTATCACAGAGGTCCTGGGATGAAAGTTTTGACGCTTCAAATAATGTTTGTATCAATTACATCCTTACACCAGTAGGTGGAGACAAGTCCCTGTTAAAAATATATTCGTCATTGAATCATTCATTCAAGAGATTCATTCAAAAACACTGATTCATCCACTAATGAAACAAGTGAAGTCTTTATGAGTGAGTCATTGAATCACTCTCTCAACCTGATTGTTTTGAAATAAGTAATTCAAATGATTTTTTTAAAATAGACTGCAGCAAATAACATTTTGTCAGAACCTCAAGTAAAATGCATGTTATTTTGGAGAAACGTGATCTCTATTTGAAACAATAACATAGTGATTCTCAATTTCTCCAGAATCATACAGCTCTAAAACGTAGCTCATATTGTCCCTTGAGATCCTGGTGTTCCCGCTCACCTCCAGTGGTGACCTCCTGCAACGGGACAGTCATTCTCTTCTTCCTGCTGAACGTTTCCTTCACTGACTGTCTCAGCAGAAGCCAAAATGTTAATGTGTACAGCAGCTGAGAATAAAGAGAGAGAGAGAGTGAAGCAATATTTACACTTTGCTCACAGTTTATTGAGTAACATCATGAGAATTATGATTGATCATGTGGTTGGATTGTGTAAAAATGGAGCAAGTGAACACATGTTTTCCTCTCTACCTTTCTCAGAATCTTCAGGGTTTATTGCAGCCATCTGTATCCCAATACATAACGGTCATTTGGGTCATTCCGTGTCAAATCAACCACATTTCGGAAACTTCATATTTGTGTATTGTGTTCATATTTTTTCTTTAGAAAGACGAGCATAAATAGTGTTGAACACCAAAATATTAAATGTCACAAAAGTATATTGACTGAGAGTAATCTCTGTTTTGTAGAGGAGGGTCAAAATGACCATTTTCATGATTTGGAGCCAATTTACAGGGGTGTAAAAATGACTTTAGAAAGATGGCAGCATCATTATTTTATTTTCACACAGAGATTGGTAGATCTATTAGTGAAATCTGATGACTTTATCAATCTTTGTTGCATTATATGCCAACGCTGACCATTAAAAAATTGAAAAAAAGCAGTTCTTGTATTTTTAGTCTCACGTTTGAATGCCTGTAACTCAAGAAGTATTAAAGATATCTTAATATTCTTTTAGATGTTGGTTCTTAACAAACGTTTCTTTTGGTTTCTCAATTTTAAAGGCCCTCAAGGGTTCAGTCCCAGAGATATGGAGATCTCAATGCGGCTCCATGAGTAAACTGGTCAAGTTCAGTGGTCGAAAAACAGCTGTGGGTCAATTTGCACACAGCTGTTACTTTATATGTTTACAGAGGAATATCTGAAGAACAAATAATGTGGAAACTAGAAATGTGTCCTCACCTCAATTGCATAGAACATTCCTGTCTGAGTGCCATAAGTATTGTTTTCCCAAAGTTTGCATGCTTGTAACTATAAAAGTATTGAAGATATCTTAATATCCTTCTAGATGCACATTCTTAATACACGTTTGTTTTAAGATGTTTATTTTCAAGGCCTTATACAGTTCAGTCCCATAGATATGGGGATCTCAACACAGCTCGATGTTCAAATTGTTGAATTGTACTCATTTTCAGTCACCAAACACCAAATGTAGTTCACTTTGCACACAGCTGATATTTTTTGCATTTAGAACCGGGGACCTCTAAAGTTGCTGTACATGCGAGTGACCCATTTATTATCTGAATCTCATACAGAAACGTAACTGGAAGTTTCAGCTCTTGAGTCTGTACTAACAAACTGATGAGTTAAACCAGGATTGTTTGACCTAAGAATTCAAAAATGCATACTGTTGGCGTGCCTCCAGTTTAAGGGTGAGGAAACACTTGCTGCGTCCCAATTTGCCTACTTGTTCTATGCCCAATGTAATGTATTTGTAGTGGGAAGAAAAAGTGCATAATTTTGAGTGTCCAACAGAATAGTAGGCATGCTTTGGGACAAAATACTTCATCATAATCGCTCTTACACTTAGTTACATGCATAAGATTTGGGACACTAATTCTAATTTCAAACACTATTTAGGACGGAGAGTATGCGAATTGGGATGCAGCAAGGAGAGGAACATCTGGAAGGACCATTCCAGGTTCAATACAAGTTCAGCTCAATAGCATTTGTGGCATATTGTTAAATATCTACAAAAAAAAACTGCTTTTATCCCTTGTTTTCTTTAATATAGAAGTGAATGGGGTCCATTTGTGGAGGGTTTGAATGCAGGAAATCGAAGTTTATGATTTTATAAAATCTCTTACAATAATTAAAAGTTGCTTAGTATCCAAGCTGTTAAGTTGTTTTTTTCATTTAAGGGTTTTAGGTAGCATGATGTTGCAAAATTGCATAAAACTTGACACAGAAATGAGTGATTTTTTAAAAACTGAAATCATGTTAAACACATATTGTTTATGTGGCTTTACTATTGGACCAGTGAGAATTGTATAATTTACATATTGGCCCTATTCACTTCCACTGTAATTGCCTCAGTGTAGCGCCTTTTTATTTCTAATAAAAGGAAGGCCAAGTCAAAATTAATTTTAGAGATAATCAGGGCTTGACATTAACACCGCCAACCCGGCGTGAACATGTGCATATTGCGCATAATTTTACTCATTCCCGCAGATTTTGATCTCACACACAAAGTGCGCGCACATAAAGCAGTTTTTTGCTGCTTATTGCACTTAAATAGTCAAATACGCACAAAATAATGTCAGTTCTGTTTGAAGTGAAGGTCAACAGCTGAGAAAGAGAACGCATGTGTAACAGTGTAATGGATCAGCTCTTAAAGTGACAGCAGCCTAATAAAGCTGCTGACAAATTATGAGATGATATTAAAATATCTATATGGCAGTTTTCCCCATGGTATCCCCATGGCCAATGAAAATGCTGAGTGACTAGTAACGTTGTAAAAGCACCAGCCACAGTGGCTGGTGAGCAAAAAACTTAATGTCAAGCCTTGAGTTATGTTGAAAATGCCTGATTAACTTCTATTAAACAGTCATACATAAAGTACATTTGCCAGAGCTTCACTGTCCTCACCATGGCTCCCAAGCGCAAACAGGGGTATTGTGCTCGGTCCAGACCCAGCTGGCGCAGGCTCATGGTGCCGATGTGCTGGGGCAGCTCCGCTTCCAGGTCCATGGCCCACACATACTGCAGGCAGCACAGAGCCAAGCCATACAGCAGGATGAAGGGAGAGCAAAGAGCAGCGAAGTGTTGGCGGGCCCGCAGCATCCAGATCAGACACGACCACAGCAGCAGCACAAACGTCAGCCAGCTGTGGTACGTTATACTCCACACCTGCAAGAGGACAAGAATGTTGTGGTCACATGCATCACAGGCACGTACTTGAGGGTCATGTTGATACAGAATAGAATGGAAGTGGGGGGAACTGAACCTGGGTGGAGCATGGCGGCCCAGTGACAGACAAATGGGTGGATGGATGGGTGGATGAACGGATGGATGGATGGATGGGTGGATAGATGGACAGATGAATGGGATGGATGAATGGATAGGTGGGTGGTTTGATAGATGGACGGATGGATAGATGTATGGGTGGATGGATAGACATATAGACGAAAGGGATGGATGGGCAGATGGATGGGTGGGTGGATGGATGAATGGATAGGTGGATGGGTGGTTTGATGGATGGATGGACGGATGGATAGATGTATGGGTGGATGGATAGACATATAGACGGGCAGATGGATGGGTGGATGGATGGATGAATGGATAAGTGTGTAGGGGTTTGATGGATGGACTGATGGATCGATGTATGGGTGGATGGATGGATGGATGGATGAATGGATGGATGTGTGGTTTGATGGATGGATAGATAGATAGATGAATGGGATGGATGGATGGATGGATGGGTGGATAGATAGATGAATGGGATGGATGGATGGATGGATGGATGGATGGATGGATGGATGGATGGGTGGATAGATGGGCAGATGAATGGGATGGATGGATGGATGGATGAATGGATGGGTGGGTGGATGAATGGATGGGCAGATGTATGGGTGGATGGATAGACATATAGACGAAAGGGATGACAGATGAATGAGATGGATGGATGGATGGATGAATGAATGAATGAATGAATGAATGAATGAATGAATGAATGGATGGGTGGGTGGATGGGTGGATGGATGGGTGGTTGGATGGGTGGATGGGTAGATGGATGGTTGGATGGATGGATGGATTGATGGGTGGGCAGATGGATGGGTGGGTGGATGGATGAATGGATAGGTGGATGGGTGGTTTGATGGATGGATGGACGGATGGACGGATGGATAGATGTATGGGTGGATGGATAGACATATAGACGGGCAGATGGATGGGATGGATGGATGGATGAATGGATGGGTGGGTGGATGAATGGATGGGCAGATGTATGGGTGGATGGATAGACATATAGACAAAAGGGAAGACAGAAGAATGGGATGGATGGATGGGTGGATGGGTAGATGGATGGTTGGATGGATGGATGGATTGATGGATGGGCAGATGGATGGGTGGTTTGATGGATGGATGGACGGATGGATAGATGTATGGGTGGATGGATAGACATATAGACGGGCAGATGGATGGGATGGATGGATGGATGAATGGATAAGTGGGTAGGGGGTTTGATGGATGGACGGATGGATAGATGTATGGGTGGATGGATAGACATATAGACGAAAGGGATGGATGGATGGATGGATGGATGGATGGATGAATGGATGGGTGGATGGGTGGGTGGATGAATGGATGGGCAGATGGATGGGTGGATGGATAGACAGATGAATGGGATGGATGAATGAATGGATGGATGGATGAATGGCTGGATGGATGGGTGGATGGGTAGATGGATGGTTGGATGGATGGATTGATGGGTGGGTGGATGGATGGGTGGATGGATGGGTGGATGGATGGATAGATAGATAGATAGACGAATGGGAAGGAGGATAGGTAGGCGAACGGGACAGATGGACGGATGAGTGGATGGGACAGATGAATGCATAGATGGATAGATTACCATCATGGCGATGAGGGCACAGATGTAACTCTGCTGCAGGATCATTCGTCCCACCAGACGCAGAGGATTATCAGCCGCAGCCTCTCCAGCCGGCGCTGCAAACACACACACACACACACACACACACACACACACACACACACACACACACACACACACACACACACACACACACACACACATATTAGGATACACCTGAACGTGAACTGGGATCTTCTGTGAGTTTAAACACAAACATAATGTCCATGTGTTTCCCTACCCATGTCATGTTGGCCTGAACCATTGGTCACGGGTTCTTTAGAGATGTGTGCTTCAGACTGAGGCGAGTCTCCCACGGTGAGAAGCGTTTGCTACAACACAAACAGCAAACATGACTGTGTCACAGAACGGCTGACACTGGTTTCCATAATCAATTCATCTGATGATTATCAATTATTAATCAAATATTTATTCCACATCATTAATTGATAAGAGATGGTTAAAGCTGAGAATATTCAGCAGGAACACACATTAAACTTCACATTGTACAATTTAATTATATATTGGCAGCGGCTATTTACATTAAGTTTAATAATGATATATTATATTTACACTGTAAAAACAGCAGTATGTTCTTTGCAATAAGTGTTAATAGTAGTTTGATGATCTTTACAATTATAAACAGTGGCAAATACTGTCCACCTCAGTGTTGTTGTACATTAAACGTTATACAATAATAACAGAGAGTGTAAATTATTATATTTATTAAAATTATTAAATGGATGCTGCCTTATTGGGACAATAAAGCCCTCTCAACACATAACCCTAAACACTTTACTAAACACTTGCTAGACACTATATGTCCTTTTATGGAAAATAAATGGCTTTCTAAACTGATATGTGATGGGGGAAGGGAGTAGAGCAGGTATCGGCAAAAGCTGGATTCAAACTCGGGTTGATTTGTGTCATAAACCCCTACACTATTGCTACTGTTGATAATCCAGCATCTTCTGACAGCGACAGTGGGCAGAGTTACTGTAAATAGCCTCTGCCAACAAGGCGGGCAAACAGACACTCTTTAATATTTCATTGGTAGCTGTGTAACAGTACACGTATTCGTACCGAACCATTTCGGATGGTATGAATGCAAACTTTAACAATCCGCTTGTTTTATGCATGGAACACACTTCAATCAGAGTTCCCACACGAACATATGAAGTATTCTGTCCATTATATCAGGAAATTCAAACGATAAATGCCGTTTTGACGCTCTTTAATGTGTTGTGACTGATCACTGTATAGACGAGTGAACGCGGTCGTCGATTGAACATCTACACATCTGAAGGTGTGTTGAGGATACACACTTACTGAAGCGCATCATATGTGTGTAATCTCTAAATCAGTGTTTCAACAGCTGACAAACGTCAATAAAACATTGAGAACAATGAGCATCACATGACCTCAGGAGTAATTCAGTGTCCACAGCTTTGAGTTCACTAGAGAAATCAACTCTTTCACTAAATATATGACCTATATTAGCCAATATACTCATTAAATTAGCCGATATATGCATTATTTTAGTCAATATTCATTATTTTAGCCAATATATTCATTATATTTGCCAATATATTCATTATATTAGCCGATATATTTATTATATTAGCCAATATACTCATTATATTAACCGATATATTCATTATATTAGCCGATATATTTATTATATTAGCCGATATTTTCATTAAATTAGCCGATATTTTCATTAAATTAGCCGATATTTTCATTATATTAGCCGATATTTTCATTATATTAGCCGGTATTTTCATTAAATTAGCGATATTTTCATTATATTAGCCGATATTTTCATTATATTAGCCGGTATTTTCATTAAATTAGCCGATATATTCATTATATTAGCGATATTTTCATTATATTAGGCAATATTTTCATTAAATTAGCGATATTTTCATTATATTAGCCAATATTTTCATTAAATTAGCCGATATTTTCATTATATTAGCCGATATTTTCATTATATTAGCGGTATTTTCATTAAATTAGCGATATATTCATTATATTAGCGATATTTTCATTATATTAGGCAATATTTTCATTAAATTAGCGATATATTCATTATATTAGCAGATATTTTCATTATATTAGCGGTATATTCATTATATCAGCCGATATTTTCATTATATTAGCGGTATATTCATTATATTAGCCGATATATTCATTATATTAGCCGATATTTTCATTATATTAGCCAATATTTTCATTAAATTAGCCGATATTTTCATTATATTAGCCGATATTTTCATTATATTAGCCGGTATTTTCATTAAATTAGCCGATATATTCATTATATTAGCCGATATATTCATTATATTAGCCGATATTTTCATTATATTAGGCAATATTTTCATTAAATTAGCGATATTTTCATTATATTAGCGATATTTTCATTATATTAGCGGTATTTTCATTAAATTAGCGATATATTCATTATATTAGCCGATATTTTCATTATATTAGGCAATATTTTCATTAAATTAGCCGATATATTCATTATATTAGCAGATATTTTCATTATATTAGCCAGTATATTCATTATATCAGCCGATATTTTCATTATATTAGCCGGTATATTCATTATATTAGCCGATATATTCATTATATTAGCCAACATATTTATTATATTAGCCAATATTTTCATTAAATTAGCCGATATATTCATTATATTAGCCGATATTGGAGTACATCATTTTATTATTAGATTTATAAGTTAATGCAAAAACTGCCTAATGTTTGCACACAATGTGTTATTTTAGTGTTGATTATTATATCTAAACATGAATATCAACTGAATTTAGGCTAATTTAGACTCTGTTGTTATATTACAGTAATGTGCGAGTAAGGGCTCCCTATAGTTTACACTTCACAGCATTAGCAGAGATTTTTTTTTTTATCTTTATAACTTCTAGTTATAATTGATTTAATTTAAGGAAAGACACAATTTGTTCAGTAACTGTCTAATAAAAAATAAAAAACTATTTTATATTTAGTTTTGTCTCCCCTGCTGTACCGTCAGGTTTGTGTATCGTTACCCCCCTACTCTTGCCTATGTGCCTCGGAAAACCCAGCAGTGAAGCTCCTCCTGTAGTCTGATGATGATGATGATGATGATGATGATGATGATGATGATGATGATGATTCAGGCTGTGCTCTCACCTTAGTGTCATCTTCACTGCTGTGACTCCTGTCCTCCCACGGCCGGAGCTCCACTTCCTCTCCAGCCTCAGCCTGCACGGCCCCGACTGCTTCACCCTCCTGGCTCTACACAAACACACACAACACGTCAGTTAACATACACAGACAAAGTATTGCACACAAACAACGAGACACACGTTAATCAGTGGATTAGGATGCTTAGGATTACTGTATCCAATGCATTCGGTATGAATTTGAGTATGAAAATGAATCTGAATAAACTTGTGAAAGATGTTAGCATTTAAACTAATTAGTTAAACCTTTTGGAGTTGCAGGTCCATTTTGACCCGAAAGTGAACTGTGACTTTACACATGAAATTATGTTTTTTGTAATGTACTTGTGAAATACACTCACCTAAAGGATTATTAGGAACACACACTAATACTGTGTTTGACCCCTTTCGCCTTAATTCTACGTGGCATTGATTCGGTGCTGAAAGCATTCTTTAGAAATGTTGGCCCATATTGATAGGATAGCATCTTGCAGTTGATGGAGATTTGTGGGATGCACATCCAGGGCACGAAGCTCCCGTTCCACCACATCCCAAAGATGCTCTATTGGGTTGAGATCTGGTGACTGTGGGGGCCATTTTAGTTCAGTGAACTCATTGTCATGTTCAAGAAACCAATTTGAAATGATTGGAGCTTTGTGACATGGTGCATTATCCTGCTGGAAGTAGCCATCAGAGGATGGGAACATGCTGGTCATAAAGGGATGGACATGGTCAGAAACAATGCTCAGGTAGGCCGTGGCATTTAAACCATGCCCAATTGGCACTAAGGGGCCTAAAGTGTGCCAAGAAAACATCCCCCACACCATTACACCACCACCACCAGCCTGCACAGTGAAAGCATCCCCACACCATTACACCACCTCCACCAGCCTGCACAGTGAAAACATCCCCCACCATTACACCACCACCACCAGCCTGCACAGTGAAAACATCCCCCACACCATTACACCACCACCACCAGCCTGCACAGTGAAAACATCCCCACACCATTACACCACCGCCACCAGCCTGCACAGTGGGAACATCCCCACACCATTACCACCACCACCAGCCTGCACAGTGGGAACATCCCCACACCATTACACCACCACCACCAGCCTGCACAGTGAAAACATCCCCACACCATTACACCACCACCACCAGCCTGCACAGTGAAAACATCCCCACACCATTACACCACCACCACCAGCCTGCACAGTGAAAACATCCCCACACCATTACACCACCTCCACCAGCCTGCACAGTGAAAACATCCCCACACCATTACACCACCACCACCAGCCTGCACAGTGAAAACACCCCCCACACCATTACACCACCACCACCAGCCTGCACAGTGAAAACATCCCCACACCATTACACCACCACCACCAGCCTGCACAGTGGGAACAAGGCATGATGGATCCATGTTCTCATTCTGTTTACGCCAAACTCTGACTCTACCATCTGAATGTCTCAACAGAAATCGAGACTCATCAGACCAGGCAACATTTTCCAGTCTTCAACTGTCCAATTTTGGTGAGTTTGTGCAAATTGTAGCCTCTTTTTCCTATTTGTAGTGGAGATGAGTGGTACCCGGTGGGGTCTTCTGCTGTTGTAGCCCATCCGCCTCAAGGTTGTGTGTGTTGTGGCTTCACAAATGCTTTGCTGCATACCTCGGTTGTAACGAGTGGTTATTTCAGTCAAAGTTGCTCTTCTATCAGCTTGAATCAGTCGGTCCATTCTCCTCTGACCTCTAGCATCAACAAGGCATTTTCTCCCACAGGACTGCCGCATACTGGATGTTTTTCCCTTTTCACACCATTCTTTGTAAACCCTAGAAATGGTTGTGTGTGAAAATCCCAGTAACTGAGCAGATTGTGAAATACTCAGACCGGCCCGTCTGGCACCAACAACCATGCCACGCTCAAAATTGCTTAAATCCGCTTTCTTTCCCATTCTGACATTCAGTTTGGAGTTCAGGAGATTGTCTTGACAAGGACCACACCCCTAAATGCACTGAAGCAACTGCCATGTGATTGGTTGATTAGATAATTGCATTAATGAGAAATTGAACAGGTGTTCCTAATAATCCTTTAGGTGAGTGTCCATTCAGCCTCTTTCCTGCACTCACACACGCATAAACATGCATGCATACGCACACAAAAAGTGCTGCCACCTGTTGATCAACCATTGCAGCATTCTGGATGTTTATCACCTATTTTTTCGTCTGAAAGTAACATTTTATGCAAGTGAAATGAATATGTTTAGTTTGAAAACATGATGTTGCTTTGAATGTGTGTTTTGAGCAGTCATGACTTATAAATCCAAAGGAATTTAATTAAATCGCATAATATAGAAAGTAATTCTCATATTATATGTTCTTATCCATTTCATATAATGAAATTTCTCATAAATATTGATACAAATATATATTTTCTTGCATCACACAGGCTTTTGCTGTAGTTGCTGTAGTGACATTTAAATGGCAAAGAATCTCTCAAATTTAATTAATAAAAAGGTATTTAATACAGTAATAACCTGGTAAAAACAGTAACGTTCAGATACAAAATATTAAATCAGTTCCATTAGGAAGGCAACAGGTGTGTAAAGTTTTTTTTTTACGCATTACAAGGGATTGTTAAGCCAAAAGAAAAAATCATTGATTTGATATGCACTACTTTTATGGCCCTTTTATTCTCGTTTTTAAAGCTCGACTGATTGGAAAACACAGCACTGCTGAATCACACACAGAGTGTGCGAGCGACTTGAATTACCCCTGTGACTGAATAAACGAGTGTGTGCAAGCACCTTGTCCGTGTGGCCCAGAGTGTAACTGTTGATCCTCAGCACAACGGTCACAGAGATGTAGAGGAGCAGGAGGATGCCCGGGTTGACATACACGGGCCAGTCGTGCTGTGTGTTGAGGACGAGGTCGAAAGAAGAGCAGTTTCCAGGCTTTATTACATCCTTCAGGCCAAAGAGTCTGGAGACACACACGGAAAACACAATGACTGCTCCATGCTCTGAAGAAGCAAACGTTGAGTCTCTGTGATATAAATTGATGATTTGGATTTATTAGGCTTTATCTCACACCCGACACGAGTGTGTTCTGCTAGTCTCAGCGTGCAAAGTGCAGTATTTATGTGTTATTTAAAGGGTGTGTTAATAATATGAGCCTATAGGAGGAGCACAACACACACACACATACTCTGATTATTACACACACACACACTCTCTTATTATTACACACACAGGGACGCGCAGCCGCACACACACACTCTGATTATTACACACACACTCTCTGATTATTACACACACAGGACACGCAACAGCACACACACACACACTCTGATTATTACGCACACACACACACACACACACACACACACACACACACACACACACACACTGCCTAAACCTACCCATCACACACAGACACAGGACACGCAGCAGTACGCACACACACACACACACACACACACACACACACACACTATGATTATTACACACACAGGCCACGCAGCAGCACACACACACACACACTATGATTATTACACACACAGGCCACGCAGCACACACACACTATGATTATTACACACAGGACACGCAACAGCACACACACACACACACACTATGATTATTACACACACAGGACACGCAGCAGCACACACACACACACACACACACTATGATTATTACACACACAGGACACGCAACAGCACACACACACACACACACTATGATTATTACACACACAGGACACGCAACAGCACACACACACTATGATTATTACACACACAGGACACGCAGCAGCACACACACACACACTATGATTATTACACACACAGGACACGCAGCAGCACACACACACACACACACACACACACACACACACACACACTATGATTATTACACACACAGGACACGCAGCAGCACACACACACACACACACACATTATGATTACTACACACACACATACACACACACACACACACACACACACTCTGATTATTACACACACAGGTCACGCAGCACACACACACATACACACACACACACACACACACACACACACACACACTCTGATTATTACACACACAGGTCACGCAGCAGCACACACACACACACACACACTCTGATTATTACACACACACACTCTGATTATTACACACACACTCTGAATTATTACACACACACTCTGATTATTACACACACACACACACACACACACACACACACACACACACACACACACACTGGAGAAGCGTTCAGTCTCTCCTCATGTCAATAGTGAATCCGCTCATGGTGCGGCACAACTGGCTTTTAAAGGGAAAGGGAGATGAGACTCTGATTGGTTTATTGCACGTTGCACCTAAAACACCCATGACTCATTAAGAGACGAGGGACGACCCTTTTGGACCATGAGCCGGGAGTGCCGGCCGTTTTTCCCGTTGTTAAACTAGCAAAAGTGGATTCAGAAACGCCATAAGAGCTCCTGCGGCGTGAGCTCGGTAAAACAGGGCCCTCTCTGTCATATTGCACATTAGCTGCATCTCTGTCAAGTCGAAGTTTGTTGCGAAGCCTCGCCATCTTGATACTAATCCACCTTTTTTTTCCTTTTCAAATAATTGGAAACATTTGGGATATTGTAAGTATTCGACTGAACAAAATATATTACACTGGCCTAGTGGGTTTTGGATATTTTACCGCAAATATGTTACATAGTGCACCTTTAACACACAGCACTAATAATGTTGATGCATGAGAGTTTGAATGTGGCAAGTCTAGGACAGCGATGTGTTTTGTTTTATGTCTCTGTGACAGCCGTGACAGTGATCTCCATCAGCACAGAGGTCAGCAGGGATTTATGGGTCAGGAGAAATACAGAGAGCTGGGTGTCAGTGTCCAGATCTACGGCTCGAGTCTCTGGCAGGAAACAGCACCTTCACCGCCCCGGCCCGAGGCTCTATTTCAGTCCCGCGATGACTCGGGTTTACATCACACACACACACACACACACACCCTGCTCTCACACACACCTTGTGTAAAGAACACACATGAACGGGACTGCTCGTTTAACACAGAGACGCACCACAGTCAGGTGGAGAGAATCCATTGTTCACAGGTGCCCTATCATTATGTGTATTTGATTCCTCATGTGTGTGTGTGTCGTTGTCTAGTATTTCCGTCTAACCCATTGTTTGTGAGCGTCCTTGTTTCTTTTATGTTTTGTTTAAGTTTGCATTACACTAAACTGCACTCTCAATAAACCGTTGTTCTTTATTCTGCAGGGTTGCTCCTCCATAAACTTCATGTACTAAAATAACTGAAAACTGAAATGAAAATAAATGCAAATTAAAGAGACAAAAAGTAATAAAAGTGAAATGCATGGGAGGCACGTTGTTACTGTTATAACTGTTAATTTAATACTTCATATAATTCATGGAGCTATTACTCAATATGTCCATGAGACATGTACTATCAGTCTACTATAGGCTATTTGAGAGCAATTCATTGTGTTTTATTATGACGTACCTTTATTTAAAATATGGACAATTAGATATGTATGCATTCCTGTAAACTCTTTTACTGGGATCCTGCTTTGTCTGTTCAACTATCGAGCAAAATTGTCAAAACATAGTTTTAATAGAATGGCTGATTTAATAAGTGACAAAAATTATACACACATATTAACAAGAATGGTATTATCAATTATCAGGATTCAAGCGGTTTAAGGCATTTATGCACATGCTTTAGCAAACATGTATAAGCATATACATAGGGCTGGGCGATATCCCAAAAAAATATATATCTCGATATTTTCAAAATTTTGATGATATTCGATATATATCTCGATATGTTTGCAATTGCTTTTAAATTTAAAAAATATTTTCTTTTACCCCCATTAAAACAACAAAAACTATTTAGATAGAACCAAATTAAATACAAAATGTTTACGTTTACTGGTAACGGGTTGGGATGACCAAAATCTTAAATCATGATACGAGTAATTTAATATTTTTTGAAATGTACTTTTATAATTACAATATAGATTTTTAATTTGATCTTTAAAAAAAAAAACATAAGTAAAACAGTGCTTTATTTTCACCTACAGTGGGTCTATTTAACAGCTGCAAGTCAAGAAATAAATCAAAAATCAAATATATATATATATATATATATATATATATATATATCAGTGTAGAATCAGTGTAGCCTATGGTTAATTTATATAATTAAGACTGAGCAGTTTATATTTATATATATATATATATAAACTGCTCAGTCTTAATTATATAAATTATCCATAAACTACACTGATTCTTAATAAATATATTAAAGTTGTTTGGCCAAGCATGGGGTGGTTTTCTAATTTTCGTTGTTGTTTGATTAACATTAAATCACACAGAATATGAGCTCCGGCCCTTTAAGAGCTGCACGGACCAAATTCATTGTAACACACGATTTCTCACTCAACTCTGTATGCGTTCCACTGATCTATATAAATCATATAGATCAGTGATGCTCACTACAGACATACATTACTGTGTTTACCTGAATACTTGCCAGCACATTCATTTTTACATCTGTTTGACCACTGAAACCCAATAATCCATGAAGGAACTGAATCCCGATCGCATGTTGTCTGAAAGGCGTGTGCGCGCGCTTCAGGTCAGAGCACGTCCCGCGCTGCGCTATTATTTCTCTCATGCGCATGTTTCTGTTGCTTTCTTTGTCATACGCTGTGCGTATATATTTAACTCTTCTGCTTCCGATGTTTAGTGAATGGTGGAAGCAGACCTCTGCGTTATCTGGTAATGTTATTTGGGAAATTTTGCATTTTGAATTTGAAATATTCGATATTCACGATATTTTCAAATTTTACACCGTCGTCAAAATTATTGCGATAGTATCGCTAATATTCGATATATCGCCCAGCCCTACATATACAGGCAATTTACCATGGGAAATATGTTTTTTTGAAGCTTTTTAACAGCTGTAGCGCCACCTATGGGCCGATCTCCATAAGCATTTTCATGCTTCTTTAGAATCATGTGGCGCATGTGCTCACCAATTTTTGTGAAGTTTAGAATTTTCGTTTAGGAGTTATAGGCTTTTGCATGCACTTGGCCACACCCCTTTTTTAAATGACCCTGTAAAAGCTACCCATTTTTTTTTGACAATTATTGATCTAGATCAGGGGTGTCCAACCCTGGTCCTGGAGGGCTACCACCCTGCTTACAGACCGGTGTGTTGGAGCAGGGTTGGACACCCCTGATCTAGAGAGTCCAGAAAATTGCACTGCATTGGTTTTATTCCGATTGAGTAAAAAAGGACTAGTTCGCAAAAGTAGGTTTTTGACAGCAGTGGTTCTTGAAGCAAAGGTGTTCAGTATGAGGAGATCTATCAAATTATATGAATATTGTGTGGATGTGTGAAACGCCACATGAGCGCCACCTAGTGGCTGATTTCCCCCAAAATTCTCACAGACCTCTGAGGCCCATGAGTCGAACATGCCCAAACGTTTCAATGATCGGCCGCTGTTAATCTTGTGTAATTGGTGCTCGAACTTCATTGGCCAATGGCGGCCATATGTGAAGAGAGAAATGAAGAGCCGTACCTGGCCCACAGGCCCGCCGGGGAGAACATCTCCTGTGCGAATGAGCTCTGATACAGGTAAAGACACACCAGGTGTCCCCCGGTGAAGAAGGCCACCATCACACACAGTGTATTAAACCCCAGATGGCTGATGGGAAAGTGGCAAGCCCACCACGTGCACACTCCAATAAACAGGAGGAAGTAGAAGGCAGAGAACGCCGAGGGTAAAGTGATTCCTGGGAAGAGAAAGACATGCAACCTGTACACTTTAATTCATAAGGGCAATATTAGCCAAACAGTATGTGCACTTAAAATACACCATTTGGCACTATTTTCAAGATGTTATATCATCTCTAGTCACACATATTATTTAGAATGGATTGAAAACAAAGCATTTTAATTGTATTTTGTCACCTCCATTCAATCTCTTTTCTCTTATTGTTTGTATTCAAGGCTTGACATGAACTTTTTAATGGCTAGTGGTTCTCCAAAGCATTTTCACCGGCCACAGTTTTGGCATCAATACCATGAGGAAAACTGCCAAATAGATATTTTTAATATCATCTCATAATTTGTCAGCAGGTTTATTAGACTGCTGTTACTTTAAGAGCTGATGCATTACACTGTTACACATGCGTTTACTTTCTCAATGGTTTATGTTCACAAAACAGTGTGTTTACGTGAAGGCATTATTGTGTGTGTATTTGACCGTTTAAGCGCAATAATCAGCAAAAAGAGCTCAAATTAGTGCTGAGAGTCGGCTTTATGTGAGTGTGAGCACAAAATATGCGAGAATGAGTAAATGATGTGCGTTTGGATGGAGCGCTCAACAACGCCATTAGAACATAAGAGCTCAGTCAATGCTTTGGCAAGCTAACGCTTTTTAAACCATACAATAAAGCTAAATTCAAACTAAAGGCCAATTTAAAAAACAGGTACAGTAAAAAGTGCACAAATCTGTTTTGTTTGGGCAGTATTTGTGGCAGTCAAGAAATCAAAGGGCAGATATAGCATCAGTGTGTATGTTTGAGGCAAAATATAACTACACACGACTTCAGCGTTTCATGATGAAGTGTGTTATATTTTGACTCTATAAAGCGTTCTTCTCTTACTTGCACCTTAAAAAGGTTTTTGCGCTAATGCATTGTTAAAATAATCAGTGTGTTCTGTAATTGTCCCATATAAAACTTTAATGTCACATTTAAAAATAATTCACAACATTAAAACATCCTTTATTCAATCATTTTATCGAATTTAACACGTCTTTACAGAAGGTGCTGAATCGATTCATTCAGTTCTAGAAGTGCTTTAAGCAAGTCACGTTATTTAAAGGGGAAGTTCAAGCATCAACGAGTAACAAAACTACACTGAATCAGTATTTATTCTTATTATTTTCATGTGAAATGTAATAATAACACGTAATTATGCATTTATGCCTGAGAACAATTTCTTAGCAACTAGGGATTGCATGCATATATAAATATAAATATATATATATATACAGGCCTATGGGCTATACAGGCACCTGGCAACACAATGGTATTACTGGTATTAACTTTAATCCTTAGTAGCAAATATAGTTTGGAATGTGTGTATGTATTTATTAATTAATACCAGTAATACCAATGTTACTTTTAAAAATTTGACTGGGGGAACCAATAAGGATTTCGCCTAGGGCGTCAAAATGGCTAGAAACGGCCCTGAATACGAGCAATCCCACGGGAGAAATTCAAGCCCTGTAACAGCAACAATATTCATCCGGAGCAAACAAGTGAGTGAGTGGAGGCGGGGTTTGTGTGTCACTCACTGTCGCTGTCACTACATTGCACTTAATTATTATTTCAGATGCCTTTTTAAAAGACTACAACTGAAAAACATTTTTTCAAGGTGCCAAGTATACCTGCATTTGCCAGGTTGATGGGTGTTAATGTCAAGCCCTGTTCGTATTGTATTGCTCCTGTAAAGTGTGTTCTGATTCTCTCACCAGCCAGTGCCAGTAGTGTGATGGCCAGGATGCGGCCCATGTTCCTGAGGAAGCGCTGTGCTGTGGCACGCAGGCGGGCGGCCAACTGTGCCGCCCCGCTGCTCGAGTAAGGACCCTCCTCATCCTCAGTCTCACTATAGGACATTCCCTCGTCTACTCTCTCTACATCGTCATCCTCGTCTTCTGTTTCGTCCTCCTAAAAAGAAGAGGACAGAGACATGTCACATGGAAAAAAAATGCAAACCGCAGATCCAAATGACATTCAGCTCCCCCTTTTTGCATGTAAAACAAGGGCAAGCTCCGCCTCCGTGGGTCTAATGGGTGGAGTTACAGGGCATTCTGCGACCTTTTTTCCTGCTGGTGCAACTGAATTTGGTTAGAGGTCGCACTGGTTCGACCACCGCGGTGCCCAACTGATAAGAGCAGATGTGAGAAACATCGAACGGAGCCGTGCTACTCGTTTGAGCTGCGCTGCACAAACCGCTTATCATCTTGGAGCAATACCAGACAGCGAAGTGCGAGCTCATACACGCGCCGAACTCATGACACACAGTGCTGGGAGATCCAGAGAGAAAGCGTTTGAATTCACTGCAGAATATATAACATCTCTACTGTGAGATCTAGTGAAGCGTTCGGTGCAGAATTCAGCTATAAACCACAGATATCAGATCAGACAGAGCTGACGTGGACACCAGGAGAATCATTCAGGGGTTTCAGTCACAAAGAAACATTCACCATGGATTTAATGTTGTAAACACATGGGATTGTGGAAGAAAAAGTCGCATATTTTGTATTTTTTATTACATCATTAATCTCAGGGGTCGTACTTTTGAGAGTGAAATTCAAGTGTTTCACACTTTTCCCAGCACTTCAAAGCTCTAAATATTACCCAGTTTTAATATTATTTTTAGTTTGATGATTTGTAAAACTAAAAGTTAAAATTTGTAGGCCACTTTATGGCAAAAAAAGCACTTTCATTTAAAAAAAAGACATGAAATGACCACTATAACCGGTAGATGGCGGCAGAGGAGCACTTATTTGACTTATTAGGCATTTTAACTCTTTAATATATATGGGAAAAAGTAGGAAGTCACAAAGTCTCAAGAAAAACTAAAACTTTCCTTCAAATTGTGACTGAATTACACAGAAACAAGTAAAGAGCGCTCCTTTTAGTTCAGTGTGATACTATAGAAGAACAATAACACATTTAATACGAGTGGAATATTAAAATGTTCCTTATAACAATGAGGTTTTTGCACATTACTGTTAATAAAGTTCTGCATATCAATTCAAGTGCATCACTTCACTGTTATATTTCCAATAAACAAACATGTACTATTATGAGTAACTGCACTTATTGACTAAAACCATGCAAAAGAATAGTAATTTTATGATTAAATTAACTTCATGATACATTTTCCTCCAGCGCCACCAAATCAGGTGCTGTCGCCACAGCTCTCTAATATTAGTCTGGAGCCCTGAGTTATGTTCAGAGATAGGGTTATATGGGTTATATATGTTGTCTAACCCTGTAACGTCCAGGGAGGGAAGGCTGGATGTCATTTCATAAGCCTCATAGCATAACTGCCCAGATCATATTTGGCCAAAAAAATGACTTAGGCAAATGCTATGAGGCTAACAATTTGGCTGTGCAGCGAGCAGCTTCTCCATAAAGCCTCGCTATACTTCAAACAAACTGGTGTGACGTCTGAGGATTTTGAACAAAATGTGTAACACTACGTTGGTCACAGAGCTTATTTTCTGCAATAATACCAAAGTCAATGGAAAAATCATATTGGGTTTTTGACAAGGGCGATGCTAACTTCCGGGTTGGCATACGAAACTACATAATCCATACAGCACTGGTGCGAACGGGACAACGTTTTAATGGGGACATAAAGGAAAAAACTGTGTTTAATCTGAGAATATCAGCAGCCACACTATTACATTTCTCCTAGTCTCAGCTGGTATTGATATTGAATCAAGAGTTTTAAGAATTTGAGCTTGTCCTGTGGGTCAGACTTTCTGTGGGTGTGCTGTATGAGTCCAGCCCTAAACACTGAGGACCAGGAGTCTGGCCAACTAGCAATTACTTTGGGCTTATTAGTCAAACGAGATCTACTTTTTACATAACTGACTTAAAAGAGTTATGATCATCTAATTATGAACAAATCAGATGACTAACTTGTAAGACTAGTCTAAGCTGTTTATGCAGCTGGCCACTGATGCTATACTGAATGTCAAAAGTCTCATTTTGCAGGACTAACTTCTAACATCTGCCCCATTTGCTGATCTCTTGAATATGAAACCTGTGTTAGACTCGAGGGCATGGGAAGGTTGGATTCCAGTCTTTCCAGCCCAGTGTCTTATCAGTGTCCAGCAGTGTAAGGGTCGTCCCTCTCTCCCCAGCCTCATGTGACTCGATTAACACCATCTCCAACACTAAACACTGAGCCTCAAGAAGGCATCAGCTGCCCTTTGGAAGGACCCATGTAATGAATCTCTAAACCTTAATTAGTAAGTCAGCTATACACTCCCAGGGAAAAAAATATGTGTAAAAATGTTGACCTTTACTAGTACAGCAGCTCGTCACTGGGGCAGGTACCTTATCTTTGTACCCTATTTACCCCTAAAACATTCATAGTAGTACCTTAAATTAAAGGGCCTGATAAACTCTTCACTTATGGGTGAAAAGAAAAGCAAGGAGCATCACAGCATAAAAACTGTGAAAAACCAGTGTCAGAAGAAATGAATCAGAGAAGATTTACAGCTAAAAGAAGGCGGAGCCCCAGAGCCACGCCCACCTATTACATCATCGCACAGACCAATGGGAGTTCCAGAACTTTTCTGGAAAGTTCCGGTTTGGGACCTCGAACTCTCGAAACAAACTCCAAATGAACTTTAGTTTGAACTGACGTCACACAAGTTCATTCTGTGATTTCACTTGAAGTATACTGGGATCTTAAGGGTACATATTACTAGGCATAGATAAGGTAACAAAGTTGTCTCTTTAAAGGTACGGATCCCAGTGACAACTTACAAATGTTTTGTACAATTGACAAAATGTGCAAAGTGCAATTTTTGCTTTGGATAAAAGCATTTGCTAAATGCATATTTCCTGACAGGGGATACATTTGATATAAAAGATATTGTATAATTGCTATGCAAAACAACCATTTGAATCAGCCAGAGCTGGTCTGTTTGGCTGGTTTTAGAGGGGTTGCGGGTACTTGTAAGGGTCAGACTGGGAAACCACTGGTTGGGTCAAGGGTCAACCTTAGGTTGGTTTAGCCCTAAAGGGGTCTTCGGGACAAATGTGGGCAAACATGTTGTTTTTCCTCAATCTGAGTGGTAAATGTCTTGGATACTTTTCCTAAATATGCCACCTGAACAAACACAAAAAAATGGACTCTATTCAACAATGTTATGTGGTTGAAAAAACATTTCTTAATTGGTCCTTTGTGGACAAAAGTGGGCACCCATAGGAAATGAATGGGAAATACTATAACTCATTTGAGTTTTGAAATTGTCCAATAAAAATCAATAAATTCAACACAATGCAGATCATTCATACACACAAATGAAGGGGTGAGCCTATACAGCATTCTCAATGTGACACACACATATGGAGGGATTTTTGGGTCAGATTATAAACTAAAAGTCTAAAACTAAAAGTCTTAAACCAAAACTAAAAATCTAAATTTGAAACTTAAAGTCCAAGTCGAAAATTAATTTGGTATTTAGAATTGGCCATTTTCTATTTAGGGTTGGGCATTTGGTCATTTAGCCATTTAGGATTGAGGATTGGGGATTTGGGGATTTAGGATTGGGCATTTGAGGATTGAGGATTGGGGAGTGTATGCAAAATAGGAGGCGTGGCCCAAATACTGGAGGCTGGGTTTGAAAGGGCTGGTGTGCAGAGGCACCTTATGGACAGCAGAGGGAGCTCCCAGTGTTAAGGAGCACACTGTAATGAAACCAAGCGGGCAGTGGCGGCTGTAATCATATATATGATATAAATATATATATATGATTACAGCCGCTCACTCGTTCCGTTTGCACTGGGAGCTCCCTCTGCTGTCCATAAGGTGCCTCTGCGCACCAGCCATTTCAAACCCAGCCTCCAGTATTTGGGCCACACCTCCTAATTTGCATACACTCCCCAATCCTCAAATCCCCAATCCTCAATCCTAAATGGCTAAATGATTAAATGCCCAATCCTAAATACCAAATTCCCAATCCTAAATTCCCAATCCTAAATCCCCAATTCTAAATCCTAAATGGCTAAATGACCAAATGCCCAACCCTAAATAGAAAATGCCCAATCCTAAATACCAAATTCCCAATCCTAAATGGCTAAATGATTAAATGCCCAATCCTAAATACCAAATTCCCAATCCTAAATCCCCAATCCTAAATCCTAAATGGCTAAATGACCAAATGCCCAACCCTAAAAACCAAATTAATTTTCGACTTGGACTTTAAGTTTCAAATTTCAATTTTTAGTTTTGGTTTAAGACTTTTAGTTTTAGACTTTTAGTTTATAATCTGACCCAAAAATCCCTCCATACACACACACACTTTCACAAAAAAACTAATCCTGTGTGTATCCTGAGCTTTCAGATGCCATATGGACCTTACATGCTTCCATCTCCTCCTCTGGACGCTTATTGTAACATCATGGGAAGCTGTAAACAAAACACAGTTTCCTGATGGAAAGACGCCAGAAGTTGTGCTGTTTGGGGTTATGAAAATGCCTGCTGTATGTCGAGTCGTTTTTTCCTTCTCTTGATTTTCCCTTTTTCCTTTCAGGGCTTTCTGCTTCATGCACTTGTGTGTTGAGAGCGTATTCAGGACCCAACTTTATTTATAAGTTTCATAACATGTCTTCATAAGCCACCTACCAATCAGGACTAACTCTCCAGGTTATGAAGTTTAAATCAAACAGTAATACATGCAATTATGAAACTATTTATGAAACGCGTTTCTTTTCTCCTCAGTAGAGCAGCGAGTGCAGAGACATGTAGAAACGCATCAGGCTGTAATTGCGTTTCCCATTCGTTCAGTCTCATACCGCGGGCCAATACTTAGAAATGTGTTGCTTAAATATTATGTTGTTCCTACACCAATTTACAAGACAGGTGGTTGCAAGTTGGCTAAAATGCTACAATGCCCTAAATGTTGGGATAGATCAGTAGTTACACTGTTGTAGAAGACATGTGGAGATGAAAATTGCTACTCTTAATAACCCGACACACCCAGTTCAGAACATGGAGCGATCTGCAAACAAGATGATGATTTGAAGTGGGTGTAATAAATAAAGTCCAAGCAATTTACTAAGGAAACATAGTAGTTTGAAAGCTTTTGAACAGTTATAGCGCCACCTATGGTCAGATATCCATAAAGGTTTGCATGCTTGTTTAGAATCATGTGTTGCATGTGCTCGCCTGAGTTCTGAGTGAGAATGAGGTGTTCTACATCACATGGTATGCAATCCTTTATGCACATGAAAAACGTGAAGGCACCCCCTGGTGGCTGATTTCTTTCGAATTTCTCACGTTCCGATCGGCCTCCAGTAAGTAACCTTGTCTGACAGCCACTCGAACTTCATTGGCCGACGGCAACCATATAGTCAATAGAAATTGTGACTTTTTTCAATATAATTATTGATTATCAGACTCCAGAGAATCTCTCTGCACTGGTTTGATTCTGGGCGACTAGTTCACAAAAGTAATAATCCAAAATACTAAAAATTGTGCTAAGGTGAGTCTGCAACGAATGGTTTAGGAGTTATGAGCCATTATGCTCTTTTGAGCGCTGTAGCGCCCCCGTCAGGCCGATCGGGGCGAGCTTTGGTGCTGCTGTAGACGGTGTGAGTACTACCAGCCCTCAAAGTTTCAAATCTCTACGACTTAAGGTTTGGTCTGCCCAATCACTTTTAGAGGAGAATGATGATCCTTGAAAATTTTGACAATTACAGTACAGTTTCAGCGATACACGCCTGAACCCCTAATACAACTATAATTGGTGCTTGCTAAGGCCAGTAGGTTTTTAAAAAAACAGTTTTTAAATTGCAGAGTTTCAGATGGGCATCAGGGTATTCCAGAAAGCAGGTTATGGGACATAACCAGCTTTGTTTAAGAGTAAGTAAGCGGATAACCTCAACTTTCAGTTCCAAAAACGGAGGTAACTTTGATGATGTGTAAGTAGCCATAGCAACTCACTCCTGAACATCACCTGTGTAACCATAGCAACTCACTCTCTGAACATCACCTGTGTAACCATAGCAACTCACTCCTGAACATCACCTGTGTAACCATAGCAACTCACTCTCTGAACATCACCTGTGTAACCATAGCAACTCACTCTCTGAACATCACCTGTGTAACCATAGCAACTCACTCCCTGAACATCACCTGTGTAACCATAGCAACTCACTCCTGAACATCACCTGTGTAACCATAGCAACTCACTCCCTGAACATCACCTGTGTAACCATAGCAACTCACTCTCTGAACATCACCTGTGTAACCATAGCAACTCACTCCCTGAACATAACCTGTGTAACCATAGCAACTCACTCCCTGAACATAACCTGTGAGTAACCATAGCAACTCACTCCCTGAACATAACCTGTGTAACCATAGCAACTCACTCCCTGAACATAACCTGTGAGTAACCATAGCAACTCACTCTCTGAACATCACCTGTGTAACCATAGCAACTCACTCTCTGAACATCACCTGTGTAACCATAGCAACTCACTCTCTGAACATCACCTGTGTAACCATAGCAACTCACTCCCTGAACATAACCTGTGTAACCATAGCAACTCACTCCCTGAACATAACCTGTGAGTAACCATAGCAACTCACTCTCTGAACATCACCTGTGTAACCATAGCAACTCACTCTCTGAACATAACCTGTGTGTAACCATAGCAACTCACTCCCTGAACATCACCTGTGTAACCATAGCAACTCACTCCCTGAACATCACCTGTGTAACCATAGCAACTCACTCCCTGAACATAACCTGTGAGTAACCATAGCAACTCACTCTCTGAACATCACCTGTGTAACCATAGCAACTCACTCTCTGAACATCACCTGTGTAACCATAGCAACTCACTCCCTGAACATCACCTGTGTAACCATAGCAACTCACTCTCTGAACATCACCTGTGTAACCATAGCAACTCACCCCCTGAACATCACCTGTGAGTAACCATAGCAACTAACTCCCTGAACATCACCTGGTCCGGAGCGGCTCATGTTCCAGGGTAGGTTTGCTTAAGAGGTATTCAGATGCATGTTATATTATTAGTGTAGTTATGTTAATATAACTAAATATGTCATATAGTAACAGTTATATAATATACAATATTATTTATTAATTCTAAAGCACTATGAGCACATTATATATATATATATATATATATATATATATATATATATATATATA
>CM040912.1:1677500-1692500 GCA_023029165.1 Gobiocypris rarus
TATAACAAAGAGGAAGCCATTGGGAACAACAGCAACTCAACAATCCCAGAGCGGGTCAGCGCATGCTGAGGGTCACAGTGCGCAGAAGTCACCAACTTTCTGCAGAGTCAATCGCTCCAGACCTCCAAACTCCTGTGGCCTTCAGATGAGCTCAAGAACAGTGCGGAGAGAGCTTCATGGAATGGGTTTCCATGGCGAGCAGCTCATCCAAGCCTTACATCACCAAGAGCAATGCAAAGCGTGGGATGCAGTGGGGTAAAGCACGCCACCACTGGACTCTAGAGCAGTGAGACGTGTTCTCTGAGTGACCAATCACGCTTCTCTGTCTGACCATCCCATGGACAGGTCTGGGTTTGGCGGTTGCCAGGGGAACGGGACTTGCCTGACTGCATTGTGCCAAGTGTAAAGTTTGGTGGAGGGGGGATTATGGGGTGGGGTTGTTTTTCAGGGGTTGGCCCCTTAGTTCCAGTGAAAGGAACTCTTAATGCTTCACCAAGACATTTTGGACAATTTCATGCTCTCATCTTTGTGGGATCAGTTTGGGGACGGCCCCTTCCTGTCCCAACATGACTGCGCTCCAGTGCACAAAGCGTCGCTCCATAAAGACATGGATGAGCGAGTTTGGTGTGGAGGAACTGGACTGGCCTGCACAGAGTCCTGACCTTATCCCGATAGAACACCTTTGGGATGAATTAAGCCCTATTCGCACGGGATTAGTATTATCTGGGGACCTCTGGTGATTTGTAATAATTGCAGAGAATGTCTGTGATCTTAATCCCGTGCGAATCGCCATGTCCGTAATTTGGCCAGGATTAGGCAGATCGTATATCATTTTTGCAAGGTTTTTGTTTCCCGTGTGCATTTCTATCTTTATCTTTCACCAAGAAAGGAGGCTTGCTGCACTTTTATGAATTCCCGCACGGATTATACTTTCACTTTAGAATGAGTACCAATTTGGGAGCAAATTGCTTGAATGGTGTGTTTAATATTAATATCAATACTATTCTTAATGAAAAACATAACAACAGAACAGAACAATGACAAGCTCGCTTAAATCTGCGCTTTTACATTTAGCTTTGAAACTGAATCTTCCGCCGTATATTTCCAGCTTCTCACTCGTGATAAATGAGATCTGACTCCTGCCGCTGGTCTGTGCTCAGGTCAGTTTTTAATTGTAGCGTCTGTTCTCTAACTGAACCATTTTTATTACTAATAAACAATAAAACGATATCATTATGATTTCATACAGCTACATCTATAACGAAAAAAACATTTACAAGTCTTGACATCATATCCGGGAGAAAGGCTAAGTCAGTAAATTTGAGTAAAATCCCAGGCTTTGCTTATCCCGTGCGAATGCGCCACGCGAAATTCAGATGTGGGGGGGTACTTTCTAAATTACACGAGGTCCCCAGATAATACTAATCCTGTGAGAATAGGGCTTTAGAGCGGAGACTGCGAGCCAGGCCTTCTCGTCCAACATCAGTGCCTGACCTCACAAATGCGCTTCCCATAATTCCCATAAACACACTCCTAAACCTTGAGGAAAGCCTTCCCAGAAGAGCTGAAGCTGTTAGAGCTGCAAAGGGTGGGCCGACTCCATATTAAACCCTACGGATTAGGAATGGGATGGCATTAAAGTTCATGTGCATGGAAAGGCATGCGTCCCAAAGTTTTGGAAATATAGAGTGTATATATTTATATATATGGGCATGGGCAACATTAGCATTGCAAAGCATTTTTTTTACATAATGTCTGGCGGTTATTTTATCTTAACATAAGGTACACTTAGACAGGAAGCTTCCACCTGACCAACTTATAAAATCAAAACCACAATTATTTTTTTTACATGATATAAAGAGGCAGGTAATTGTTAAATCGATAACATTACGTAACAAAGTGGAGGCATGGAGCATATGCATCTCGTGGTCAGAATATTTTATAGATATAGTCGTTCCTGAGTATATCACATTTGCTTGGCAAAACTTCAGGAAGAAAAAAATAAGAGAGCAATATGAACTAAATTAACTGGTGTGAGTCAAGGAATACCAAAATGTCCACCTAATAATAATAATAATAATAATAATAAGCAGTCAAAGTAAAGTTTAGCTTAGAGTGATACGTAGCAGAGGCATTAGGGAACTGCCTAACCCTTTTCATATACCGATTTGAGAGCTCATTTTGAAACAATGGCCACAGTAAGCAGGGAAACGGACTTCTGTCCCACTTTATATTTCATGTCTATCAGGCCGTGAGGAAACATTACTCCACATGTTCCCATGATGAGCTGCAGGAACACCCGGAGAACCGAAGAGGCTCACCTCATGGAGAAGTGAGGACATGTGCGGGACGAGCCCTTCCTCTCTCTTCTTCAGCAGACGGCAACAGAGGATGAGGGTGATCAGAGAGATGATGAAGACGCCCAGATCTGGGGTCAGGAGCCACACCACAGCCCAGGGGTCATCCAGGGGCAGCCTGTGGAGCGAGCGCAGACACCCCCGTTACACACAGGACAGAGCAAGCGGAATCAAAAATAATCATGTAATAATACATTAAATTAAATTAAATAATTTAATATTTTATTTAATATTTTATTTATTTTATAAATAAAATAAAAGAACAAAATAATAATAAATATAATTAAATTAAATATATTTATAATAATTAAATAAATAAAATAATAAATTAAATTACATTAAATAATTAAATTTAATATTTTAATTATTTTTTAAATTAAATTAAATAATACAATAAAATAACAAAATAATAATACATTTAATTAAATAGAATATTTAAAAAAAATAAAACAAAACAAAAAAAAAATTAAACAGTCTAAAATGCATCTAAAACAATAATAACAATTTATTGGGTATCACAAATAGGGCTTGGAAATGGCCAAATATCATAAAGTAAATAAAATAAAACATCAAACATTATTTTATGATAATTATAACATAATGACTGTAAGATCTGTAAAGTTGATTTGAAACAACGCATTATTTAAAAAATAAGATTAAAAAAATTAAATGAAAAAATAAAATACTAAATTTTGGGTATCATAAGTTCATGATTAGGCCTTAAAATGCCTAAATATACTATATTCAAATAAAGCTATATGCTCTGATCTGTTCAAAGCGAATATAAGACATTACGATTTTATAAACATGACCGTAATGATAGAAATTAATTGACAGTAAAACTAAAGCCAGCTAACCCGACAACAACAGGCCTGATTTAGCTCTTAATAACAGTTACAGTAATAAATACAGCAGTCGTCTGTATTCATGCTCTGCTATAAACCAGCTTCAGCTTTATTCTGCAGAAACATGATCATATTCTCTGGCTGAATATTGCAGAACGCGTGGCTTTATTGTTTCCATGGAGACGCATCACGCTTCTCACGTGACCACCGCAGCCGCACCAGCGCAGGATGACCGCTCAGCTGCATCCGGTTATTTCGTTTTTTTATTCAAAATATTCACAAACTTGCTAACTATGTCATGAACTATCTGATATTCTGATGTTCAAATGTGTGTGAGTTGATCAATACCGCGCGATGGGCGGCGCCTCACAGAATCGGATCTGTCGGATCACATTAATGTCTCACGAAACACATGACAGTAAGAACTGGAGAAGAATAAAGTATACAGTCACTATATAATGTGTGTCTGATGTGAATAAAACACGTAGTCGAGTTATCTTAACTGTGTGAAGGGAGTGTTTTTGCCGCTTCCATAGACATGAGTGTGTATTTTTTGCTAGTACTCTTTACAGCGTTTACATAAAACCTCAAATAAACACGAGGCTGAATCCAGCTTCTTATTCGCAGCTTCTTATTGACGCTATCCGGTCCACCTTAAAGACGCGACGCTTCGCGTCTTTGGTTTCTTATTCACGCTCAATTTAGGGACCGTGCGGTTTTACTCTTTTTCACGCTTTTTAAGGGATTGTGTTGCTTTTTGTCCATTTTCAGAATAAATAAATAATATATTAGCGAAGATTGACTGTAAAATATTAAGGCACATTCAATATAATTACAGTTTCATTTCATATGCCATCAGCTAAATGTAGGGACCATGTGGTTTTTCTCTTATTCACACGTTTGATACTATTGTGTCTATTTTCAGAAAAGAATAATAAACTATTTTAAAAGGTAATTTACACAGAAATATCAGTGAAGAAAAATCTTCAATCATTGTACTTGAATGCTTTGAATGAATTAATAAATCAATACAAGGTAAGGTAACTAGAGATTAATGCCAGCTCCAGCTTGGATCCAGCCTCTGAAGACTTCAGATGTACCAACACCAGATGACACCTACCCTGCAAGGCCTCCAGAACATCAAATATGGATGAAATACAAAATGTATAATCATGTTATCATTGCTTTGAAATGCAAACTAATTTTGCTTAAATGGATAGATGATATTTGTCAATACTGTAATTAATATCTTACAGCTGTACCTTCTGATTTAATTGATTAATTAAATTGGCTTGAAAGAGCCATTGCGTTATGGTTACTGTACCATTTTGATGCTATTGATCCAATCTGACAATGCAGTTAGAAGAGCCATCACATTCTGGACCCATTTGGGGAAGTACAACATTTCACTGGTGCTCTATACCTATCGTGCTTGAATATCATAATTTAAATTTTCGAAAAATTGTACTGTAGCGTTATGAATTTATGGACCAACGAATTTGACAAACGACAGTACAGTAAGAGCCTTTGCATTAATGGCACAAGTGGCCCATTTGGAGGCGCTATATCTCGGCTGCCTTTATGGTGCGTACACAGTTCTACTGGGGCATTATACCCAGTGTGCCCGACTGTCATCATGCAAAATTACAGACATTTTTACTGTAGCATTTTGAAGTTATGGATTCATGAATTTGTCACATATGACAGTACAGTTAGAATAGCTATTGCATTGTTTGCCCATTTGGAGGCGCTATCTCGGCTGCCTTTATGGGTGCGTTCACAGTTCTACTGGGGTATTATACCCAGTGTGCCCGACTGTCATCATGCAAAATTACAGACATTTTTACTGTAGCATTTTGAAGTTATGGATTCATGAATTTGACATGTATGACAATACAGTTAGAATAGCTATTGCATTGTTTGCCCATTTGGAGGCGCTATATCTCGGCTGCCTTTATGGGTGCGTTCACAGTTCTACTGGGGCATTATACCCAGTGTACCCGACTGTCACCATGCAAAATTACAGACATTTTTACTGTAGCATTTTGAAGTTATGGATTCATGAATTTGACATGTATGACAATACAGTTAGAATAGCTATTGCATTGTTGGCCCATTTGGAGGAGCTATATCTCGGCTGCCTTTATGGGTGCGTTCACAGTTCTACTGGGGCATTATACCCAGTGTGCCCGACTGTCATCGTGCAAAATTACAGACATTTTTACTGTAGCATTTTGAAGTTATGGATTCATGAATTTGTCACATATGACAGTACAGTTAGAATAGCTATTGCATTGTTTGCCCATTTGGAGGCGCTATATCTCGGCTGCCTTTATGGGTGCGTTCACAGTTCTACTGGGGTATTATACCCAGTGTGCCCGACTGTCATCGTGCAAAATTACAGACATTTTTACTGTAGCATTTTGAAGTTATGGATTCATGAATTTGTCACATATGACAGTACAGTTAGAATAGCTATTGCATTGTTTGCCCATTTGGAGGCGCTATATCTCGGCTGCCTTTATGGGTGCGTACACAGTTCCACTAGGGCATTATACCCAGTGTGCCCGACTGTCATCATGCAAAATTCCAGACATTTTTACTGTAGCATTTTGAAGTTATGGATTCATCAATTTGACATGTATGACAATACAGTTAGAATAGCTATTGCATTGTTGGCCCATTTGGAGCGCTATATCTCGGCTGCCTTTATGGGTGCGTTCACAGTTCTACTGGGGCATTATAACCAGTGTACCCGACTGTCACCATGCAAAATTACAGACATTTTTACTGTAGCATTTTGAAGTTATGGATTTATGAATTTGACATGTATGACAATACAGTTAGAATAGCTATTGCATTGTTTGCCCATTTGGAGCGCTATATCTCGGCTGCCTTTATGGGTGCGTTCACAGTTCTACTGGGGCATTATAACCAGTGTACCCGACTGTCACCATGCAAAATTACAGACATTTTTACTGTAGCATTTTGAAGTTATGGATTCATGAATTTGACATGTATGACAATACAGTTAGAATAGCTATTGCATTGTTTGCCCATTTGGAGCGCTATATCTCGGCTGCCTTTATGGGTGCGTTCACAGTTCTACTGGGGCATTATACCCAGTGTACCCGACTGTCACCATGCAAAATTACAGACATTTTACTGTAGCATTTTGAAGTTATGGATTCATGAATTTGACATGTATGACAATACAGTTAGAATAGCTATTGCATTGTTTGCCCATTTGGAGGCGCTATATCTCGGCTGCCTTTATGGGTGCGTTCACAGTTCCACTGGGGCATTATACCCAGTGTACCCGACTGTCACCATGCAAAATTACAGACATTTTTACTGTAGCATTTTGAAGTTGTGGATTCATGAATTTGTCACATATGACAGTACAGTTAAAATAGCTATTGCATTGTTGGCCCATTGGAGGCGCTATATCTCGGCTGCCTTTATGGGTGCGTTCACAGTTCTACTGGGGCATTATACCCAGTGTGCCCGACTGTCATCATGCAAAATTACAGACATTTTTACTGTAGCATTTTGAAGTTGTGGATTCATGAATTTGTCACATATGACAGTACAGTTAAAATAGCTATTGCATTGTTGGCCCATTGGGCGCTATATCTCGGCTGCCTTTATGGGTGCGTTCACAGTTCCACTAGGGCATCATACCCAGTGTGCCCGACTGTCACCATGCAAAATTACAGACATTTTTACTGTAGCGTTATGAATTTATGGATTCATGAATTTGACATGTATGACAATACAGTTAGAATAGCTATTGCATTGTTTGCCCATTTGGAGGCGCTATATCTCGGCTGCCTTTATGGGTGCGTTCACAGTTCTACTGGGGTATTATACCCAGTGTGCCCGACTGTCATCATGCAAAATTCCAGACATTTTACTGTAGCATTTTGAAGTTGTGGATTCATGAATTTGTCACATATGACAGTACAGTTAGAATAGCTATTGCATTGTTGGCCCATTTGGAGGCGCTATATCTCGGCTGCCTTTATGGGTGCGTTCACAGTTCTACTGGGGCATTATACCCAGTGTGCCCGACTGTCACCATGCAAAATTACAGACATTTTTACTGTAGCATTTTGAAGTTATGGATTCATGAATTTGACATGTATGACAATACAGTTAGAATAGCTATTGCATTGTTTGCCCATTTGGAGGCGCTATATCTCGGCTGCCTTTATGGGTGCGTTCACAGTTCTACTGGGGCATTATAACCAGTGTACCCGACTGTCACCATGCAAAATTCCAGACATTTTTACTGCAGCATTTTGAAGTTATGGATTCATGAATTTGACATGTACTGTATCTACAATGACAACAACAACAACAACAACAACAAACGTGGAAAACCATTGAGATAAATAAATTACTTTGTTTAATGCTGAGTAAAATTTATTTTCAGTTCTTCAAAGCCAGTCGTTATTTCTTTGCACAGTGGACAATAACATAAAAACCATAAACATACAAGTGTAAAATATACTTAAAATGTATGGATCCATAACTTCCCAATGCTAATAAAAACATGTCTATATTTTGGCGTGGTGACAGTCATGTGCACTGCGAATACAATTCCAGTTAAAATTTTAACGCACCCTCTGAGGCAGCGGAGATAAAGCGCCTCCAATTGGGCAAATAATGCAATTTCTCATGTTACTGTATGTCATATCTCAGATTAATTGGATAATATCTCAATAATTATACAGTAAAATTGCTCATAATGTTGCATGGTGACAGTCAGGTGCACTGGGATTAAGGTCCCTGTTAAAATATTAACGCATCCTCTAAGGCAGCGGAGATATAGCGCCTCAATTGGGCCAATAGTGCAATTTCTCATGTTACTGTATGTCATATCTCTCAGATTAATGGGATAATATCTCAATAATGCAACAGTAAAATTGCTTATAATGTTGCATGGTGACAGTCGGGCACACTGGGTATAATGCCCTAGTGGAACTGTGAACGCACCCATAAAGGCAGCCGAGATATAGCGCCTCCAAATGGGCAAACAATGCAATAGCTATTCTAACTGTACTATCATATGTGACAAATTCATGAATCCATAACTTCAAAATGCTTCAGTAAAAATGTCTGTAATTTTGCATGGTGACAGTTGGGCACACTGGGTATAATGCCCCAGTAGAACTGTGAACGCACCCATAAAGGCAGCCGAGATATAGCGCCTCCAAATGGGCAAACAATGCAATAGCTATTCTAACTGTACTATCATATGTGACAAATTCAGGAATCCATAACTTCAAAATGCTACAGTAAAAATGTCTGGAATTTTGCATGGTGACAGCTGGGCACACTGGGTATAATGGCCCAGTAGAACTGTGAACGCACCCATAAAGGCAGCCGAGATATAGCGCTCCAAATGGGCAAACAATGCAATAGTTATTCTAACTGTACTATCATATGTGACAAATTCATGAATCCATAACTTCAAAATGCTACAGTAAAAATGTCTGGAATTTTGCATGGTGACAGCTGGGCACACTGGGTATAATGGCCCAGTAGAACTGTGAACGCACCCATAAAGGCAGCCGAGATATAGCGCCTCCAAATGGGCAAACAATGCAATAGTTATTCTAACTGTACTATCATATGTGACAAATTCATGAATCCATAACTTCAAAATGCTACAGTAAAAATGTCTGGAATTTTGCATGGTGACAGTCGGGTACACTGGTTATAATGCCCCAGTAGAACTGTGAACGCACCCATAAAGGCAGCCGAGATATAGCGCCTCCAAATGGGCAAACAATGCAATAGTTATTCTAACTGTACTATCATATGTGACAAATTCATGAATCCATAACTTCAAAATGCTACAGTAAAAATGTCTGTAATTTTGCATGATGACAGTCGGGCACACTGGGTATAATGCCCCAGTAGAACTGTGAACGCACCCATAAAGGCAGCCGAGATATAGCGCCTCCAAATGGGCAAACAATGCAATAGCAATTCTAACTGTACTGTCATATGTGACAAATTCATGAATCCATAACTTCAAAATGCTACAGTAAAAATGTCTGTAATTTTGCATGATGACAGTCGGGCACACTGGGTATAATACCCCAGTAGAACTGAACGCACCCATAAAGGCAGCGAGATATAGCGCCCAAATGGGCAAACAATGCAATAGCTATTCTAACTGTACTATCATATGTGACAAATTCATGAATCCATAACTTCAAAATGCTACAGTAAAAATGTCTGTAATTTTGCATGATGACAGTCGGGCACACTGGGTATAATGCCCCAGTAGAACTGTGAACGCACCCATAAAGGCAGCCGAGATATAGCGCTCCAAATGGGCAAACAATGCAATAGCTATTCTAACTGTACTATCATATGTGACAAATTCATGAATCCATAACTTCAAAATGCTACAGTAAAAATGTCTGTAATTTTGCATGATGACAGTCGGGCACACTGGGTATAATGCCCCAGTAGAACTGTGTACGCACGCACCCATAAAGGCAGCCGAGATATAGCGCCTCCAAATGGGCCACTTGTGCCATTAATGCAAAGGCTCTTACTGTACTGTCATTTGTCAAATTCGTTGGTCCATAAATTCATAACGCTACAGTACAATTTTTGAAAATTTAAATTATGATATTCAAGCACGATAGTTATAGAGCATTAGTGAAATGTTGTACTTCCCAAATGGGTCCAGAATGTGATGGCTCTCTTCTAACTGCATTGTCAGATTGGATCAATAGCATCAAAATGGTACAGTAACCATAACGCAATGGCTCTTTCAAGCCAATTTAATTAATCAATTAAATCAGAAGGTACAGCTGTAAGATATTACAATTACAGTATTGACAAATATCATCTATCCATTTAAGCAAAATTAGTTTGCATTTCAAAGCAATGATAACATGATTATACATTTTGTATTTCATCCATATTTGATGTTCTGGAGGCCTTGCAGGGTAGGTGTCATCTGGTGTTGGTACATCTGAAGTCTTCAGAGGCTGGATCCAAGCTGGAGCTGGCATTAATCTCTAGTTACCTTACCTTGTATTGATTTATTAATTCATTCAAAGCATTCAAGTACAATGATTGAAGATTTTTCTTCACTGATATTTCTGTGTAAATTACCTTTTAAAATAGTTTATTATTCTTTTCTGAAAATAGACACAATAGTATCAAACGTGTGAATAAGAGAAAAACCACATGGTCCCTACATTTAGCTGATGGCATATGAAATGAAACTGTAATTATATTGAATGTGCCTTAATATTTTACAGTCAATCTTCGCTAATATATTATTTATTTATTCTGAAAATGGACAAAAAGCAACACAATCCCTTAAAAGCGTGAAAAAGAGTAAAACCGCACGGTCCCTAAATTGAGCGTGAATAAGAAACCAAAGACGCGGAAGGCCGCGTCTTTAAGGTGGACCGGATAGCGCCAATAAGAAGCTGCGAATAAGAAGCTGGATTCAGCTTCGTCAAATAAACATGATGTGGTTAAACACTGAATAGTTGTGATGAGTGTGTGTGTCTCTGGCTCGGCTCCAGCCAAAGCGATAAAGCACGTTTGAATTTAAGAGGCGCCGAAATCTGCGTTCTGATTCGGTCCGGTTATAAAGGTACCGGACCGAATTAATTAACATTATGCTAGCATGAACTAACATGTTTATCACATTGCTAGCTTGAATTAACATGTTTTAACACATGGCTAGCTTGAATTAACATGTTTTAACACACTGTTAGCATGAATTAACATGTTTTAACACATTGCTAGCTTGAATTAACATGTTTTAACACATTGCTAGCCTGAATTAACATGTTTTAACATTTTAGCTTGAATTAACATGTTTTAACACATTGTTAGCATGAATTAACATGTTTTAACACATTGCTAGCTTGAATTAACATGTTTTAGCACACTGTTAGCATGAATTAACATGTTTTAACACATTGCTAGCTTGAATTAACATGTTTTAGCACATTGTTAGCTTGAATTAACATGTTTTAGCACACTGTTAGCATGAATTAACATGTTTTAACACGTTGCTAGGTTGAATTAACATGTTTTAGCACACTGTTAGCATAAATTAACATATTTTAACACATTGCTAGCCTGAATTAACATGTTTTAACATTTTAGCTTGAATTAACATGTTTTAACACATTGTTAGCATTAATTAACATGTTTTAACACATTGTTAACATTAATTAACGTTTTAACACATTGCTAGCTTGAATTAACATGTTTTAGCACATTGTTAGCTTGAATTAACATGTTTTAGCACATTGCTAGCCTGAATTAACATGTTTTAGCACATTGCTAGCCTGAATTAACATGTTTTAGCACATTGCTAGCCTGAATTAACATGTTTTAACACATTGCTAGCTTGAATTAACATGTTTTAACACATTGTTAGCATTAATTAACATATTGGAACCGGGTTTCGTTACCCAACCCTAATTTTAACTGATTAATTTAAACATGAAGTGTGGTGAGTATAATGCCTTGCTGTTCCTCACAGGCCTGAGCAGTGTGATCTAACACTGACGTATACATGCTCTCATTCTCCACATTCTCCACATACCTGGACACTCCGACATGCCTTGATAGAGTCTCCCATGAGCTGCCTACGGAGAGAGAGAGAGAGGCTCAGGAGAAAGTGCTGGACATAAAGACAAGCCATTGAACTCTTCTGTGACAGAGCCAGCCAAAGGCCTCGAGCCCGAGGAGTCTCCGCGCTCGGCCTGACCCAAAGATGTCTGATGCATGGGCATTTCAGGACAATTTGGGAAGGGAAAGCAAACACAACAGACCAGCAACACCAGCTGATCATACCAGCATAACACTTAATGAAGGAGAAAGCGTTTGTGCGTGCACCTGAAGTGAGCTGGACTTACAGTTGTGTCCCAGCGCATCCTCCAGGCCGGGGACGGTGTAGAGGCAGATCTGGAAGCAGACGTGAGCCGAGAGGAAAAGCAGACTGGTGCTGAAGAGGGCCTTGATGAAACGTCCAGTGTGTCCTGAGGGACGGAGAGGAAACACACGGTCAGAAAAGAGAAACGCACTGGTGCAGATCCTAAACTATCAGCTCACAGGCTGTCCGTCCTAAAGAGCATTCAAAACTAGAGCTAGTCAAAAAGTTCAGCAAGATGAACCGTGACGCTAGCTTGAGAAAGCCTGACCAGAAAGTCTGAATAAGTTAAGCTTAAGGTTTGACCGTTTTGACGGCAGTACATCATAAAAATATAGAGAGAGATAAATGATAGATAGATATATAGTTTAAATGTAGATATATTTAAACACATTGTTAGCATTAATTAACATTATGCTAGCATGAACTAACATGTTTATCACATTGCTAGCCATAATTAACATGTTTTAACACATTGCTAGCCATAATTAACATGTTTTAACACATTGCTAGCCATAATTAACATGTTTTAACACATTGCTAGCTTGAATTAACATGTTTTAACACATTGCTAGCTTGAATTAACATGTTTTAACACACTGTTAGCATGAATTAACATGTTTTAACACATTGCTAGCTTGAATTAACATGTTTAGCACATTGTTAGCTTGAATTAACATGTTTTAGCACACTAATAGCATGAATTAACATGTTTTAACACATTGCTAGCCTGAATTAACATGTTTTAACACATTGCTAACCTGAATTAACATGTTTTAGCACACTGTTAGCATGAATTAACATGTTTTAACACATTGCTAACCTGAATTAACATGTTTTAGCACACTAATAGCATGAATTAACATGTTTTAACACATTGCTAACCTGAATTAACATGTTTTAGCACATTGCTAGCTTGAATTAACATGTTTTAACACATTGCTAGCCTGAATTAACATGTTTTAACACACTGTTAGCATGAATTAACATGTTTTAACACATTGCTAGCTTGAATTAACATGTTTTAGCACATTGTTAGCTTGAATTAACATGTTTTAGCACATTGCTAGCCTGAATTAACATGTTTTAACATTTTAGCTTGAATTAACATGTTTTAACACATTGTTAGCATTAATTAACATGTTTTAACACATTTTTAACATTAATTAACGTTTTAACACATTGCTAGCTTGAATTAACATGTTTTAGCACATTGCTAGCTTGAATTAACATGTTTTAGCACATTGCTAGCTTGAATTAACATGTTTTAACACATTGTTAGCTTGAATTAACATGTTTTAAAGACACTGTTAGCATGAATTAACATGTTTTAACACATTGCTAGCCTGAATTAACATGTTTTAACATTTTAGCTTGAATTAACATGTTTTAACACATTGCTAGCCTGAATTAACATGTTTTAACATTTTAGCATTGATTAACATGTTTTAACACATTGTTAACATTAATTAACATGTTTTAGCACATTGCTAGCTTGAATTAACATGTTTTAGCACATTGTTAGCTTGAATTAACATGTTTTAGCACATTGCTAGCCTGAATTAACATGTTTTAACATTTTAGCTTGAATTAACATGTTTTAACACATTGTTAGCATTAATTAACATGTTTTAACACATTGTTAACATGTTTTAACACATTGTTAACATTAATTAACATGTTTTAACACATTGTTAACATTAATTAACATGTTTTAACACATTGTTAGCATTAATTAACATGTTTTAACACATTGTTAGCATTAATTAACATGTTTTAACACATTGTTAACATTAATTAACGTTTTAACACATTGCTAGCTTGAATTAACATGTTTTAGCACATTGTTAGCTTGAATTAGATGGATGATGGATGGATGGATGGATGGATGGATGGATAACATGTTAGCTTGAATTAACATTTTTTAACACATTGTTAGCATTAATTAACACGTTTTAACACATTGTTAACATTAATTAACATGTTTTAACACATTGCTAGCATGAATTAACATGTTTTAACACATTGCTAGCTTGAATTATCATGTTTTAGCACACTGTTAGCAGGAATTAACATGTTTTAACACACTGCTAGCCTGAATTAACATGTTTTAACATGTTAGCTTGAATTAACATGTTTTAACACATTGTTACCATTAATTAACATGTTTAACACGTTGGTAGCATGAATTAACATGTTTTAACACATTGCTAGTTTTAATTAACATGTTTTAGCATACTTGCTAGCTTTAATTAACATGTTTAACACGTTGGTAGCATGAATTAACATGTTTTAACACATTGCTAGTTTTAATTAACATGTTTTAACACATTGCTAGTTTTAATTAACATGTTTTAACACATTGCTAGCTTTAATAGCTGGATGGATGGATAGAAATTGTCGATGGATGGATGGCTAGATAGATGGATGATGGATGGATGGATGGATGGATGGATGGAAGGATGATAGAATGAGTGATGGATGGAAATTGTCAATAGATGGATGGATGGATGGATGGATGGATGGATGGAAGAAGGGACAGATAAATATTGTGCGTTGGATGAGGATTTAATTAGAACTACAAACATAAACACAGCGTTAAAAAACTACAAACATGGCGGAAGTGTGAGCGAGGTTTATAAAGAGTAAGACTGATAACTGATATGATGGTCATTATTACAAATCTGTAAGTTTCCATTCACAAATTAGCCTTAAAAATAGATGGATGGATGGATGGATGGATGGATGGATAGATGGATGGATAAGATGGATGGATGAGCGGATGGATTGAATGGATGGATGGATGGATAGATGGATGGATGGATGGATGGATAGATGATGGATGGATGGATAGATGGATGGATGG
>CM040912.1:1697500-1705000 GCA_023029165.1 Gobiocypris rarus
GAGACCCCCAAAATGGTGTAGAGTTACCGAGTTACTACGGAAAGAATAACAGTCACAAGACACATCAGCACTGGGATATTTTCAGCCCGTTATCCTGATGTTACACACAGGTTTATCTTAATCGCTGCAGGATAACATAACCAAAGACAATTGGACTTTCAGAGCTGTTCAATCTCTTGCTTCATCTTAGTTTTCACACCTGGCTCATTTCTTGTTCAATACCAGGCATGTTTTTGGTTCGGTTCAACACAGCAATCGCGCTCGGATCCGCACTAGGGATGCACCGAAATGAACATTTTGGCCGATACCGATAATACTTTATATTTGGAAGCCGATAACCGATATATCGGTCGATAAATCTAAATCCAAAATTGTTTATCATTTTTGAGAGCCAAAAATCGAATCATTAAAAGCCATTAAATTGTAGCCTGACAAGCCCGACCCGCATCAAGATGTTGGGATGTCTGGGAACTCCCCATTGGCAGGGCTTAATCCGATGGGTGGGATAAACTAGCCCGGATGCCAGCCGAATTTAGCCCCGCCCACAACATTTGAGCTCGGGCAATTCGGTCTGGACTCGATCCTTTGAGGAGTAATTATGCCCAAATGGAAACCGTTCGGATCCAATCAAATTGATTAAACAGTAACGTAATCATCCACGTCACCACAGACAGTCCCTCCAGAAAAACACATTTATGCGATCGCCTGATTTCATGCATAATCAGCCAAAGTCTGCATATTTATGCCGGGGATGCATTTTTTAAAATCCGCCGCACTTTCGTCGCATAAATTCCCGATTTCCGCGCACAAAATACGCGGGATGACCTGATTTCATAATACCTGCATTTTCATTGCAAAAAAACTCACATATATCATAGCAGAAAGTAAAATAAATATTGTGTTTACTTCACACAAGAGCAGCCATTTCCGCCTATTGTCATGGGAACGTTATGAAGTGACCCCGGGGATGGATGAGGAGGGAGAGGGATGAGGATGGCGAATGATTGGCGGTGTTTGAGGCTACGCAGTTAAAGTTTCCATTCTCACAGTGGACAGCTATTAGCCTGGATGCCAGCCGAATTTAGCCCCGCCCACAACATGTTTTGCTCGGGCAATTCGGTCTGGACTCGATCCATAGAGGAGTAATTATGCCTGAACAGAAACTGTTCGGACCAATGAAATCATCAGGGCGGGCTTTAGACGATGATGGACAGATGATCAACAGTAACGTAATCATCCACGTCATCAAAGGCGCTTGAATTTGCTCTAATCCCAATTTACGGAGAACTTGTTCGTGATATGCATTCACCTTCACTATTTCTCTCAGAAACGATGATCGTGTTGGGAAGTACTCTGTGTATCCGTAAATTCTTTTTACAACACTGGCAAAGATCGTTTACACTCACCTTTTTCTTGTAACGTTACTTAATCCAGCGCATGCAGACAGGGTTGCCACGTTTTTTGCAACGTCGCGCAATAGCTACTCAAAACTACAGCCCAAAACAATAACTTTCTCTGGAAAAAATGGCGTTTGGTTGGCAAAATATGTTATTTTGGCAAGGTTGCCTGCTAAAATTAGCATTCCTGGGTTTATATAATCACATAATTGGGGTCCCTTCAACCCGCGGGAAAAACACGGGCTTGGCAACACAGTTGTCAGATTGCACTTTTTGTCAGCAGTGGGTTAAATCCTACTAGTTTAAAAGACCTTACAGTTGTAAGTAGTATCTAAGTTATGTTACAGAAAGAGTTTGCACTTTGTGCATTGGAAGCACTTATTTTAACAGAAGATGTCTGTTTTGTATAGCTACCTATGTAGAACAGGAAGCACATTTTATTTATTTATTTTTTATTTATTCATTTAGAAAAAAGTTGCAGGATGTTCCTTTTGTAAAGCTACAGAACTTGTTTGACTCATCAGTGTTTAGTAAGTTTGAGCCGTGTGTTTATTAAGGTCTGGAATATTCCCAGCCCTTTCTGTGATGTCGTGTTGCTCATCATAAGAAGTGATAAGACATGACTTTTTACATTAAAGCAGCACTAGGTAACTTTTCAACCTTCATAATATATTTTCAAGACTCTTGTGATGATACATTGACTTACAAAAGGTTGAATGACACGTCTGCCATAGCCTGACGGGGTCTGTTTCATTTTTAATCGTACTTTTAAACTTCGGGTTTCGGGTAGTAATTTGACTGCTTTACGGCATATATGTCACTGCACTTCCTTAAATACGGACGTGCGAGTCCAGCTATCCTTTGTTTGCCGAATGCTATAGTCATGGCTGAGGCAGCACAAAATAAGAAAGCAAAGGTTTTGTCGGAGGAAAGCAAAAAGAGGAAATGAGAAAGTGATCGGTTTAAAGGCAGGATGTGGATCAACATTGGGCGAGTGTTTGCTCGTTGGCATGAGCTGGAGGAGGGGGTGCCCGACCGATGCTGACGGCTGTCATGCGCACAAAATCATATTTTAGGATACCTAACATGTCTGTGATATTTGTTTATTTGTCTTGCCTCAAGCTATAATGCAAACACATTTTTTCAGATTTGCAGATTCATCTATGGTAGCTTGATATTAGAATATTGACGATATATGGTTATTACCTACCACTCAAACATTGAATTGAAGTATCTTATAGATTCTGTAAAACGGTAACCAATAGACTAGACTACTATAATGACGCTGGCTTGTAAACGTGAGCATCCCGATCATTTGGCGTTGAAAAAACATGAAATGATATTCATATGACATGCTGAAACATATGCCACTGTACCTGGGATGAAGACATTTCAGACGCGACGCAAGCAGAACACCTGCAGTGTTCAGGGGTATCATGGTTGTCATTGCAACAAATGCACGTGCGCATCCCCTGATGTAGCATGACCGTTTACGACAGTAGTCGACGACAATACTGTTTCCCAACTGTAGGGGGAGCCCGAGAGCAAAAGTTACCTAGTGCTGCTTTAAGGGAGTAGCCTAGTGAGGACAGGGTCTTGGGGAATCACTTTTTTTCCTCTCTTTTTTTTTTTGTAAGTTCGCAATTTCATTGCATAAAAGTGCATAAATATCCTGCATATTCCATCGCATTTTTTAAGAAAACGTGCCGCATAATCAAGGATTTTTGCCCGCAACAATCACCAACAAAATCTGCATTTTTTCTGGAGGGAGTGCTTGGGTTGAATTCGTTCTAATCCTAAACTGAGAACTATTTATCACAAAAAAGATTGTGTTAGTAAATACTCCCGTGTATCCTTAAATAATTTTTTACAACACCAGCAAAGATCGTTAACACTCATCTTCTTCTTCTACTTCCTCCAGCGTGTGTGGTGAGTTCATCTGTCGTTAGTGATCGCGATTGCGTCTTTGTTGATTTGATCTTAAAAGTCGCCCCAGAAAGCGGTTTGTTCAGGGTGTGTGCTGTGCAGGTGCTTACAAGGCCATCGGTTCTGTTCAGGTGTCTCCAGCGTGTGTGAGCTACAGGCCATCGAACTCATCGGTTCTGTTCAGGATCTTCTGCTCAGCCGATGGGTCTGTGAGAACGACTGACTCGAACCCGAAGACTCGAGAGCTGAACTCATCGGTTCTGTTCAGGATCTTCTGCTCTCAGCCGATGGGTCTGTGAGAACGACTGACTCGAACCCGAAGACTCGAGAGCTGAACTCATCGGTTCTGTTCAGGATCTTCTGCTCTCAGCCGATGGGTCTGTGAGAACGACTGACTCGAACCCGAAGACTCGAGAGCTGAACTCATCGGTTCTGTTCAGGATCTTCTGCTCTCAGCCGATGGGTCTGTGAGAACGACTGGCTCGAACCCGAAGACTCGAGAGCTGAACTCATCGGTTCTGTTCAGGATCTTCTGCTCTCAGCCGATGGGTCTGTGAGAACGACTGGCTCGAACCCAAGACTCGAGAGCTGAACTCATCGGTTCTGTTCAGGATCTTCTGCTCTCAGCCGATGGGTCTGTGAGCGACTGGCTCGAACCCGAAGACTCGAGAGCTGAACTCATCGGTTCTGTTCAGGATCTTCTGCTCTCAGCCGATGGGTCTGTGAGAACGACTGGCTCGAACCCGAAGACTCGAGAGCTGAACTCATCGGTTCTGTTCAGGATCTTCTGCTCTCAGCCGATGGGTCTGTGAGAACGACTGGCTCGAACCGAAGACTCGAGAGCTGAACTCATCGGTTCTGTTCAGGATCTTCTGCTCTCAGCCGATGGGTCTGTGAGAACGACTGACTCGAACCGAAGACTCGAGAGCTGAACTCATCGGTTCTGTTCAGGATCTTCTGCTCTCAGCCGATGGGTCTGTGAGAACGACTGGCTCGAACCCGAAGACTCGAGAGCTGAACTCATCGGTTCTGTTCAGGATCTTCTGCTCTCAGCCGATGGGTCTGTGAGAACGACTGGCTCGAACCGAAGACTCGAGAGCTGAACTCATCGGTTCTGTTCAGGATCTTCTGCTCTCAGCCGATGGGTCTGTGAGAACGACTGACTCGAACCCGAAGACTCGAGAGCTGAACTCATCGGTTCTGTTCAGGATCTTCTGCTCTCAGCCGATGGGTCTGTGAGAACGACTGACTCGAACCCGAAGACTCGAGAGCTGAACTCATCGGTTCTGTTCAGGATCTTCTGCTCTCAGCCGATGGGTCTGTGAGAACGACTGACTCGAACCCGAAGACTCGAGAGCTGAACTCATCGGTTCTGTTCAGGATTTTCTGCTCTCAGCCGATGGGTCTGTGAGAACGACTGACTCGAACCCGAAGACTCAAGAGCTGAACTCATCGGTTCTGTTCAGGATCTTCTGCTCTCAGCCGATGGGTCTGTGAGAACGACTGGCTCGAACCCGAAGACTCGAGAGCTGAACTCATCGGTTCTGTTCAGGATCTTCTGCTCTCAGCCGATGGGTCTGTAAGAACGACTGACTCGAACCCGAAGACTCGAGAGCTGAACTCATCGGTTCTGTTCAGGATTTTCTGCTCTCAGCTGATGGGTCTGTGAGAACGACTGACTCGAACCCGAAGACTCGAGAGCTGAACTCATCGGTTCTGTTCAGGATCTTCTGCTCTCAGCCGATGGGTCTGTGAGAACGACTGACTCGAACCCGAAGACTCGAGAGCTGAACTCATCGGTTCTGTTCAGGATCTTCTGCTCTCAGCCGATGGGTCTGTGAGAACGACTGACTCGAACCCGAAGACTCGAGAGCTGAACTCATCGGTTCTGTTCAGGATCTTCTGCTCTCAGCCGATGGGTCTGTGAGAACGACTGACTCGAACCCGAAGACTCGAGAGCTGAACTCATCGGTTCTGTTCAGGATCTTCTGCTCACAGCCGATGGGTCTGTGAGAACGACTGACTCGAACCCGAAGACTCGAGAGCTGAACTCATCGGTTCTGTTCAGGATTTTCTGCTCTCAGCTGATGGGTCTGTGAGAACGACTGACTCGAACCCGAAGACTCGAGAGCTGAACTCATCGGTTCTGTTCAGGATCTTCTGCTCTCAGCCGATGGGTCTGTGAGAACGACTGACTCGAACCGAAGACTCGAGAGCTGAACTCATCGGTTCTGTTCAGGATCTTCTGCTCTCAGCCGATGGGTCTGTGAGAACGACTGACTCGAACCCGAAGACTCGAGAGCTGAACTCATCGGTTCTGTTCAGGATCTTCTGCTCTCAGCCGATGGGTCTGTGAGAACGACTGGCTCGAACCGAAGACTCGAGAGCTGAACTCATCGGTTCTGTTCAGGATCTTCTGCTCTCAGCCGATGGGTCTGTGAGACGACTGACTCAAACCCGAAGACTCGAGGGCTGAACTCATCGGTTCTGTTCAGGATCTTCTGCTCTCAGCCGATGGGTCTGTGAGAACGACTGACTCGAACCCGAAGACTCGAGAGCTGAACTCATCGGTTCTGTTCAGGATCTTCTGCTCTCAGCCGATGGGTCTGTGAGAACGACTGGCTCGAACCGAAGACTCGAGAGCTGAACTCATCGGTTCTGTTCAGGATCTTCTGCTCTCAGCCGATGGGTCTGTGAGAACGACTGACTCGAACCCGAAGACTCGAGAGCTGAACTCATCGGTTCTGTTCAGGATCTTCTGCTCTCAGCCGATGGGTCTGTGAGAACGACTGACTCGAACCCGAAGACTCGAGAGCTGAACTCATCGGTTCTGTTCAGGATCTTCTGCTCTCAGCCGATAGGTCTGTGAGAACGACTGACTCGAACCCAAGACTCGAGGGCTGAACTCATCGGTTCTGTTCAGGATCTTCTGCTCTCAGCCGATGGGTCTGTGAGAACGACTGGCTCGAACCGAAGACTCGAGAGCTGAACTCATCGGTTCTGTTCAGGATCTTCTGCTCTCAGCCGATGGGTCTGTGAGAACGACTGGCTCGAACACGAAGACTCGAGAGCTGAACTCATCGGTTCTGTTCAGGATCTTCTGCTCTCAGCCGATGGGTCTGTGAGAACGACTGACTCGAACCGAAGACTCGAGAGCTGAACTCATCGGTTCTGTTCAGGATCTTCTGCTCTCAGCCGATGGGTCTGTGAGAACGACTGACTCGAACCGAAGACTCGAGAGCTGAACTCATCGGTTCTGTTCAGGATCTTCTGCTCTCAGCCGACGGGTCTGTGAGAACGACTGACTCGAACCCGAAGACTCGAGAGCTGAACTCATCGGTTCTGTTCAGGATCTTCTGCTCTCAGCCGATGGGTCTGTGAGAACGACTGACTCGAACCCGAAGACTCGAGAGCTGAACTCATCGGTTCTGTTCAGGATCTTCTGCTCTCAGCCGATGGGTCTGTGAGAACGACTGGCTCGAACCCGAAGACTCGAGAGCTGAACTCATCGGTTCTGTTCAGGATCTTCTGCTCTCAGCCGATGGGTCTGTGAGAACGACTGACTCGAACCGAAGACTCGAGAGCTGAACTCATCGGTTCTGTTCAGGATCTTCTGCTCTCAGCCGATGGGTCTGTGAGAACGACTGACTCGAACCCGAAGACTCGAGAGCTGAACTCATCGGTTCTGTTCAGGATCTTCTGCTCTCAGCCGATGGGTCTGTGAGAACGACTGGCTCGAACCCGAAGACTCGAGAGCTGAACTCATCGGTTCTGTGTCCGGGACTGCACACATGGCTGTCACGGCCCAGATCAGACACTGATGACTGAACTAACGACTCAAACCCGAAGGACAGGAGAGGTGTAACGTTACTAATCTTTCCAGGGAACAGACGGGATTAAATGGTTTGGCCTTGCCTGCATTAGCTTTTTCTTCCAAATGTGATCAACGCAAGCACTAGATGTGCTGGGGAATTTAACATTTGACATTTGAATCATATTCTGCTGAAAACGATTTGTTAATTTTGCTGAACGAGATTCAAATATCCGATTCCGTAAAATGATCCGAACTTCCCACCTCTATGCGTTGCTCAGCATACGTCACTTACTCCGTTGCTCTGATTGGCTGTAGGTCTATGCAATTGAGGTCTTTCCTGTTTGGGTTGAAACACACCCCATA
>CM040912.1:1710000-1717500 GCA_023029165.1 Gobiocypris rarus
CTGACATTTCCTCACTACTAAATATTCCACGCTCAACTGTTAGTGGGATTATAACAAAGAGGAAGCGATTGGGAACAACAGCAACTCAGCCACGAAGTGAAATCCCAGAGCGGGGTCAGCGCATGCTGAGGGTCACAGTGCGCAGAAGTCACCAACTTTCTGCAGAGTCAATCGCCCAGACCTCCAAACTCCTGTGGCCTTCAGATGAGCTCAAGAACAGTGCGAGAGAGCTTCATGGAATGGGTTTCCATGGCGAGCAGCTCATCCAAGCCTTACATCACCAAGAGCAATGCAAAGCGTGGGATGCAGTGGGGTAAAGCACGCCACCACTGGACTCTAGAGCAGTGAGACGTGTTCTCTGAGTGACCAATCACGCTTCTCTGTCTGACCATCCCATGGACGAGTCTGGGTTTGGCGGTTGCCAGAGCAGGACTTGCCTGACTGCATTGTGCCAAGTGTAAAGTTTGGTGGAGGGGATTATGGGGTGGGGTTGTTTTTCAGGGGTTGGCCCCTTAGTTCCAGTGAAAGGAACTCTTAATGCTTCACCAAGACATTTTGGACAATTTCATGCTCCCAACTTTGTGGGATCAGTTTGGGGACGGCCCCTTCCTGTCCCAACATGACTGCGCTCCAGTGCACAAAGCGTCGCTCCATAAAGACATGGATGAGCGAGTTTGGTGTGGAGGAACTGGACTGGCCTGCACAGAGTCCTGACCTCATCCCGATAGAACACCTTTGGGATGAATTAGAGCGGAGACTGCGAGCCAGGCCTTCTCGTCCAACATCAGTGCCTGACCTCACAAATGCGCTTCCCATAATTCCCATAAACACACTCCTAAACCTTGTGGAAAGCCTTCCCAGAAGAGCTGAATTATTTTATTATATTTGTTTCAGATAAAAGGCGAATTGTAAAAATGTCTGTTTTGTTTCAATAAATAAATAAAACACTAAAGACTAAGATGAGTTGAGTGTCATAACATAAACATAAGTACAGATAATTTAAGAGTGTTATACAACTATTAGTGTGTTATATGACACCAAAGATAATCTACATGTAAAAATAGCGTAAAAGGGCATGCACAATTAAATATCCAATCAGTGTTGTTGTATTATAAGGCTCGAAATATTGATCCCCAAAAACTGAAATGGTGCTGGCATATCATCCCAATTTCTGTTTAAAAACGCCACCAGTTTCACAGTAAAACACATTTCATATCAACTTCAGCAGTTTATTGACTAATGATGTGATCATTTTGTATTTTTAAATAACAGGTAGAATAACAATGGATAGAGAACTAGCCATTCTGATGTCTTTGTTTTAGACATTTTAATACAGCACAGCAGAAGCATAAACATATTTACAGGAATTACACAATAATGCGCATCAGACGCTGGAATGTTGGTCATGCCCGTCCAACAGAGAAGCAGACACACGTGAACGGTTATGGAAACAGAATAAGAGTCAACGCCCAACATGAGATCATCATGCACAGGGTCATCACGGCTCCACCGTTACCAACAGCTCACATGCCACAGACTACCTACTTAAGGACACTTATTTTGGTATAAAGTGTGATTTTTACTGACTGGCCTGTTATTCAGCTCATTATAATAGAGTAAATTACATTGCATCACTCGAACCTTGGGAAGTTAAGAGGCAGTTTATTGATTTAAAACGCTATCATCCAACATAACAGGCTTTCAAATTCCTAATGTAAATCAGAGTATAATAGCAGTACATTTATCTCCCTACATGTGTCCTGCAAAATCAGATATTTAAACCAGACATAACATTATAACCACCTTCCTAATATTGTGTTGGTCCCCCTTTTGCTGACCCATCGAGGCACGGACTCCTGAGGGTGTGCTGTGGAATCTGGCACCAAGATGTTAGCAGCAGATCTTTTAAGTCCTGTAAGTTGCGAGGTGGGGCCTCCATGGATCGGACTTGTTTGTTCAGCACATCCCACGGATACTCGATTGGATTGAGATCTGGGGAATTTTGAGGCCAAGTCAACACCTCAAACTCGTTGTGCTCCTCAAACCATTCCTGAAGCATTTGTGCTTTGTGTCAGGAGCATTATCCTGCTGGAAGAGCCACAGCCACCAGGGAATACCGTTTCCATGAAAGGCTGTACATGGTCTCAGCAATGCTTAGGTAGGTGGGACGTGTCAAAGGAACATCCACATGGATGGCAGGACCCAAGGTTTCCCAGCAGAACATTGCCCAAAGCATCACCTCCGCCGGCTCGCCTTCTTCCCATAGTGCATCCTGGGGCCATGTGTTCCCCAGGTAAGCCACACACACACACCCGGCCATCCACGTGATGTAAAAGAACACGTGATTCCTCAGACCAGGCCACCTTCTTCCATTGCTCCGTGGTCCAGTTCTGATGCTCGCGTGCCACTGTTGGTGCTTTCGGCGGGGTCAGGGGTCAGCATGGGCACCCTGACTGGTCAGCGGCTGTGCCGCCCCATACGCATCAAACTGCGATGCTCTGTGTATTCTGACCCCTTTCTATCAGAACCAGCATTAACTTCTTGAGCAGTTTGAGCTCCAGTAGCTCGTCTGTTTGATCGGACCACACGGGCCAGCCTTCGCTCCACACGTGCATCAATGAGCCTGGGCCGCCCATGACCCTGTGGCCGGTTCTCCACTGTTCCTTCCTTGGAGCACTTTTGATAGATCCTGACCACTGCAGACCGGGAACACCCCACAAAAGCCTTATCAACTACCTGAAATATTTTTTTCAAATTGTATATTTTTAGTTAATGTTTATTTTATTTCAAGTAATTAAGGTTTTTTTATTTTGTTTTTCTAGGGTTACACTTTTAAGGTGTCCATGTTACAGTGTAATTATACATTTAAGTATTGAGTAATATTAATTACCATAAACCCACTATAAGGTTAGGGTTTGGTTGAGGGTTAGTTGCATGTAATTATGCATGTTATTACTACAGTAAGTACATGCAACGTGTAACAAGGACACTTTAAAATAAAGGGTTACAGTTTTTAGTTTTAGTTAATGATAATAACCCTGGCTTGAATGGTGAAATGGATTATATTTTCTCTTCCAGGTACATGCAGCTCCTATGAATGGGAATATTATTGATAGATCTCTAGTATCTTACATGTACTTGGTTCCAGATGAGGCGCAGAACTGTATTTAATGACGATGGTGACAGACAGAATTAGTCTGAGTGCTGTTATTATGCCTCAACGTGAGAGCATCAAACCTTCATTCGCTCCTCTGCAGCTTGTTAAGCCCAGTTATCACATACACAGTGCCTCTGATCACCTGCTATGAGCTGGAGACATCTGGACTAAAGCCCAAAGATAAACGGGCTGGCTTCCCGTCACTGACGCGCCTGCCAAAACCACAGAGCTAGATCCGACCCCTGACCCCTACACATTACACAGTCAGGTGCTCGGATGGGAAAAGCCGGTTGAGAGCCAAAGAAACTTTTGTTTATTCCATCATGGTTTAGGCTTTGTGGATCTCTGTGGTCTTGTGATGTCTAATACAGCAGGAATGAATGTGTCGTGGTTTATAATGGATTCCTCTATTATCAAGGTCAGTCAAGCTGTGGTTTGGCAGTCAGACTGATAGTCTTGAGTTTCAGCCCTTACTAGACTGGCAGGGATAGTTTTAGATTGATTTTATTTTATTGTATCATTACAGAATATATATATATATATATATATATACACACACACACACACACACACACACACACACACCGATCAGGCATAACATTATGACCAATGACCTAATATTGTGTTGGTCCCCCAGCCCTGACCCGTCGAGGCATGGACTCCACTAGACCCCTGAAGGTGTGCTGTGGAATCTGCCACCAAGATGTTAGCAGCAGATCCTTTAAGTCCTGTAAGTTGCGGAGTGTGGCCTCCATGGATCGGACTTGTTTGTTCGGCACATCCCACAGATGCTCGATTGGATTGAGATCTGGGGAATTTGGAGGCCAAGTCAACACCTCAAACTCGTTGTGCTCCTCAAACCATTCCTGAAGCATTTGTGCTTTGTGTCAGGAGCATTATCCTGCTGGAAGAGCCACAGCCACCAGGGAATACCGTTTCCATGAAAGGTTTGAGCAGTTTGAGCTCCAGTAGCTCGTCTGTTTGATCGGACCACACGGGCCAGCCTTCGCTCCACACGTGCATCAATGAGCCTGGGTCGCCCATGACCCTGTGGCCGGTTCTCCACTGTTCCTTCCTTGGACCTTCTTTGATAGATACTGCTTCTAACACATCAACTTTGAGGACAAAATGTTCACTTGCTGCCTAATATATCCCACCCACTAACAGGTGAAGAAGAGATCATCAGTGTTATTCACTTCACCTGTCAGTGGTCATAATGTTATGCCTGATTGGTCTATACATAGTTTTACCAAGATACCCAAGTCAAAGAACTCATTATGAAATCAAATTTTTATCAGCAATTCTTCCAAGATTCCAACTACTCTGTCCAGTCAGAATTCTTGAACTATGAAACAGAATTTGAGCATTTCACACAAAACACATTCATTTAGCAATCATTTAGTTTCGCAATCTTTCTCTAGACACAGAGTATTGCGACACTGGAAATGAAAGCGTGAGAAACTCTCTTACCTCGTAGTGTGTGTTTGTTGGGCCATTGAAACCAGGGTAACAGCAGCAGGTACAGAAGGTAGACTAAAGAGAGAGCATTGTAGCGAAAGCTGCAGGCTGTGGAGAAAAAGAGATAAACGATCAGTCCATAAAGCAGGCTAAGGATATAGCAGAAGTTGTGTATTCCTTTACTGCTGGAAAATCCAGCTGGTTTCCCAGTCTGACAACCAACAAAACACCTTAAAGATCACAATATACTTCAAGCGAAATCAAAGAACGAACTGGTGTCACGTAATTTCAAACTAATTCAGGCTACGTTCGTTTGGTGTTTTTTGGAGTTCGAAACCACTTGCCAAAGAAAAACTTTCCAGAAATGTTCGCTCCCAAATTCAACTATGGTCGCAAGTTCCATCATTACCAACAGAGTTCAACAGAAATTGCGACCATAGTTGGCTAACAATGCTTTGGGAAACGGCTGGTAAAAACACATTCGAACTACCATTGGTCCATGGCGATAATATAACAGGTAGGTGTGGCTCTGAGGCTCCGCCTTCTTTCCCAACACTTTCCTGCATTGCTGCAAACCTTTAGCTTTCAGAAGACAACAAAAGAGAACTCAATTCTGTGTTTGCACGAGTTCCTAGTTCTCGTTCGCTTGAATGGTTTAAAATGGCCTGAATGTTTAAAGGGGTCATGAAGTGAGAAATTCAATTTTCCTTGAGCTTTTGACATAAAGAGGAATATCCTGTAAGTTTTAGTACTGAAAACTTCCTTATTAGTCCAAAAGCAGCCCAGAGAACGACTCGTAGTGGAATGAGTCTATAATAGATGGTGAAAGAATGCCTTTGCAGAAGAAGATCAACATCTACTTCATCATCACAACTTTGGCCCCGCCCACTGGAGTGTTAGTGAGATGACGAGGCGAGACTAATGGACTACAAATATCATCCCCTTCCAAAGGATCCTAATGCTGGGAATGTGCTTATTTATTCTCAACAATGTGAATGTCTCAGTTGAGCATTATTTATTTGTATTCGCTACATTTCACCGTGGATCCTTTGGGAAATCAGTCGCAATTTCGGTGCTGGCTTTGCAAACAGACTTTTACGATATGGACCCGACAGTAATGCCACAACATGTGAGTAACCGTGTTCATTCTAACGCCTGATCTGAGACCAGTGATTTCTTACATGATTCATGCACAGTCAGATGTTCTTTGTCTGTATGTCAGTAAATCAAACCAGTGACTAAACGCTCAACTTCTCATTGTTTCTCTTAGTAGGATTAAAATAATCTGTTATTTAAACTGAGACTAAATTATATAAGCAATCAAAGAACTAGAGCTGTCAATCAAACAGCGCAAGTTTATCAGTGACCGAGTTCTGGACTCGCACCAAAACTCCCGTTATAATCAACGAATCTCTTATTTACATTGTGTTTGCATTGTGTTAGTTATGATGAAAGCATTCGTTAGTGTGCACAGCAGCCAATCACAGCAGAGAAGTCTCACAGTAGACACGCCCCTTCAAACCAGTTTAATCAGAGGCTAAAATCAGGGTAAGAAAAATGCATTTATTTCTAAATTATGACCATTTTTGAACATTATAAGTGCACCCCAGGAAACATTATATAAAAAAACGATAAAACAATGCAAATGATAAACTTTAACTCTAAGACGCTGTTCCCAATGTGGCTTTCTGTAAACGCTAAAGCAATTCTGCTGATTTCACCAATTAATCGCAACATGAAAATTTGATACTGGCACATGTCTAATACCAAGACATTTTGGACAATTTCATGCTCCCAACTTTGTGGGATCAGTTTGGGGACGGCCCCTTCCTGTCCCAACATGACTGCGCTCCAGTGCACAAAGCGTCGCTCCATAAAGACATGGATGAGCCAGTTTGGTGTGGAGGAACTTGAGTCCTGACCTCATCCCGATAGAACACCTTTGGGATGAATTAGAGCGGAGACTGCGAGCCAGGCCTTCTCGCCCAACATCAGTGCCTGACCTCACAAATGCGCTTCCCATAATTCCCATAAACACACTCCTAAACCTCGAGGAAAGCCTTCCCAGAAGAGCTGAAGCTGTTAGAGCTGCAAAGGGTGGGCCGACTCTATATTAAACCCTACGGATTAGGAATGGGATGGCATCAAAGCTCATGTGCATGTGAAGGCAGGCACACCCCTACCTGACAGAGTCTGGTTCTATATTCCGTTTCTCTACAAAAGCTGCTATCTGTGCTCGATCTGAGCCGGTACTCTTGAAGCGCTGTGATCGCTCTAATCAAGCTGAGAGGTCCATGTGCAAAGAATTCTGGGACCGGTTCCCAGCCCTTTGAGGGTTTGCCAAGGCATACAGGAGCTCCCTGCCTCCTGCTGCGACTACTTTTCCTGACTCGCATTTTCCATGCCATCCCAACAACACCTCAGATGCCGCTCCCCATCTCTGATTCACACACAACTGAAGGCTTTGTTTGAGAAGTCTGTCCCATGAAGTTTACAGGCCTGAAGGCTACGGAGCCGAATAACTAGCACTGCGACGCAGGAACAAAGACGTACAGTGTTCGGCTCACACTGCCTCATGACTTCAGCAGAAAAACAGTCTATTAATGCAGGGAAACTATGACGGAAATCCCAGAGGTGAGCGTGCAGCGCTGCTTTCTGTGATAGTGCTCAACTGTTAGTGCGATTATAACAAAGTGGAAGCCATTGGGAACAACAGCAACTCAGCCACGAAGTGAAAGACCACGTAAAAGAATGTAAAGAAATGAACTTAGGTGCCTGGACAGTTTCCTGCATCCCACCAGCACCCCGTCTCCTCCTCACACTTGCTTGGTTAATTATCCTAATCAGAGATACGGAAGAGTACTCTGGGCTCGGAGCTCTCCCCT
>CM040912.1:1722500-1727500 GCA_023029165.1 Gobiocypris rarus
TTCAAAAACATCACTTAGTGTGATTTATAAGATGTTTTCCTCATGGGGACCAAACAAGGACCCACAAGGACAAGGATTTTGGATATTGCCATCTTTGTGGGGACATTTTGTCCCCATACCGTAGGGATTACCAGTCCACACACACACACACACACACACACACACACACACATACACACACTTACACACACACACACACACACACACACACACACACACAGTGGTCTCTAAATACACAATGTTGGTGTCATTTTACAGGAAACCCTTTGAAGGTACATAACACACTGCTAAAAGTGATACACATGTAAGTATATGTTGTCTGAGCTGTAATAAAGCCCCCAAAAAAGAGGCGCTTTTTTATTTTTTTGGTTATAAATTCAGTTTTGCCCTGTGTGCTCTAGCACCCTGCAGAAAGTATCGGCTGTTTCCACTAGATGGCAGCAAACACTGGAAAAAAATATTTTTTGTATCATTCTGTATGCAAGATTTAATCAAATGGATCTAAAGGAGGACTCCACTCCCAACCCCTAATCCCTACCCCAAAAATCCTTTGATTAAATCTTGCATACATGATACAGACATTTTTTCCCCAGTATTTGCTGCCATCTAGTGGAAACAGCCGATACTGTCTGCAGGGTGCTAGAGCACACAGGGCCTGAGATGAACTTCCAAAAATAAATTTAGTAGTGTAAATAAGTTAAAACAAATGCCAAAGTGATGCATATCTCTTGAGAGTAGAGACTCTAATCTTTCATATGAGGCCAGAGCTCCTCACATTTCACATGTAAAATGTGATTTACAGGGTAGCATGCATTGTTGTATTGTATTATATTATGTTATATTAATTATATTATAAGAACATATTACATGATGTGTAATGATGCATTCTAAAAAACTTGTATTTATCAATATATCGGCTTTCAAATATAAAGAAGTATCAATTGTCGGACACATTTTTCTATCGTGCATCCCTAGTTTTGCACGTTTGTATCTTTAGTTTAGTTCATGCAGTGAAGACATGTGGTGCCTTTATATCTGTCGGCTGCTCGCTAACACAGCACTGCTAGATGGACAGCTGTGATTACAATATCAACCAGAATAACAGTAGAGTGTGACTTCCCACTACAGGTTAGAGTTGGTTAAATATCAGATGCCTTCGAATCCCAGCAGAGAAACACATCCCACACTTCTGTAACAAACAGCCAGCCTCGGTGGACGGCGTGTTATGGGATGAACTGAGAAACACTGGTGGTGGTGTGTGTGTGTGTGTGAGGTTAAAGCACAGCTGCTCTCGTGATCCGCTTCATCTGGGACTGAACCATCACAGTCCATGCCATCGCCTGATTTCCACATCAAACGCTGTCCATTCATCACCATTAGAGTATCAGGGATTCAGAGCTGCAAGCAATCTGAACACAAAGCCTTACCAGCCAGTTTCACCAACACATGAGACGCTGCTACAGACGTGTGTGTGTGTGAGAGTGTGTGAGAGATCACATGAGACGCTGCTACAGACGGTGTGTGTGTGAGAGTGTGTGTGTGATCACATGAGACGCTGCTACAGACGGTGTGTGTGTGTGTGTGTGATCACATGAGACGCTGCTACAGACGGTGTGTGTGTGAGTGTGTGTGTGATCACATGAGACGCTACAGACGGTGTGTGTGTGTGAGAGTGTGTGAGAGATCACATGAGACGCTGCTACAGACGGTGTGTGTGAGAGAGTGTGTGAGAGATCACATGAGACGCTGCTACAGACGGTGTGTGTGAGTGTGTGTGTGATCACATGAGACGCTGCTACAGACGGTGTGTGTGTGAGAGTGTGTGTGTGATCACATGAGACGCTGCTACAGACGGTGTGTGTGTGAGAGTGTGTGTGTGATCACATGAGACGCTGCTACAGACGGTGTGTGTGTGTGAGAGTGTGTGAGAGATCACATGAGACGCTGCTACAGACGGTGTGTGTGAGAGAGTGTGTGAGAGATCACATGAGACGCTGCTACAGACGGTGTGTGTGTGAGTGTGTGTGTGATCACATGAGACGCTGCTACAGACGGTGTGTGTGTGAGTGTGTGTGTGATCACATGAGACGCTGCTACAGACGGTGTGTGTGTGAGTGTGTGTGATCACATGAGACGCTGGACGGTGTGTGTGTGTGAGAGTGTGTGAGAGATCACATGAGCCGCTGCTACAGACGGTGTGTGTGAGAGAGTGTGTGAGAGATCACATGAGACGCTGCTACAGACGGTGTGTGTGTGAGTGTGTGTGTGATCACATGAGACGCTGCTACAGACGGTGTGTGTGAGAGTGTGTGTGTGATCACATGAGACGCTGCTACAGGACGTGTGTGTGTGAGTGTGTGTGTGATCACATGAGACGCTACAGACGGTGTGTGTGTGTGTGAGAGATCACATGAGACGCTGCTACAGACGGTGTGTGTGTGAGAGTGTGTGTGTGATCACATGAGACGCTGCTACAGACGGTGTGTGTGTGAGAGTGTGTGAGAGATCACATGAGACGCTGCTACAGACGTGTGTGTGTGAGAGAGTGTGAGAGATCACATGAGACGCTGCTACAGACGTGTGTGTGTGTGAGAGAGTGTGTGAGAGATCACATGAGACTGCTACAGACGGTGAGTGTGTGAGAGATCACATGAGACGCTGCTACAGACGGTGTGTGTGTGTGTGTGAGATCACATGAGACTGCTACAGACGGTGTGTGTGTGAGAGTGTGTGTGAGATCACATGAGACGCTGCTACAGACGGTGAGAGTGTGTGTGAGATCACATGAGACGCTGCTACAGACGGTGTGTGTGAGAGAGTGTGTGAGAGATCACATGAGACGCTGCTACAGACGGTGTGTGTGTGTGAGAGATCACATGAGACGCTGCTACAGACGGTGTGTGTGAGAGAGTGTGTGTGTGATCACATGAGACGCTGCTACAGACGGTGTGTGTGTGTGAGTGTGTGAGAGATCACATGAGACGCTGCTACAGGACGGTGTGTGTGTGTGAGAGTGTGTGAGAGATCACATGAGACGCTGCTACAGACGGTGTGTGGAGAGAGTGTGTGTGATCACATGAGACGCTGCTACAGGCGGTGTGTGTGTGTGTGTGTGAGAGATCACATGAGACGCTGCTACAGACGGTGTGTGTGAGAGAGTGTGTGAGAGATCACATGAGACGCTGCTACAGACGGTGTGTGTGTGAGAGTGTGTGTGTGATCACATGAGACGCTGCTACAGACGGTGTGTGTGTGAGAGTGTGTGAGATCACATGAGGCGCTGCTACAGATGGTGTGTGTGTGAGAGAGTGTGTGTGTGATCACATGAGACGCTGCTACAGACGGTGTGTGTGAGAGTGTGTGAGATCACATGAGACGCTGCTACAGACGTGTGTGTGTGTGAGAGTGTGTGTGTGTGTGATCACATGAGACGCTGCTACAGACGGTGTGTGTGTGTGAGAGTGTGTGTGAGATCACATGAGACGCTGCTACAGACGGTGTGTGTGTGTGAGAGATCACATGAGACGCTGCTACAGACGGTGTGTGTGTGTGAGAGATCACATGAGACGCTGCTACAGACGTGTGTGTGTGAGAGTGTGTGAGAGATCACATGAGACGCTGCTACAGACGGTGTGTGTGAGAGTGTGTGAGAGATCACATGAGACGCTGCTACAGACGGTGTGTGTGTGAGTGTGTGAGAGATCACATGAGACGCTGCTACAGACGGTGTGTGTGTGAGAGTGTGTGAGATCACATGAGACGCTGCTACAGACGGTGTGTGTGTGAGTGTGTGTGTGATCACATGAGACGCTGCTACAGACGGTGTGTGTGTGAGAGTGTGTGAGATCACATGAGACGCTGCTACAGACGGTGTGTGTGTGAGAGTGTGTGTGTGTGTGATCACATGAGACGCTGCTACAGACGGTGTGTGTGTGTGTGAGAGTGTGTGAGATCACATGAGACGCTGCTACAGACGGTGTGTGTGTGAGAGTGTGTGAGAGATCACATGAGACGCTGCTACAGACGGTGTGTGTGTGAGAGTGTGTGAGAGATCACATGAGACGCTGCTACAGACGGTGTGTGTGAGAGAGTGTGTGTGATCACATGAGACGCTGCTACAGACAGTGTGTGTGAGTGTGTGAGAGATCACATGAGACGCTGCTACAGACGGTGTGTGTGTGTGGTGTGTGTGTGAGAGTGTGTGAGATCACATGAGACGCTGCTACAGACGGTGTGTGTGTGTGAGAGTGTGTGAGATCACATGAGACGCTGCTACAGACGGTGTGTGTGTGTGAGAGTGTGTGAGATCACATGAGACGCTGCTACAGACGGTGTGTGTGTGAGAGTGTGAGAGATCACATGAGACGCTGCTACAGACGTGTGTGTGTGAGAGTGTGTGAGATCACGTGAGGCGCTACAGACGGTGTGTGTGTGAGAGTGTGTGAGAGATCACATGAGATGCTGCTACAGACGGTGTGTGTGTGAGTGTGTGAGATCACATGAGACGCTGCTACAGACGGTGTGTGTGTGTGAGAGATCACATGAGACGCTGCTACAGACGGTGTGTGTGTGAGAGTGTGTGAGAGATCACATGAGACGCTGCTACAGACGGTGTGTGTGAGAGAGTGTGTGAGAGATCACATGAGACGCTGCTACAGACGGTGTGTGTGTGTGAGAGTGTGTGAGAGATCACATGAGACGCTGCTACAGACGGTGTGTGTGTGTGAGAGTGTGTGTGAGATCACATGAGACGCTGCTACAGACGGTGTGTGTGTGTGAGAGAGTGTGTGTGAGATCACATGAGACGCTGCTACAGACGGTGTGTGTGTGTGAGAGTGTGTGTGTGAGATCACATGAGACGCTGCTACAGACGGTGTGTGTGAGAGAGTGTGTGTGAGATCACATGAGACGCTGCTACAGACGGTGTGTGTGTGAGAGTGTGTGTGAGATCACATGAGACGCTGCTACAGACGGTGGGGAACTGCAGCCCACAGAACAGA
>CM040912.1:1735000-1787500 GCA_023029165.1 Gobiocypris rarus
TCTTCTTAGTTATGTTTAATTAGTAAAGTCTGGTGCCTTTAGCCTCTTCAAGGAAGGTATACAGTTTATAATGAATTCAACAATAGTATCGGATCGGTATCGGATCGGTATCGGGTATCGACAGATACAAAAAGCCCAGGCATCGGTATCGGGACTGAAAAAGTTGGATCAACAACCCAATTGCTAGGTTTGTCCATTTTCAACCCAACTTGGGTTGTTTATAAGCCAGCATCTTTTATTGTGTGTGTGTGTGTGTGTGTGTGTGTGTGTGTGTGTGTGTATAATGACATGGGTATGACACAGGTATTACAGGAGAGGGTGAAATATGAGGACGTTCCCCATGTCCTCACTTTTCAAAATGCTTATAAATCACACAGGATGAGGTTTTTATCACAGAAAGTAAACTGTGCAGTCTCCTGTGATGGGTAGTGTGTGTGTGTGTGTGTGTGTGTGTGTGTGTGTGTGTGTGTGTGTGTGTGTGTGTGTGTGTGTGTGTGTGCGTGTGATGGGTAGGTTTAGGGGCAGGGGCAGTGTGTGTGTGTGTGTGTGTGTGTGTGTGTGTGTGTGTGTGATGGGTAGGTTTAGGGGCAGGGGCAGTGTGTGTGTGTGTGTGTGTGTGTGTGTGTGTGTGTGTGTGTGTGTGTGTGTGTGTGTGTGTGATGGGTAGGTTTAGGGGCAGGGGCAGTGTGTGTGTGTGTGTGTGTGTGTGTGTGTGTGTGTGTGATGGGTAGGTTTAGGGGCAGGGGCAGTGTTTGTGTGTGTGTGTGTGTGTGTGTGTGTGATGGTAGGTTTAGGGGCAGGTGTGTGTGTGTGTGTGTGTGTGTGTGTGTGTGTGTGTGTGTGTGTGTGTGTGTGTGTGTGTGTGATGGGTAGGTTTAGGGGCAGGGGCAGTGTAGGGGGATAGAAAATACGGTTTGTACAGTATTAAAAACCATTACGCCTATGGAATATCCCCACATTTCACAAAAACAAACGTGTGTGTGTGTGTGTGTGTGTGTGTGTGCATGGTCCCTGAAAAATAAATAAATAAAATGAATAATAAATAAATTCTAGTCTTACATTCTCCTCTTGCGTTCCACAGAATAAAAAGAGCAGCACTGGAGCAAATAATGACAATATTTTGCTAGAAGGATTCACACACCCTTCCCTTAATTTAAGCACACTTGGGGGCATTATGTGAGTGTGTGTGTCGTTTATGACCCAGCCCAGACATGGCAACATATCTAAACAAGTCTCGCCATGTGGCGTTTAGAGATAACACACTCGCACGGCTACAACAGAGGAAACCGTCCCATTCGTACTCCTGAACCCATGCTGACCCGTCTTGCTCACTTTCTGTGTTGTGTTCCTGTACGCCTGACACACCAGTGCAGACAAACACCCAGCCGGCCGTGTCAAAGGGTCGTGTGTGTGTGTGTGTGTGGGGGTGGAGGGTGTACCATCAGCCCAAACTCTTTCACTCATGCAACCGCAATGAAGCGATTTTCCATTGAATTCTCTACAACAAAAGAAGATTTAGATCCGATCCTTCTCTTCCTTGCTCTTATCGCATGCCGTTGTTTACCAGGTCCGACCGCTACACACAGACTCGGCGGTGGGAAGTGAAAGTGAAAAGCAAAGGGTTTGTTGATGCAAGCGTGAGGAATTTTATAGAGAATTCTACACACTCGGTTTGTTCACACAGAACTGCCAAATGGTCTCGGTATGTCATCAGGGCAATCCTTCTACATGCTCATATCTGTGTTGTACACACACACACACACGTTTATGAAAATGTTTGATATTTTCCCCCAAATTCCGTTATTTTGGTTTCATTATTATTATTATTATTATTATTATTATTATTATTTTTAACTCAATTGTAATGGTTAAATAAAGTGTTAGTAATCAAAAAGCATGTCTAACTAATTGAAATCATGAAACTTATACAATTAGTCTGTGTGTGTGTGTGTGTGTGTGTGTGTGTGTGTGTGTGTGTGTCTGCGCCTCTGTCTATGTGTGTGTGTGTGTGTGTCTGCGCCTCTGTCTATGTGTGTGTGTGTGTGTGTGCGCCTGTGTGTGTGTGTCTGTGCCTGTGTGTGTGTGTGTGTATGTCTGTGTGTGTGTGTGTGTGTCTGTGTGTGTGTATGTCTGTGTGTGTGTCTGTCTGTCTGTCTGTGTGTGTGTGTGTGTGTCTGTGTGTGTGTATGTCTGTGTGTGTGTCTGTCTGTCTGTCTGTGTGTGTTTGTGTGTGTGTGTAAGTGTGTGTGTCTGTGTGTGCGTCTGTATGTCTGTGTGTGTGTGTGTGTGTGTCTTTGTGTGTGTCTGCGTCTGTATGTGTGTGTGTGTGTGTGTGTGTGTGTCTGCGCCTATGTGTGTGTGTCTGCGCCTGTGTCTGTGTGTGTCTGCGTCTGTCTGTGTGTGTATGTCTGCGTCTGTGTGTCTGCGCCTGTGTCTATGTGTGTGTGTGTGTGTGTCTGCGCCTATGTGTGTGTGTGTGTGTCTGCGCCTGTGTCTATGTGTGTATGTCTGTGTGTGTTTGTGTGTGTGTGTAAGTGTGTGTGTCTGTGTGTGCGTCTGTATGTCTGTGTGTGTGTGTGTCTTAGTGTGTGTGTGTCGTCTGTATGTGTGTGTGTGTCTGCGCCTGTGTCTATGTGTGTGTGTGTGTGTGTGTGTGTCTGTGTGTGTGTGTCTGCGCCTGTGTCTATGTGTGTGTGTCTGCGCCTGTGTCTATGTGTGTGTGTCTGCGTCTATGTGTGTGTGTGTCTGTGTGTGTGTGTGTGTGTGTCTGTGTTTGTGTGTGTCTGCGTGTGTGTGTGTGTGTGCCTGCGCCTGTGTTTGTGTGTGTGTGTGTGTGTCTGCGTCTGTGTGTGTGTGTCTGTGTTTGTGTGTGTCTGCGTCTGTGTGTGTGTGCCTGCGCCTGTGTTTGTGTGTGCGCCTGTGTCTATGTGTGTGTGTCTGCGTCTGTGTGTGTGTGTGTGTGTCTGCGCCTGTGTCTATGTGTGTGTGTCTGTGTGTGTGTGTGTGTGTGTGTGTGTCTGCGCCTGTGTCTATGTGTGTGTGTCTGTGTCTGTGTGTGTGTGTCTGCGCCTGTGTCTGTGTGTGTCTGTGTGTGTGTGTCTGCATCTGTGTGAGTGTGTGTCTGCGCCTGTGTCTATGTGTGTGTGTGTCTGCGCCTGTGTCTATGTGTGTGTGTCTGCGCCTGTGTCTATGTGTGTGTGTCTGCGTCTGTGTCTGTGTGTGTGTCTGCGCCTGTGTGTGTGTCTGCGTCTGTGTGAGTGTGTGTCTGCGCCTGTGTCTGTGTGTGTGTGTGTGTGTGTGTCTGTCTATGTGTGTGTGTCTGCGCCTGTGTCTGTGTGTGTGTCTGTGTCTATGTGTGTGTGTCTGCGTCTGTGTGTGTCTGCGTCTGTGTGTGTGTGTCTGCGCTTGTGTCTATGTGTGTGTGTCTGTCTGCGCCTGTGTCTATGTGTGTGTGTCTGTGTGTTTGTGTGTGTGTGTGTGTGTGTAAGTGTGTGTGTCTGTGTGTGCGTCTGTATGTGTGTGTGTGTGTGTGTGTGTGTGTGTCTTTGTGTGTGTGTCTGCATCTGTATGTGTGTGTATGTGTGTGTGTCTGCGCCTGTGTCTATGTGTGTATGTCTGTGTGTGTTTGTGTGTGTGTGTGTCTGTGTGTGCGTCTGTATGTCTGTGTGTGTGTGTGTCTTAGTGTGTGTGTCTGCGTCTGTATGTGTGTTGTCTGCGTCTGTATGTGTGTGTGTGTCTGCGCCTGTGTCTATGTGTGTGTGTGTGTGTGTCTGTGTGTGTGTGTCTGCGCTTGTGTCTATGTGTGTGTGTGTGTCTGCGCCTGTGTCTATGTGTGTGTGTGTGTGTCTCGCTTGTGTCTATGTGTGTGTGTGTGTCTGCGCCTGTGTCTATGTGTGTCTGCGTCTATGTGTGTGTGCCTGCGCCTGTGTGTGTGTGTGTCTGCGCCTGTGTCTATGTGTGTGTGTCTGCGTTTGTGTGTGTGTGTGTCTGCGCCTGTGTGTGTGTGTGTCTGTGTGTGTGTGTGTGTGTGTGTGTGTGTGTGTGTGTGTGTGTGTGTGTGTGTGTGTGTGTGTGTGTGTGTGTGTGTGTCTGCGTCTGTGTGTGTGTGTGTCTGCGTCTATGTGAGTGTGTGTCTGTGTGTCTGTGTCTGTGTGTGTGTGTGTGTGTGTGTGTGTGCTGACCTGCTTTTTTATTCATCAAAGAAATTTGACAAATTCCATGAAATTCCACATTATACAGTAAATTATGTATTTATGACTGGATTCAGCATCGCAGAAATCATAGGGCCCTACACACAGACCACAGAGCGAACCTGAAGATTTCCAAACTTCCACTGGTATTAATATCAGCACAAAACATGGAGTGTAAAGCACGCCGGCACTGGACTCTGGAGGAGCGGAGACCTGTTCCCAATCCGGTGGAGTGGCGGGTCTGAGTCTGACGCGGGAGCCGTGAGAACTGCGTTGGGCTGAAACTAGTAAAAAACACTTGCGGTGTATGATAGGGCTTAATATCACAGATATCACCCAGCGAAATATTCCCATGCTAACAGTTGGTAATGAAATGCTTGATCAACTGTTAAACGGCGTGTAAGCCTGTTTAGACCCTCGTCAGAAGGTAAACTGGTGAGAGCGTGACAGGTGCAGAGCGGCCTCAGTGCAACCCGGCTCCTCTGGCACGCTCCACATTATCCGTTTACCGGTCCGATGCTGCCCACAGCGGGAAGCTAAATTCCTCTTTAATGGCCACAACCCACAAACAGGATTAGGTTTCAGTGCTACTTCAGCAATAAAACTGGAAGGACAGCCTGTGCTGCAGGATTTGTCCTTACATGTTTGATTTGGGACTTTCAAACTCTGGATTTGATGGTGTCTCCATTCAATAGAAATCATATTTTAAAAAAATATATATTTCTTTGAAATTTATTGAAAAGCATGAGATATTCCAAAACATGACACTCTAAAAAATGCTGGGCTGTTTTAATCCAATTTTGGGTCAAATATGGACAAAACACACCTGTTGGGTTAGTCCATATTTGACCCAAATTTGGGTTGAAACAGTCCAGCATTTTTTAGAGAGTGTAGGTTGTGATGGACCATGCAGTGGGAAGTGAGAACACACTTTTGTCAAGGTTACATACAGTATCTAGCCGTTTTCAGGCTCATGTAGACGTTTGGGCTGTGCTGGTGTCTCGTCATCCTATATTAAACTTTTACAAAGCAGAGCAGACCAACTGTTTTCACTTCCAGAAACAGCGCCAGTACCTTTTAAAGTCTCCGTTAGGCTGAGAAACGCCACCACAAGCTCTCAGACGTTAATTACAGGCAACGCAAAAGCTTGGGCTATATTTTCTTGCAGAAATTGTCTAAGAGAAAAAAAAAAAAGAGAGAGAGAGAGATATGTCATGCCCCCGGAAGCTAGATATTTTACTTTATAAAATTTTAAATATGAATATTTTTCATTCACAAAACCATCACTTCGATATATGGATGGATGGATGCACTTTTATGATGGATAGATGAATATTATAAAAGTGCATCTATCCATCATAAAAGTGCATCCATCCATTATAAAAGTGCATCTATCCATCATAAAAGTGCATCCATCCATTATAAAAGTGCATCTGTCCATCATAAAAGTGCATCTATCATCATAAAAGTGCATCTATCCATCATAAAAGTGCATCTGTCCATCATAAAAGTGCATCTATCCATCATAAAAGTGCATCTATCCATCATAAAAGTGCATCTGTCCATCATAAAAGTGCATCTGTCCATCATAAAAGTGCATTTATCCATCATAAAAGTCCATCCATCCATTATAAAAGTGCATCTGTCTATCATAAAAGTGCATCTATTCATCATAAAAGTGCATCTATCCATCATAAAAGTGCATCTGTCCATCATAAAAGTGCATCTATTCATCATAAAAGTGCATCCAGCCATCATAAAAGTGCATCCATCCATCATAAAAGTGCATCCGTCCATTATAAAAGTGCATCCATCCATCATAAAAGTGCATCCATCCATCATAAAAGTGCATCTGTCCATCATAAAAGTGCATCTATCCATCATAAAAGTGCATCTATCCATCATAAAAGTGCATCTGTCCATCATAAAAGTGCATCTGTCCATCATAAAAGTGCATCTATCCATCATAAAAGTCCATCCATCCATTATAAAAGTGCATCTGTCTATCATAAAAGTGCATCTATTCATCATAAAAGTGCATCTATCCATCATAAAAGTGCATCTGTCCATCATAAAAGTGCATCTATTCATCATAAAAGTGCATCCAGCCATCATAAAAGTGCATCTGTCCATCATAAAAGTGCATCTATCCATCATAAAAGTGCATCCATCCATCATAAAAGTGCATCCATCCATCATAAAAGTGCATCTATCCATCATAAAAGTGCATCCATCCATTATAAAAGTGCATCTATCCATCATAAAAGTGCATCAATCCATCATAAAAGTGCATCCATCCATTATAAAAGTGCATCTATCCATCATAAAAGTGCATCAATCCATCATAAAAGTGCATACATCCATCATAAAAGTGCATCTGTCCATCATAAAAGTGCATCTGTCCATCATAAAAGTGCATCTATCCATCATCATAAAAGTGCATCCATCCATCATAAAAGTGCATCCATCCATCATAAAAGTGCATCTGTCCATCATAAAAGTGCATCTATCCATCATCATAAAAGTGCATCAATCCATTATAAAAGTGCATCTATCATCATAAAAGTGCATCTATCATCATAAAAGTGCATCTATCCATCATAAAAATGCAATGTGATCGACTTGACTTTCCATTTTCGGATGAATTGGAAGTAATATCAACCCTAAAGGTCTTAAGGTATTATTTCACCCAAACATTTAAATTCAGTCATTAATTCCTCACCCTCATGTCGTTCCCAACTCGTAAGACCTTCGTTCATTTTAGAACACAAATTATGATATTTCGGACCCCTACATAGACAGCAATTCCATTAACACTTTGAAGGCCCAGAAAGGAAGTAAAGATGAAGTAATGGGACTCCAATGTTATGCTGAAATGAACACTAGAGGCAGTAAAACACAGGCACTTTTAATTCTTTTCATGTTGCTTCAGATGTGTTTTATGTCACGTTTGCTTTTTTTAACACTATCGGGTGTGTTTAGGGTTTGGTGTAACTTTATTTTCAAACGTGAATAACCTTTTAGCACCACTCACTGGACATTTCCCTTTGAAACTGTTGGGAAACGTGCAAGACGCAACAGCACAACATTTTGCAGAAATGTCACCACAGGTACATTTTTTTCCAATGAGACTGGGTTGCGCATTTCATTCCTAGCACATGCAGATTCCAGACACACCCGATTCAGGCCAGCGAACCCTTAGATAAGCGAGGCGTTCAGCGCTGGAGGGCAATTGAGAAACACTATTCTAATGGAGAAATTAGAAATATTTAGGCTAAACACTGCATGAATGCATCACTTACTTCATAAAACATAATGCAAGTTATCAGTCTGATTACTAATGGATTATTTTGTTGCATGTAAATGCAGAACTATTGCTGCATAATAATAATAATAATATTTATAAAGCACTTTACATTTTAAAGAAAATCTCAAAGTGCTACAAGGAAGGAACAAAAATAAAATAAAGCATTGAGCAAATAAGAATTAAGTTAAAAATCAACACACAAATGCATAAGCAGAAACTATACTAAGAAATGCAGATTCCCAGTCGTAACTGAGCTCCAGAATCACTCCAAGAGTGTGTTTCTGTGTGGGACGTCCTGTACACAGGTGAAGGAAACACAAACAATCATGTGTATTCTGTCCAGGAGGTCTACAGGCTCCATTCACTTGCGTCACATGCAGAAATGACTGCACACACACTTAACAATGGGCCTTAAACAAAGTGACCTTTCAATTGTTGGTGGAAGCCATGAGCCACTGCACTCTCTCAGCACGACGCGCATCCTGTTTTGATGGAAAATGGTCACTTTTCCAGTTGTCGGGTGGTAACGGCAATAGCGTTCTGAGTTGTGTCCTCATCTGGGATTATAAAACGAACAGCCCAGTCAGGGGTGATCTGTCCGTTTTTATGGGAGTGAGGCGTTTCGTTGCTCTGATGGGCAGTGCAAAGAAAGAGGAAACAGCATCCCTGCTCTATTCATCTATGATAAGTGTCATTTCAGACTGACCCTCTTCAGATTATTCAGCCCCAAATGAGGAACTGATCTGCCATTTACAAATATAACATCATGCGCTAACAAAGCATGGCGAGTGATTTCAATGAGGATGAAACAATGATGAAATTTGGCACACAAATAGAAAACAGCCTGAACAATAACCACAGCAATTTTGAAGTCTCAATTCCTCTAGCGCCACCAACTGTCCAAAGTTGCACTTAAATTTAAGCTAATAAATGTTGAACCATAAGGGCTAGAAACAAAATTCCTTTACAGTTTGTCCGATTTACACCAAAATTGGTTCAGATCATCTTCTAACCATGCTGGCAAAAATATATTAAAATCTTGATTATAGACCCAACCATTCTTGAATAACGCGAAAACGCATTTGACAAAGAGCACGCCAAAATGGATGCAAGGCTATATCTCCGCAACGCTTTAGCGTATTGAGACAGATATTGGTACATGTCATCACAAGCATGACCTGAGGCTACTTGTAGCGTTTCACCACAGCGCCACCTACTGGTCAGGAGATATTGAAAATGTCTTTTGCTTTTAACTTCTCAAAAGTTTGCCCAAAAATGATAAAACTGGTTACTTTAAATTTCAGTCCAGCATACAATTTTCCCCATGTCAGCCATTTTGTATTTTACCATAAAATGCTGTATTTTATGAACGCATTAGCTATGAAACTCAGCATGTGTCATCGGCACCATGCCTGGAAGGTACTCAAAACGTATCGAGATTTAAACTGACTTTCATAGCGAGAACAACGATACCAATCATGAAAATTGCTGTCTGCCATTTTGATTTGCTTTGAAAACCTACTTTTTCTAACTCTCTCCCGTTGGTCTGATTTTCACCAAAATCGCTCAGATCATCTTCAGACTATTGCGGCATTAGCATCATTGAAAATAACGTTGGTGACACATGCACCAAACTTTGCATGTGTCATTGTCTCCTCAGACTGACCACACAACATCAATTCAGTAACAGCGCCACCTATTGGTCAATAGTGATAAGCAATTAAATCATATTAAAGTGATTGTATTTGTTAAATAATCTAAAAATGTGTTTAATTAGTTGCAGTTGGTCTGAAACTCCCAGCTGTGCTTGCATAACTCATGCCTTTTTTGAGCTTGGCCCCATTATGTATTAATAGCATGTATTATTGCGCTCCAGAATGAGTTAACCAAGACTAGATTAGCACAATAGATCTTATTTATTCCATTCTAGATGGCTGGGAATAGACTTTGAGTTTGGTTTGACTAATCAGGACAAAAAGTTAGATAAACAGAAGAGCACCTAGAAAATAATCCCCATTTGCATTATGAAGTTAGGAATGCAAAATGCATGAACATGGCACATTCAGGAATATATTAACGTGGTCAGAACAGACTACAATGCACTAATCAGCAAAAACAAAGCAAATCATTAGCATATTAATCTGCTAACAATAAACACATACTAAATATTTGCCTGATGGAAACTGCAGGGTCTAAGAATGAGTTAACAATGACTTAACCACCGTTTGATCTCTTGATAAACACTTCTGGATCACATAAACTTCCCAACTCATCAATCAGATTACATCAGCAATGCAACATTCATGAAACATTAAAAGTGCTGAATGAATCTCACAAAGAAATGTCAGGATGATATATCACTACAAAACTGGAAAGAAAAAGATTATTTTAATTCACTACATTAATATAATACTATATAATAATAATAATGTATTATTATAAACTAACTTACATAATGTACAAGTTTAATTTATGTCTTTTCAATGATATAAATAAGGATCCAAAATATATGCTTCATTTTCTTTATGTTTTATTTTCCCATGTAGACTAACTCACACCCATTACAGCACATCAGACTCTTCTAGGCAACGGTACATGCAAAATACACAAACACAACATGTTATGACAAGAATATATATTATGCAAAGTCACATTGCACATTGCATCACTTCTAGGTATTTGCCTAGGTATATAAAGTAAGAGCATTTTCTCTGGTCTGGTCATAAGCAGCACTTGGAGACTAGAGAACAGTTTAATGCCTTTCCTTAAAGCTATATATCCTATAAATTGTTAAGGAGGATGAACCACAAATATGCAGAGCTCAGCGCAGATACACAGAGTGATGAACAGGGCTTACATTTTTTAAGTGTCAACAGTTTTACAATGGTTTTGTGCTAAATAAGACCCGACTGGTTATACTCGCACCGCTCCAAGCGGGATTCGAACTTGCATGGGAGGTGGGAGTGCTAACAAGGACGCTTAAGAGCCCTTTAGTATCAGTCGTATTGACCTAAAGATTTACTCGCACAGCTCTTACTAGATAGCCTGTGATACACTCACCCCCCCAAACCTCTCTCCCATCCGGGTCACCAATGTAACTGGCCCTAAGTGGGATTCGAACCCAGCATCTCTGCCTTGGGAGATGGGTGCGCAAACAAGGATGCTAATGAGCGCAGCCTCTAATTCTTGAAGCCAATGAGTGAGGTTTACTCGCAGAGCTCTTACTAACTGGCCTTCGTTACACACACTCCCATCTGGGTCATGGCACCAATGTAACTTGGCCTAATCGCACCGGTTCTGATCGGGATTCGAACTGGCGTCTACGGCATGGGAGGCGAGTGCGCTAACAAGGATGCTAAAGCCCGGAGCCTATAATGTCAGTCCTATTGTGACTCTTGAGGTCAGGGGAGTGAGGTTTACATGCACAGCTCTCACCAGCTGTCCTCTGTTACACTCACCCACCCCAAACCGCATATCCATCCGGGTCACGGCACCAATACAACAGGTCCTAATCACACCTGTTCTGATTGCCATTTCTGGCATGGGAGGGGGGTGCGTTAACAAGACGCTAAAGACCACATCCTCTAGTGTGCCTCTTGAGGTCAGGGGAGTGAGGTTTACTAGCACAGCTCTTACTAGCTGGCCTCCGTTACACACGATCCCATCCGGATCACGGCATCAATACAACTGGACCTTATCGCACCTGCTCCAAACGGGATTCGAACTTGCACGGGAGGCATGGGAGGTGGGTGTGCTAACAAGGATGCTAAAGTCCCGAGCCTCTAACTCTTGAGGTCAGGGGAGTGAGGTTTACTACACTGGCTTCCGTTACACACACACACTCTCATCCGGGTCACGACACCAATGTAACTTGGCCTAATCGCACCTGTTCTGATCGGGATTCGAACTGGCGTCTACGGCATGGGAGGCGAGTGCGCTAACAAGGATGCTAAAGCCCGGAGCCTATAATGTCAGTCCTATTGTGACTCTTGAGGTCAGGGGAGTGAGGTTTACATGCACAGCTCTCACCAGCTGTCCTCTATTACACTTACCCACCCCAAACCGCATATCCATCCGGGTCACGGCACCAATACAACTGGTCCTAATCACACCTGTTCTGATTGGCATTTCTGGCATGGGAGGGGGGTGCGTTAACAAGACGCTAAAGACCACATCCTCTAGTGTGCCTCTTGAGGTCAGGGGAGTGAGGTTTACTAGCACAGCTCTTACTAGCTGGCCTCCGTTACACACGATCCCATCCGGATCACGGCATCAATACAACTGGACCTTATCGCACCTGCTCCAAACGGGATTCGAACTTGCACGGGAGGCATGGGAGGTGGGTGTGCTAACAAGGATGCTAAAGTCCTGAGCCTCTAACTCTTGAGGTCAGGGAGTGAGGTTTACTACACTGGCTTCCCACACACACACTCTCATCCGGGTCACGACACCAATGTAACTTGGCCTAATCGCACCTGTTCTGATCGGGATTGAACTGGCGCTCACGGCATGGGACGCGAGTGCGCTAACAAGGATGCTAAAGCCCGGAGCCTATAATGTCAGTCCTATTGTGACTCTTGAGGTCAGGGGAGTGAGGTTTACATGCACAGCTCTCACCAGCTGTCCTCTGTTACACTCACCCACCCCAAACCGCATATCCATCCGGGTCACGGCACCAATACAACTGGTCCTAATCACACCTGTTCTGATTGGCATTTCTGGCATGGGAGTGGGGTGCGTTAACAAGACGCTAAAGACCACATCCTCTAGTGTGCCTCTTGAGGTCAGGGAGTGAGGTTTACTAGCACAGCTCTTACTAGCTGGCCTCCGCTAATACACACGATCCCATCCGGATCACGGCATCAATACAACTGGTCCTAATCGCACCTGCTCCAAATGGGATTCGAACTTGCACGGGAGGCATGGGAGGTGGGTGTGCTAACAAGGATGCTAAAGTCCCGAGCCTCTAACTCTTGAGGTCAGGGGAGTGAGGTTTACTACACTGGCTTCCGTTACACACACACACTCTCATCCGGGTCACGACACCAATGTAACTTGGCCTAATCGCACCTGTTCTGATCGGGATTCGAACTGGCGCTTCACGGCATGGGAGGCGAGTGCGCTAACAAGGATGCTAAAGCCCGGAGCCTATAATGTCAGTCCTATTGTGACTCTTGAGGTCAGGGGAGTGAGGTTTACATGCACAGCTCTTACCAGCTGTCCTCTATTACACTTACCCACCCCAAACCGCATATCCATCCGGGTCACGGCACCAATACAACAGGTCCTAATCACACCTGTTCTGATTGGCATTTCTGGCATGGGAGGGGGGTGCGTTAACAAGACGCTAAAGACCACATCCTCTAGTGTGCCTCTTGAGGTCAGGGGAGTGAGGTTTACTAGCACAGCTCTTACTAGCTGGCCTCCGTTACACACGATCCCATCCGGATCACGGCATCAATACAACTGGACCTTATCGCACCTGCTCCAAACGGGATTCGAACTTGCACGTGAGGCATGGGAGGTGGGTGTGCTAACAAGGATGCTTAAGTCCCGAGCCTCTAACTCTTGAGGTCAGGGGAGTGAGGTTTACTAGCACATCTCTTACTAGCTGGCTTCCGTTACACACACACACTCTCATCCGGGTCACAACTGGACCTAATCGCACCTGCTCCAAGGGGAATTCGAACCGGTGTCTCTGCCATGGAAGGCGGGTGGACTAACAAGGACGATAAAGACACACCAACACATTGGCTACATGTTAACTTTATTTATGGACTGGGTATTTGTGGTGTACTAAAACCCAACTGGGTGTTTTATACTTTTACAACTGAAAGCCACAATTTACACCTACTGTTGCTCTGTACAGCCTGGGATGAATGTATAAACATGCCATCCAATTGCCAGTGGGTTTTCCTTGAGCCCCATCTCCCAGAGATATCAATTAAAGAAAGAATCATGGCAGATGTTCATTAGTATTCTTGATAAACTGTGGTTTTTGACTGTACAATTTAGATTGCAAGCATTTTGTGTGCTGTTAATGAAGAAAAGTGATTAAGCTTGCCAGAAAATAATTACTCATTTAGCTGATTTATGAGGCGACAGGCAAGTACTTATCCCTTGGGTGGGTATTCCCGTAAAATACACGGACAAAGTATCAATTACACCTAATGTGCATCTTTTGCTCATTCATTTGTTGCAGAGGCGCTAAAAAGCTTCCTGTGTTTGTCGGGAAGGCCAACGCGTTCATCTCATTCAGACGAAAATAACTTCACATCACAACATAATTTGGATCTTCAAGTAGAGCTTCCCTGAAGAACTTCGGAAGCAGTCGGTGTAAAACCAGAACAGAAGGAAATCACTCAATACAGCCCAAAATGCAAATGGCCTGTGCGGCTTTGGGGGTGTAAACTGTAAAGCAGTTAGGAGGTCTATGACCGCTTTCTATACACTGATTAAAGTCATCAAATGATTGATTACAGTTATTTAAGCATCTACAGCATACATATAAGCTGCCTCCAAATTCTGAATACAGTCAGAAGGCCTTTCAATCTACAAATCACCATCATGGTGGCAGAAATGTAGGATATTCATGAGGGTTGGGCATTGGGGGGTGGGGGGGTTAAGTTAAAATCAGTTCAAATTTGAAGAAAGGTCTCAAGAAGGTTCAAGGTCTCGAGACCTTGCATTTTTTCCCCCATATTCTGCCAGCATCTCACATTTTTCTTTAGACGCGCTCAGCGCTTGTCATATATCACAACTAGTGTGCTTTATAAATAACATTTGATTTGATTAGTATTTATGCATCTGATTTTTAATTTCCAGCCTATTTTGGGTTCATTTTAAGCCAGCTATATAGTGATTTTGAAACTGCCCAGCACGTTGGCCAAACATGTTACCCAACATGGGTTATTAAACCAGCATTTTTTAAAACCCAGCATCAGAAACGAGTGATGTAAATGCCAAATTTTGCAAAAAAGCGTAGCCAACATTAAACCCACGTGACTAATCGTATGTTTTCCCTGATCCCCTCATTCTGAAACTCTTAATGCACTAAGAAAGTAATATTAAAAGACCAAACTCAGTAAACACAATACTAATAAAGCAGACTATGTGCAGAAAAGCAGATGAGCCCAGAATATGACGGAAGAAGAGTGGTGAGAGAGCTTGTCGGAGTAGTTCTCCCTCTCGTTTAGGACAATCTAAGTGTGAGTACAGATTTGTTTTTTGCAAATCACTAAACCTGCCTGTGATTTATTAATAATGTATAACGCATTTAGTCTTAACTGTTGGTCCATTAAGCCTCATCATAAGCGTTTTCTTGGTTTTCTATGGGAGAAAAATGCTTTCATAACTGCGTTCATGTTCTGTACTGATCAGCATAGCATGCTATCTTTTAATATCACTTTCTTAAGCCACGTTAAGCGTTTTTCACGTTAAAGTTAAGCCGAGGGAGCTTTATTAACTGTTGGTTACTAAGGTTAACAATGCCACAGCCATCCGCTCGAACAACCTGATGGAAACGCACCTAATTCACATTTGTGTGTGTGTGTGTGTGTGTGTGTGTGTGTGTGTGTGTGTGTGTGTGTTTGTGAAATATCAGGACACAAATGTGTATAATGACATGGGTATGACACAGGTATTACAAAAAGAGGGTGAAATATGAGGACGTTCCCCATGTCCTCACTTTTCAAAATGCTTATAAATCACACAGGATGAGGTTTTTTCACAGAAAGTAATCTGCAGTCTCCTGTGATGGGTAGTGTGTGTGTGTGTGTGTGTGTGTGTGTGTGTGTGTGTGTGTGTGTGTGTGATGGGTAGGTTTAGGGGCAGTGTAGGGGATAGAAAATACGGTTTGTACAGTATAAAATGCATTACGCCTATGGAATGTCCCCACATTTCACAAAACAAACGTGTGTGTGTGTGTGTGAGAGAGTGAGAGTGTGTGTGTGTGTGTGTGTGTGTGTGTGAGAGAGAGTGTGTGAGTGTGTGTGTATGTGAGAGTGTGTGTGTACTGTATATGTGGGCATGTTTTTGTGAAATATCAGGACACAAATGTGTATAATGACATGGGTATGACACAGGTATTACAAAAGAGGGTGAAATATGAGGACGTTCCCATGTCCTCACTTTTCAAAATGCTTATAAATCACACAGGATGAGGTTTTTCACAGAAAGTAAACTGTGCAGTCTCCTGTGATGGGTAGTATGTGTGTGTGTGTGTGTGTGTGTGTGTGTGTGTGTGTGTGTGTGTGTGTGATGGGTAGGTTTAGGGGCAGGGGCAGTGTAGGGGGATAGAATATACGGTTTGTACGGTATAAAATGCATTACGCCTATGGAATGTCCCCACATTTCACAAAAACAAACATGTGTGTGAAATAAAGAAACATTTGACATACATGTATTATGATCATTGGCGATATCGACTGATGTGAAAACTTTTTTTTGGCCATGTCGCCCAGCCCTAAGCTCTAATATTTCCTTTTAGTACACATGGACTGAAATATATGCATTTCTCTGTGGTTGTACAACTGCACCAATCCCTTTAGTGGGAATAAAAGGTCCGAAGTGAGCCAAGTTTGGATGATGCACACTTTCCAGCCTCAGGCCAACTTCAGGCATGCCAGTTTCCTCAGGGGTGCATTGAGGCTGTGTATTGTGACAGCATGCTGTGGTATCTTGTGCCGCTAACACACCCAAGGTTGTGTGCTTGCCCTACTTTGCAATGAAAGAACGAATGGAAGAAGTTTATATAGCGCTTTTTACAATGCAGATTGTTTCAAAGCAGCTTGGTAACAGGAAAATAATGCAACAGAATTTAATATAGTTAAATATTTATAAGAAAGAAATAAGCTCAAATCCTCTCGAGCTGAAATAAAAAGAGGTTTGTTTGCATGCAGGTGAGAACAGTTGCCACTGAAGACCACGTGGAGAGCTGGAGAAATGTGGCTGACCGCATGCATGCGTCTGAGGCGAACCCGAGGCGTTTGCTGCACCTCGCAATTCTTCCTGCGAGCCCCACATGACATAAGAAACCACATGCTCAAACAATATCCTGTCAGCAGACTCCATCTTTACCTGTTCTGTTTATGAAACACCAGGAATTCAGCCAGTTACATTCACAAGGTTTATTGCTTTTACAGTCAGGGGAGAAATGTTAAATATAGAAACCAGAGGCTTTTCACACTATATGCTCATTCCTGTGCTAATGATAATGTCTCTATTTAGCACAGCTTTAACTCAAACAGCAAAATGTGTTGCTAAAGGTGAAACAACTGTTTTAGACAGACTAATCTAAAGTAACCGATGCTTGGCTAAATAAACATCCATGCACACGCCATTTAGTTTTAACACCCGGGAGATAACAGCCAGTAAAATAAACATTAAAAACGAGTTTCTTTCTTCTGTTGAACACAAAAGAAGATATTTAAGGAATGTTGGGAATTAAATCGTTGTTGGTCCCCACTGACTTACATAGTAGGAAAAAGAAAATACTATAGGAAGTCAATGGGGACCAACAACTATTTGGTTTCAACATTCTTCAAAATATCTCCTTTTGTGTTCAACATTCTATAGAAACAGGTTTAGAACAACTTGAGGGTGAGTAAGTAATATTTTTTGGGTTAGCTATCCCCTTAAGCTGCTTTTCCAAGTGTAAAACTGTAGAGTAGGATTTGATTTATCCATTGGGAATTGATCAGGAGCCAATGGACAACCCCAAAAGTAGCCAATGGACAACCCCAATAGTTTCCAATGGACAACCCCAAAAGTAGCCAATGGACAACCCCAATAGGAGCCAATGGACAACCCCAAAAGTAGCCAATGGACAACCCCAATAGGAGCCAATGGACAACCCCAATAGTTTCCAATGGACAACCCCAATAGGAGCCAATGGACAACCCCAATAGTTTCCAATGGACAACCCCAATAGTTTCCAATGGACAACCCCAATAGTTTCCAATGGACAACCCCAATAGTTTCCAATGGACAACACCAATAGGAGCCAATGGACAACCCCAAAAGTAGCCAATGGACAACCCCAATAGTTTCCAATGGACAACACCAATAGGAGCCAATGGACAACCCCAAAAGTAGCCAATGGACAACCCCAATAGGAGCCAATGGACAACCCAAATAGTTTCCAATGGACAACCCCAATAGGAGCCAATGGACAACCCCAATAGGAGCCAATGGACAACCCCAATATGAGCCAATGGACAACCCCAATAGTTTCCAATGGACAACCCCAATAGTTTCCAATGGACAACCCCAATATGAGCCAATGGACAACCCCAAAAGTAGCCAATGGACAACCCCAATAGGAGCCAATGGACAACCCCAATAGGAGCCAATGGACAACCCCAATATGAGCCAATGGACAACCCCAATAGTTTCCAATGGACAACCCCAATAGTTTCCAATGGACAACCCCAATAGGAGCCAATGGACAACCCCAATAGTTTCCAATGGACAACCCCAATAGGAGCCAATGGACAACCCCAATATGAGCCAATGGACAACCCCAATATGAGCCAATGGACAACCCCAATAGGAGCCAATGGACAACCCCAATATGAGCCAATGGACAACCCCAATATGAGCCAATGGACAACCCCAATAGGAGCCAATGGACAACCCCAATATGAGCCAATGGACAACCCCAATATGACCCAATGGACAACCCCCATTTAAGGTCTATATTGTGCCCCACAATGAGCAAGTAAAACAGGTTGCATACTGTACGTTGCCTTTAATGTTATGAACATTGTAAATCATGAACTGAGAGTGTTAACCCAGGTTTTACACATGTACAGTGTGAAATGACGGGATTAATTAGCAACCCAGTAAGAACTATGACCCCAGGTTAACAATTTCAAGTGTGAAAAGCCCATAATTGAACTCTCCGTGGGAGGTGAGGTTTAAAAACAACACAAGCGTGAAAGTATTTGAGCTCTGTAAATTATGCAGAGAAAGAACTGTGAGAGAAGACAGTAAAAACAGGTCTGAGAAGGAGGGAAACAGCTGTGAGTTGCGATGCACGCAGCAGGAATGCATGATGCATCCCTAAGTAAGTTTAGGCCCGGAGGAAATGCACTGCTTGGGCGTGTCTGCTGAACAAACACCTGAATGAGGTGAGTTCAGTCAGCGGGACACATTCAAGCAATGTAGTGGAACTCTGTGATTCCAGATGGTGACATGACTTAGGTTATACACACAACAATTGGTCTCGTGTTGACCATGTAAAGCCTTCTCCAGCACCACCCAAAGACTTTCAATCAATTTAAGGTCTGAAAATGATTATTCATGCTCTCTCCCAACCATTCTTTCACAGTTTGAGCCTGATGAATCTTGACATCCGGGAATATGGCCATGATGTGTTTTCCTAAATGGCTGTTTAAGAAATTTAAAGCAACACACTCAACTGTTGCCAAACATATAACATGCTAGAAACATAAAAATCACTGCAGTAATGATCTAATCATTTATAAGATGTTATCCCCATGAGGATAACATCTTATAAATCACACTAAGTGATGTTTGGGTAGGTTTAGGGGCAGGGGCAGTGTGTGTGTGTGTGTGTGTGTGTGTGTGTGTGTGATGGGTAGGTTTAGGGGCAGGGGCAGTGTAGGGGATAGAAAATACGGTTTGTACAGTATAAAATGCATTATGCCTATGGAATGTCCCCATAAAACATGGAAACACAACGTGTGTGTGTGTGTGTGTGTGTGTGTGTGTGTGTGTGTGTGTGTGTGTGTGTGTTGTAATCGTAATTAATTGCATCAAAAATAAAGGTTTGTGTTTACATTATATATATATATATATACACAAATACACACACACACACACACACGTTAGCCATAAACCGTTATTTTGAGAGTAAAAAATATGATTTAAGACATGTATATTAAAAGTGTAAGTGTAATGGTTCAAATATTTCTGGAGCCAATGTTAAATCATGTTGTTTGTTTGTTTACAACTGTATAAACGTTTTAAGCATATGAAACCAACATGGAAATCATTTTTAAAAACTTGTCATTAGAGTTTAAAAACCGATTTCGACTTTTCCATCTTGTTTGTTGACGCTCACCACTTGTTGGAAAGCAAATGGCATTTGGTATTTGATAAAAACCAGAGTCGTTTGGCTGAACGCACACATGTTGAGGTCTTACCTGCCAGTAAGAAGATGGGCAGCAGGCAGCAGTAGAGCAATCCGCACACCACCTGAAGCTCCATTAGCTCTTCCACTCACATTCCTCCCACGACACAAATCCACATCTCCCAGATCCGTGGAAAACAAAGCTACATGGCGAAAATAAAGACTCTCGGTTTTGTACACCAATTTATTAACATTAAAACGTCGCGTCTAATCGATTAAACGAATAAAACTGTAGACCATCGAAACTATTAAAACATCCCCAACAGCCAACGCGTTCTGTAAAGCGTTCCTAAATGAACGTATAGAGTCTTAACGCGATACATAAACTCAAAAAGCGGCTTTATGGGAGTCGATTATTCATTGTACATCTTCATGGAAAATGTGATTCACCGCCTCGGCGTTTGTTAAACTTTCTTCAGTCTTTCTTCCGTTCTGAAACCAAACAGCTCCGACTTCTCCAGAATATGTCCACAAACTAGTTATTCAGTTTCACAGAAGTCATAAGGAGAGTTTAGTCCGAGCCGCGTCCCAACAGTTAGTAAAGTAACTCCCACTCTCTGACGATAGATAACTTCTGCCAAACGAGTCACGTCACTCTCAGCTGAGAAACCCGACGCGCGCGCTGCCCGAGGAGCCCAACGCGACGCGAGGAAAACCAGTTATACTGACCTTTTGTGCTATTTCATACATTTGGGAAGGCTTACCAGATCTTTAAATGAGTGTGATGTTTCAACCCACGTTTGGGTCAAATATAGACAAAACCTTTGGTTTAAATTTTTTAACCGTTGTCTATTTAAAAAAAAAAAATATTAATTTAAACCCAACGGTTGGTTTTGTCCATTTTGACCCAAACATGGATTGAAACAACCCAGCGTTTTTACAGACACGACTCGTGATTACAGAAATTAACTGTTATGCTAACTTGTGTTCACACACGCTTCTATAAACGCCCGAAAACACCATAAATATTGTTCATGTTATGTTTCATAAAACAATATGGTGTGAGCACGTGCAGAAGTGTATCCTGCGCGTGCCTTAAATGTGACCGTTATTTATTTCGCGCGTGTCAGCTCAGATCAAGGAAACTGCATGTTTATGCTTATGTTATTCATAGTAAAGAAACAAATTGTTTAATTTCTTGGTTTTCCCATGGTGTGTGTCATTATATGGCACGTGTGGCATCTGTAACCCGCAATGTTGGCTCCATCTAGTGGTGTTTTAGTATCATGGGCGAAATCTTTCAATAATTTTAACGAACAGACTTGTTTTGGCATATTCTAACCAGCTCTGATAGGCCTATATAGTTTAATTTGGTTCATGTTTACCTCTCTTTAAATTAATGTGATTTTTTTAACGCATGCTTGCGTCAAATATGGACAAAACCAACCGTTGGTTTACATTTTTAACCGTTAAACCCAACTGTCGGTTTTGTCTATTTTTGATCCATGGGTTGAAACAATCTAGTTTTTTTGAGCGTACAAACAAGCAGATTAAAATAAAATGTATTATTTATGCTATAACTTTTTCACACAGGCGTCTAAATAACACCATGATCTGTTGTGATAACGTCTGACTCTGAGCGTGACTCTGACTCCCTTAAATGTGACCGTTAGCCTACTATTGTGTGTCAGTTCGTGGTTATGCTGATGTTATTCATTGTAAAGAAAGTCGTTTTGTTTATTAGTTCACCGATGGTGTGTGTGTGTGTGTGTGTGTGTGTGTGTGTGTGTGTGTCATTATAACGGTCAGGTCTGTAACATGTCCTAGCATCATTGGCGGAATCTTCAAATAAGTATAACGAGCAGTCTTGTTTTGCATAAAACGAGAGTAAAGTGTATTTATATTGTTTAACACGTTATTGTTAAATATTCTTCTTTCAGTTATTTTGTGTTGGCATTTCGATCGTACTATCTAAGAAGGATGAAAGCGAACCCCTTAATCCACTCGATTTGTATAGCTATCACGAATTTCCCGCTGAAAGTACATTTAAAAACAGTTTAAAAAGTTTTTAACATTTGAACATACTGTCAATATCTGTTCACAGAAGCTGAACTGTCAGTCACACCTGTGTTCTCACTTTAAATGATTGATTTATCTTAAGAACATTTACAACACAATAGAGGGGACATAATCCCATTATTCCCAAGACCCGACCACCAAAATGAATGCTAAACGTGGTAAAAACTACTATAAAATATAATTTTATATAAAAATAACACAAGGAGTCAAATAAAAATAACTGAGCGTATACGAGCTTGTTATTTAATGTGGATAATTATTAGCATTTATACTGACAGACCAGGGGGTTTCAATCTTTCAGATGCCACGGACCCCCAAATATGATCATCCTTGTGTGAGGGAATTTTATAAACACTCAATTTATACACACAAAAAAATAATAGTATGATTCTAAAATTTGTTTCAGTTACATTATTTATTTTGTCATACTTAGTGTACTAGTTATATGTATTATTTATTTCTCGCTTATTTAATTTAATTTGTATTTATTTATTGTAATAATGTTTGTATTTTTTTTAATAATTGTATTTATTTTAATCTAATTTAATAGATTATAATAACTATTAACATAATTAATATTTTTTAGTTATATCTATTTATTGCTTTAGTCATTTATTTTAATCTAATTATTATTTTTGACCCCAGTTTGGAAACCCTTGAGTTATGCAAATCTGCTGTTTGATCAATGGGTGCGGGGGCGTGGTTAAAAGTAAAGCCTGCCTACATAAGTCACGTGGTCCGATTTCGCGCGAAAGTTAGTCTCGGAAGACACTGCTAAGGAAGTTCCGGTGGGATAATAACAATTGCTGCTCGGTAGGGATTTCATTGGTAGCGAAGAATGGCTCAAGCCCGGGTTACCGATTTTTTTGCACAGAGTAAGAACGGTGGCGTTGGTCGGTCTGTACGGTCCAAGGGACAGAAAGTGTCCGGGGACGTTGTGGAATCGGCGGTGATCACTAAACCAAGAACATCGACCAGAGCCTCACGCGCTTCGCGCGATCCCGTTAAAGTTACACCGGAGCCGCAGAAACACGTCCAGCAGGAGTTCCTCAAAGTCATCGACGAGGCTCTGTCGGCAGAATCGGTAGAGACCGCGACGGATGCGCGTAATGCGAGGTTAACGGAGAGTCCCCGGACCCCTAAACGGACCTCGGCGGAGTTCGACGTGTGTTCGGCGTTGTTCCCGTCCACGGCCGAACGGCACAGCAGCGCCAAGAAGCGCCTGAGGGTCAGCGCGAGCCAGACCGGCGGGACGGCACCGGAGGAGCGCGCGGTTCCGAAGACCGCGAGGAAGAAGCTTGATCTGCTGAAAAACGACGATCAAGAGAAGGTACGGGTTCTAAACGGAACCGAGCAACAGCAGCGCTTTCGAGACGCCATCTTAAAAACGCGACGCTTAGGATATTACCTGACACATTAACTTTAATAAAACTGCTGTTACTTAGCCTTAAACTGCTTTAATACTTAATTTAACACTTTCCCTAGGATAGTATTCGCTTCATTCGTCCAAAAAACACAATGCTAATCTGGCATTCAATATTACACCAAAACAATACATTTTATTTAATCTGTTTGATTGTGTACAACTACTGAATACAAAGTATTCATGATTTAAGTTGTTGTTAGTAATGTAATCTATTACATAGCACATTTTATTTAATGTAACTTGACTACCTGTACATTACTTTTAACCTAACGTTAACTTGTATCTAAAGCTAATTTCAAAAGTATAATCTTGTACCATATTGAGGAGATAAACACAAAACAAGAAAATTACTCCGTTTATCAACAACAACATGAAGTGCATTAAACATTACACATGTTTAGGTCTGAATACTTTTAGATTACTTTTTGACCTAACTTGTTTATAATATTAGAGTATTAAAGTATTGTTGTTTTTTTCAATACGGTACCGGAAAGAAAATGATTCCTATTTTGTATCAATGACATAAAGTGCATTAAATGTTACATTACACTTTTTAGGAAATGTAATCTGATTACTTTTAGATTACTTTTGACATAAGTATACTAATTTGAATAGTATGTTATTGTATCATATTGATAAAAAGAGAGATTATTTTTGTTGTCAACATAAAGTGCATTAAACATTACATTACTAATTTTAGGTTATGTAATCTGACTACTTTAAGGTTACATTTGACCTAACATGATTATAATACTAATTTCTATAGTATAATATTGTACCCTTATTGATAAAAAAACATGAGAAATTATTTATTTTTGTCAACACTATGAAGTACATTAAACATTACATTACTCATTTTAGGTAATGTAATCTGATTACTTTTGACACAAGTATACTAATTTGAATAGTATGTTATTGTATAATATTGATAAAAAAAGAGATTTTTTTTGTTGTCAACATAAAGTGCATTAAACATTACATTACTCATTTTAGGTTATGTAATCTGACTACTTTTAGATGACCTTAAGGTTACATTTGACCTAACATGATTGTAATACTAATTTATATAGTACAATATTGTACCATATTGATAAAAAAACATGAGAAATGATTTATTTTTGTCAACACTATGAAGTGCATTAAACATTACTCATTATAGGTAATGTAATCTGATTACTTTTAACTTAACTTGTTTATTATACTAATTTGAATAGTATATTTTTGTAACATATTAATAAAAACACAGAGAGAATTCTTTCTTTTTTATTGTTTACACCAACATTAAATGCATTAAACACAACCTCAGGGTTCAATACATGTATGAAAAGTTTTTGAAATTAAAGTTAAATTAAAAGCAATGAAGCGTCTCAGTTTTCCATGCAATTACAGTCGCCGGCCTGTGCGATTCCATAAGTTTTGAGAAAGGAAAAGATGGAGGAATTAGGAATTTACCATTTTGTGAAATCAAGCAATCATGCCAGTGTTTCAGTATGATCTCAGTTTATAGATTATCGCGTTGATTTGGTGCTGAATTTATCCAGTCACGGTTCTATAGTTTTTTAATTTAGTTTTAATTTGTCCAGTAGGATCTCAATTGTTTCTTAAAAGGGATGCACCGAAATGATTTTTTTGGGGCGATACCGATTTTAACAAACAATTATTGGCCGATACCAATATTTGAAATTGTGTCATTAAAATAGTGTTTTGATCATGTTTTTCAGCAAAGTAAAAACAAATTAACTTATAGCCTACTAGCTAGTTTATTGTTGCATTTCTAATAAACATAGACTGGATCCATTTAACATTTAGCAGGCCAACATAAATACAACAGAACAAGATACATGTGAAATAAACATTAAGTAGGTTTAATGTTAAATAACACTGCACATTCTTTAGTATATAAATTAAATGCGTATATTATTATTCCATTGAGACGTAGTTTAATTCTATTTTAGGCTACAACACTAATCCGGTCACAATTACTTTGTTAAACTGAACTTTTATTTTGACGTGTTGCCGTAAAAACCTTCGAGTTCCTGTGTGTGTGTTTATATGACAATAGTTTGTCAAATGAAACGGTAAAGTGTGTGTGGTGTGTGTGGTGTGAGTGGTGTGAGTGGTGTGTGTGTGTGTGTGGTGTGTGTGGTGTGTGGTGTGTGTGTGTGTGTGGTGTGTGTGTGTGTGGTGTGTGTGTGTGTGTGGTGTGTGTGGTGTGTGTGTGTGTGGTAGGTAATGATGAAACCGCACGTCTCTGCGCCATCCACACAGAAACATGCAGGATTCATATTTTTGTGTCTTAATATTCACAGACACTACTAGCATATGTCGCTGTTTGCTGTACGTTTTATGTATTCATCAAAACTTTGACTAATTGCGTGGCATTCCACGGCAGTAGATTCAGTTTTTATGACTGGATTCCGTCTGCGTTATCCGCATCGTGGAAATGAATCCTTATTAAGTTATAAAAGTTAATTTAGTTTTTTTGGGGGGGACTTTTGTTTGATTAACATTAAATAGCAGACCGCAGCGCAGCAGGAATATTACATTATACTCTTGGATTACGCAGCAGATATTACACAGCTCGGTTATAAACCATCGGTTTGTTAAATCGGCCTTTCATGCTATAGCCGATAAGCCGATGGTTTTGTTTTTTTAATCAAAAATCGGCCGATACATCGGTGCATCCCGATTTCTTAATGTAACACCCCAATTTAATGATGGTAATTTGCATTGGCATGTGCGACTGCATTTCTTGAAGTGTTGTCTGTGTGTTAGGTGACGTGTGTTGTGTGAATGCATTTGTGTATTGGTTTGGTTTAATGAGTGCTAATCCATCCTGTGTTCTAGAGCATTGAGTCTTTGGCCAGTGGTCAACAAACCGCCAGCAAAGAGTCGAAAAACACTGTTAATCACAATGCGACTGGCTCCCCTGGTGGGGACGGTGGGCTCCAGCGGACGAGCAGGAGCAAGGTAACGCGCGGGGGTCTTCACGCCTGTGCGGGAGCCTCCTGGTGTTCCTCTCATTAATCACGCCGTTTCTTTTGTTCCTTCAGAAAACATTTTCTAGAGAGGATGTGGCGGCTCTGAAATCCAAGCTGCAGAAACTGAAAGGCCGGTCTGAAGCGGTGACGAGCCCCTCTCCCGCCCCCGTGTCCACGCTAGCGGAGCTGAGAGCGCGGCTCGACGCTGCCCGGGAGATCTCGGCAAAGGTTCAGCACAGGAAGGCCGAGCGAGATGTGAAGGATGTGAAAGCTGCTGAGGCACAGGCCGGGCCTGAACCAGAGCCGGAGCAAAGGTGAGGTTTGCTGACCATCGACATTAATCCTCGTCAAGTAATCACTCATCCGATTAAAAACGTGCCATTTGTCAATCGCTCTCACTGAATGTAATCTCTTTTGCTTCCCTAGTTATTTATCACTGAAGTTTTAATCCGGCTACTTGTTCGGTCGGACAAGCAAAATTATCTTTCATTTGCACTTTCAAAAATCCGGACAGATGTTAATATTGAGCCTTGCTATGCCGATAGTTCTCCCAAAAATGTCACATTTTAATAAACTCTGCAGAGATCTTGGAGGTGCTTTTTGTTGAAGTTGTATCTTTTTGTTTCAGAGAGAAGCTCCCAGCTTATCAGCGTTACCACACTCTCGCTCAGGCCGTCCCGCCTGGTCTCACCCTGCCCTACCAGTTCAAACTTCTAGCCGAGATGTTCCGCAGTACGGAGACCATCGTCGGGATGCTGTTTAACCGCTCCGAGACGGTCACTTTCGCCAAGATCAAGCAAGGGGTCCAGGATATGATGCACAGGTAAGCGTCCGGATGAACCCACCTGCTGAACGTGCCAGTCGGGCTGCTGGTTAACAGGCTAACCCTGTTTCTGCTTTCTCGGCAGGCGTTTCGAAGAGAGCCACCTGGGCCAGATAAAGGCGGTGTTTCCTTCTGCCTATACTTTTCGCCAGGAGAAAAACATTCCCTCTTTTAGTGCCAATGCAAAGAGGTCAAGCTTTCAGCTCACAGTGGAGCCGCTCATTGAAGAAGGTGAGCGACATTAACATGGACTACATGCCATCAAGGGTTGGGTTAATGTTTTACAATGATTTAAGGCATGATTTATTACATTTTTACACTGAAATATTATAAAGTAGTTCTTAAAAAGGGTTTTAAAAGAGTCTTGCACAGATTGGGGTCTTGAAATGGTCTCAATAGGGTCTTGATTCATTCTTGCACAGATCGAGGTCTTAATAAGGTTTTGAAAGGCTCTTGCACAGATTAGGGTTCTAAAAGGTTTTGAAAGGGTTTTGCACAGATTAGGGTTCTAAAAGGTTTTAAAAGGGTTTTGCACAGATTAGGGTTTTAAAAGGGTTTTGCACAGATTAGGGTTTTAAAAGGCTCTTGCACAGATTAGGGTTCTAAAAGGTTTTGAAAGGGTTTTGCACAGATTAGGGTTCTAAAAGGTTTTGAAAGGGTTTTGCACAGATTAGGGTTCTAAAAGGTTTTAAAAGGCTCTTGCACAGATTAGGGTTTTAAAAGGGTTTTGCACAGATTAGGGTTCTAAAGGGTTTTAAAAGGGTTTTGCACAGATTAGGGTTCTAAAAGGTTTTAAAAGGGTTTTGCACAGATTAGGGTTCTAAAAGGTTTTAAAAGGCTCTTGCACAGATTAGGGTTCTAAAAGGTTTTAAAAGGCTCTTGCACAGATTAGGGTTCTAAAGGGTTTTAAGAGGCTCTTGCACAGATTAGGGTTCTAAAGGGTTTTAAAAGGCTCTTGCACAGATTAGGGTTTTAAAAGGGTTTAGAAGGCTCTTGCACAGATTAGGGTTCTTAAAGGTTTTAAAGGGTTTTGCACAGATTAGGGTTCTAAAGGGTTTTAAGAGGCTCTTGCACAGATTAGGGTTCTAAAGGGTTTTAAAAGGCTCTTGCACAGATTAGGGTTTTAAAAGGGTTTTAAAAGGCTCTTGCACAGATTAGTGTTCTAAAAGGTTTTAAAAGGCTCTTGCACAGATTATGGTTCTAAAGGGTTTTAAAAGGCTCTTGCACAGATTAGGGTTTTAAAAGGGTTTAGAAGGCTCTTGCACAGATTAGGGTTCTAAAAGGTTTTAAAAGGGTTTTGCACAGATTAGGGTTCTAAAAGGTTTTAAAAGGCTCTTGCACAGATTAGGGTTCTAAAGGGTTTTAAGAGGCTCTTGCACAGATTAGGGTTCTAAAGGGTTTTAAAAGGCTCTTGCACAGATTAGGGTTTTAAAAGGGTTTAAAAGGCTCTTGCACAGATTAGGGTTCTAAAAGGTTTTAAAAGGGTTTTGCACAGATTAGGGTTCTAAAAGGTTTTAAAAGGGTTTTGCACAGATTAGTGTTCTAAAAGGTTTTAAAAGGCTCTTGCACAGATTAGGGTTCTTAAAGGGTTTTAAAAGGATTTTGCACAGATTAGGGTTCTAAAGGGTTTTAAAAGGATCTTGCGCAGATTAGGGTTCTAAAGGGTTTTAAAAGGCTCTTGCACAGATTAGGGTTCTAAAAGGTTTTAAAAGGCTCTTGCACAGATTAGGGTTCTAAAAGGTTTTAAAAGGCTCTTGCACAGATTAGGGTTCTAAAGGGTTTTAAAAGGCTCTTGCGCAGATTAGGGTTCTAAAGGGTTTTAAAAGGCTCTTGCGCAGATTAGGGTTCTAAAGGGTTTTAAAAGGCTCTTGCACAGATTAGTGTTCTAAAAGGTTTTTTGCACAGATTAGGGTTCTAAAGGGTTTTAAAAGGCTCTTGCACAGATTAGGGTTCTAAAGGGTTTTAAAAGGCTCTTGCACAGATTAGTGTTCTAAAAGGTTTTAAAAGGCTCTTGCACAGATTAGGATTCTAAAAGGTTTTAAAAGGCTCTTGAACAGATTAGGGTTCTAAAAGGTTTTAAAAGGCTCTTGCACAGATTAGGGTTCTAAAAGGTTTTAAAAGGCTCTTGCACAGATTAGGGTTCTAAAGGGTTTTAAAAGGCTCTTGCACAGATTAGGGTTTTAAAGGGTTTTGCACAGATTAGGGTTCTAAAGGGTTTTAAAAGGCTCTTGCACAGATTAGGGTTCTAAAAGGTTTTAAAAGGCTCTTGCACAGATTAGGGTTCTAAAGGGTTTTAAAAGGCTCTTGCACAGATTAGGGTTCTAAAGGGTTTTAAAAGGCTCTTGCACAGATTAGGGTTCTAAAAGGTTTTAAAAGGCTCTTGCAAAGATTAGGATTCTAAAAGGTTTTAAAAGGCTCTTGCACAGATTAGGGTTCTAAAAGGTTTTAAAAGGCTCTTGCACAGATTAGGGTTCTAAAGGGTTTTAAAAGGCTCTTGCACAGATTAGGGTTTTAAAAGGGTTTTGCACAGATTAGGGTTCTAAAAGGTTTTAAAAGGCTCTTGCACAGATTAGGGTTCTAAAAGGTTTTAAAAGGCTCTTGCACAGATTAGGGTTGTAAAGGTCTTTAAAAAAATATATTGACATACAAATTAAGGCCTCTTTAAAGGTCTTATGTCTGAGTTGGAAGTCATTAAGTTCATAGTCATCACATTAAATGTTGCATACATTGCAGTAAATATCGTTTTGTAGTGTTTTTTTTTTTTCCTGTTTCCAATACAAATATGCAAGTATCTTTTAAATCAAGATACATTTACTTGAGATGCTGATGATATGAACAAACAAATGAACGAAATGAAATGTTCCTGTTTAAAACAAGAACAAATATCTGTCAATGAGTTATGAAAAATTAACTTGATTCAAAGGAAAGGTTTTCTGAATCCATTGGCAGGTATTTGTTCTTGTTTTAACCATAAACTTAAAAGGGTCTTGCACCGATTATATATATATTCAGTCGTTTTGTATCTCCAGTGAATGCATCTTGATTGAAGAGTCTCTAGATGTTTGCATTGGAAAACAAGACCAAAAACAGGAAGTGATGTGACCAGAAGGCACAGATAAAGAGATTTTAAAGAGAGCAGAGCGACTCGATCTTTTAAAAACTGCATTATATCAATATTATTACTTTTTTTTCACCTAAAACAATTGTTTAAAAGCCTAAACTCATTGTTTATTTATTTTAATAAAACTTATCTCTTTCCCCAGAGTTTTCCGGCTCTCGTCCAGTGTTGTCAGCCTCTCGTATTTTAGAGAGAAGGCGTGTTTTTCACCAAAACCTTGTTGAAATCGTCAAGGGACACCACAAGGTACGCTGGTTTACTTGCACTTGAGAAACCTGTTATGGTGTGTAAATTCCACTCATGTCTCATCTTATGTTGGACGCAGGCATTCCTGGCTTCCCTAAGCCCTCCCATTGTCGTCCCTGATGACAAACTGACCCGCTGGCACCCGAGGTTCAATGTGGACGAGGTTCCCAACGTCACCCAGAGTGATTTGCCTCAACCCCCTCAAACTGAGAAACTGACCTCCGCTCAGGAAGTGTTGGACCGAGCTCGAGCTCTCATGACCCCCAAGGTGAGCACTTCCACCTGGGCTCTGCGGGCACTGGCTAATGGCTAATGCTAAATAATTCCCTCTAGCGCCACCACCTGTCCAAAGTTTCACTCATATTTATGCTTAACTTTTTAACCATAATAATTAGAAACTAAAATCCTCTGATTCCTTGGCTTAAGACGATTTGATTGCACCCTATGACATAATTTTTCGTTTTGTAAATTTCCTCTCCATTTTTAATTGACCGAAAAAAATATTTTTTTCCAAGTCCTCCAAGGCCGTAGCTCTAATTTTCACAAAAATTGAACCAGATCATCTCCAGACCTTGCCGACAAGAAGTTATAAAACTCAAGTTGGTCCGTACAACCGTTCGCAAACAAATTTTATATAGCTCTTGCGAAAATACACTTAAGGCTATATCTCCGCAATACTTTATCGTTTCAAAACCAAACTTGGTACGTGTCATCACAAGCATGACCTGAGGCAACACGCAGCGTTTCAGCGCAGCGCCACCTACTGGTCCGGAGATATGAAAAATTGCTATTTTTGCTTATAACTTAACCGTTTGTCCAAAAATCATAAAAGTGGTCTCGTTAGATTCAGGGCGTAATGCCGAGTCAACTGATATCCAATTTTACCATATCGGCAATTTTGAATTATGTGCAAAAGTGCTGTATTTTATGAACTCATGAACAGATTGTTACGAAACTCTGTTTGGGTCATCACCACAATGCCTTGAAGGAGCCTGAGAAGTTGAAACAGCGCCACCTAGTGAAGTTTTTTTTTGGGTGTGGTTGACTTATTTTCATGGGATTTAACTTTTGCCGAGTCCAACGATACCAGACTTGCCAGGTTTTGGCATATGTTATGTGAAGCGTTGTAAGTTAGCGCTAAAAAAACAACAACATTAGCTCATATCTTCGAAACCGCTAGTCCAATGAGTGTCAGAAGTTCGGAAACATAGGTCAATAGCTAGACGCTAATGCCCAAATGTCAAAATATTGATTGTAAGGGGTAGCAAAACCCAATCAAAGTCTGGTGTCAGTCATTTTTTACGTGTTTAAACAAATTGTAAAATAATATGTCTATAACTTCAAAACGAAATGAGATATTTTCATGTATGGGCTCACTCCGAAGACCAAAAATAGCCCTGATAATGGCTGCTTGCAGCTATATTTATTGTTAAAAATCAGTTTCACTTTGAAGAGTGAATAAATAAAACATTCATATTCTCCTAAGATCTACTAGAAATAGACCTGGGGACCTTTGACATACTATGCTTTGGGGTTACACACATTCCCACCTCCCAGATTCAGTATTTTCATGTAGTATGTCTGTATAAAAAACAAACAGAAGTTGAGCATTGTGTCACGGACTCCTTCACGACTCTTGTGGGCTGGTCTTGTTCCAGATGGAGAAAGCCTTGGCTAACATGGCCTTGAAAACAGCAGAGACAGTGTGCGCTAAAGAGCCTGAGACTTCAGCGAAATCTGCTGCGCCGCCAGCAGAAACGCCCAGTGCTCTCAAAGGAGTTTCTCAATCCCTTCTGGAGCGAGTGAGTGAACACCACTTACTGCAAACATCGAGACGCGTAGTGCGTTTCACAAAACCTAATCCGTGTTTCTTTCCCGCTTCAGATTCGCGCTAAGGAGGCTCAGAAGCTGCAGGCCACTATGACGAGGAACCCGCAGCAGGAGCAGCGCCTGGTGATGATGTCACGGCTGCCGGAGTTAGCCAGGATCCTGCGTAACGTGTTTGTGTCGGAGAAGAAGCCGGCGCTCCTCATGGAGCTCACCTGCAACCGCATGATCGCTAGCTACCGATCTCCTCTCAGTTCTGGTTAGTATCGATGTTTCCCAGCTAGGGATGCGCGGTATACCGGTACTGGGAAAATACCGGTATATATTTTATTTCAAACGGTATGATACCATGATTTTGCTCATTTCGATATTTGCTGCTGTTCCGAAGTTCACCGCTAGGTGGCAGCGCGCTACCCAAAATGACGTGAAACCGGCAAATGTGCAACAGAATAAAATGAAAACAGCGGTTGACTCGCTCAACACGCACAAAACTCATTAATAAAGACAGGAGTAGACATGAAATTTGGAATTACTTTGCTTATAAAACTTCTGAAGAACCATCAAACCTTGCCAAGCATCGGTCACTTAATTCCTGACTTGTAAGACATTAAGAGATCGACAGGTGAGTGCATCATTCAAACGATCTAATTTAGACATTTATTTTCTTTCAACACTGATCAACACGCATACATAAGATCGCATCGTTTAAATATAAAGAAATCTCCAGTGTTCATTTCAACCAGTGACGTTTAGACCTCATAATATTTGCACGCAGACTATATGCACTATTTACATCTGCGAAAGACATAACCAACTGTGTTTATGTGACTAACGTTACTCATGTGACATATTTGACATAATTTCGAGTGTATTTGACTAAGGAAAAACATCTTAATTTGTAATGCGCAAGCTCTTTAGGCTTGTGTGTTTGAGAGTTTTCGCTCAAACCAACAACAAAGTGCTCCCATCCCATGTGTATTACGAAATGCTATAAAATCGCTTGCTGGTTTAAATTGGCAAGGTTTATAAAGACGTGTGTAGTGATTTCCGTCAGTGGTCCCGCAACAGAAGCGGAAGTGTTGAATCTGGACGCGCAGGTTGCTTTTATAGTGCAGGTGCGATGTCTTTTGAAGCCAGAAGCAATTTGCTCATTTTGAGAGAATGGAGACGCGCAGTAATGCTGAAATTACTTACAAGAAAGTTTCCAAATGACTGATGTGATAATCTTTGTTGATTAATTTAATAATAAACATTTGCGGTTATTTCCGCTTCATAAACCTAAAACTTGCGAGAGTTATTCAAATTATGCGCAATACCCGCATCAAAATTCAGACCTGTATGGTATCGATTTAATATCGGTACTTCGGTATTAGATTGTGGTACCGTACCGAAGCCAAAATTGTGGTATCGAGCCATCCCTATTCCCAGCTCCTGTTTTACTATACCTCATACTCGACTTTAAACTCCGTGTCTTCCGCTCTGGAAGTCTACGGCAGCCCATAGAACCGCTTGAGGGAACGGTATGAAATTTTTGTTTGTATGAAAATTGTACCAAATTTGCTGTAGTTACAGTTCACACTCTAGAGCCACCACTTGTCCAAAATTGAATGTTTATGCTAATAATTTTTGAACCATAAGGGTTAGAAACCAAATATCTTGGCTCAATATGATTTGATTGCACCCTATGATGCTATTTTCCGTCATTAAACCTTTCTTTGATGAACTTCGCCCAGATGGTTCATCTGATTTTTGTGGAAATCAGATCATCTTTATATTATGCTGACTTAAAGTTATCAAGCTTTTTGATGAACACGACCAATCTCGAATAACACAAATTTGATGAAGAGCGCCAAATTGGACACAAGGCTATATCTCTGCAACACTTTGACGTATTCGGACCAAACTTGGTACATGTCATCACAAGCTTGACCTGAGGCTACATGGAGAGTTTCAGCACAGCGCCACCTACTGGTCAAAAGATAGGAATGTTCCTTTTTGCTTATATCGTTTGAATTTCTTTGTAAACATGCATTTCTTTTTGAACTCCTCCTAGATAATTGGTTTGTTTTACCAAAATTGGCTCAGATCATGCTGGCAAAAATGTACCAAATCCTTTTTGATAGACCTAACCATTCTTGAGTAATGCATCGACAAAATAGTTTGGCATGATGCCAAGCTGATTCTTGGGGTGTAACTCTGCAACGCTTTGGCACATGGACACCAAACTTTATCTGTCATTGTCAGCATGATTGGATATCTCGTCGGTCCTTTGTGCTTGGCTCCGATTCTTTTGGACCTCCTTTAGAAAATGCACCCCAATTTTTGACCCTGAAAAGCATTATTTGTGGGTAATTTTGGCAATGGTGAATAAAATTTAAAAAATATTCTAAACAATGTATTACACTAGCTTTACACCAACTTTGGTTTTTGAAATGTTTTTATTTTTGCACAAAATGGACAGATAGTCAAACCAAAGAAAAATGCTCATAAATCTCTCATTATCACCAAATATTGGATTCAATCTTTGTCAACTCTTCTTTCAAATAGGACCGGTTTTGTATTTCATTTTAAAACGTGGCTTTTTTTGTGCAAAACTTCCTGGTGAAACATTAAACCACACTAGTGTTTTCCCCATGTTTGGTTGAATATTGACATTTATCCACAGATAATGCTTTTTGATAAAGGAGGCCAATAAACATCAGATCCAACTATACATCCGAAACCGGTCTTAATTGAGAGAACACAAACCAGTTGAATCCAATATTTGGTCATGTTTGACTGGGAACACTGGGTTAAACATGAATTGTCCATTTTGATTTCATAGTGACTGAGTTTGATGGTGTTATGCTAATCATAAGTTCACAAATGTTGGTTTTTATTATGATTGTTTCATCACAGCCGGTGTAGCATTCATTCATATAAATGTTTTCCCTCTGATTTAGATGAAATGGAGAAGCATCTTCGCCTGCTGGCCGAGTTGACCCCTGCGTGGCTGACGCTACACCCAATCAGGAAGGACTTGTACCTAAAACTGAACAAGACCACGGATCTGAACATCGTGCTGGACACCCTGAACCAGAAGACGAAGGAAGAGGAGCGCGTTTGAGCGAAGCCAAACAAGACTCGAGAGACAATACCATGTGCAATATTTTATTATGGATTTTAACTTTAGGTGCCTCTTGTTTCATGTTCACAGTTTGCATTCTGATTGTCACTACAGTTGTTTTAAATGAGAGATTTCTGTAGACCTTGTTCATAATAATTGTTCATAAATGTTGACACACATACAGCATGGAGGTTGATGTGTTCAATCATTTACAATAAACAAGAACATCTGTAACTGGCTCAAATCGCATACTTCCCTTCTATGTAGTAGGCATAAAATAGGTTGCATCTGGTGAGGTTCAGAACTGCACCGAGGCCGTGAAACAGGATCTGTGACTTGCGTTGCTAGAAGGTCACATGACATGGTGAATGAATTGCATTCGGATTACACGCATACTGCACCTCTCTATGAACCCATGACCCAGTGTCTAGGATCAGTTTTCTACATTTGTACAATAAAAAGGAAGAGTTACTGTGTCTCAGACACCAAGATTAATTAAAGAATATTCTTCAGACACTGGTTTTGATAAGCAATCGATTCCACATTTCTCCCATCGCTACTCAAAGTGTGAGGCTTTAGAGACAGCTCGCCTCTGGCTAATGCTCCCACTCTTCCGATCGTTTTCCATCTTACTATGGTGGGAATAAGAGAAGGAAACACCAGATATTGCAAAAGTGTAGTTTATTTCCATGATTTAACTTTAAAACCATTTCTAATGAGCTCTTAATCGTACATTCTGCCAAAGAATATAAAGTGCGACTTCTTATTTTGCTATTCTCTCGCAATTGTGTGTTAGAAAGTCAGAATTGTGAGATATAAACTCGCAATTCTGTGAACATTTTTGGTTATAGTTTATTACATCACGATTATGTAAACTCACAATTGCAAGAATTTTTTTGCTCTGAATCATACTTTGACAAATGTTCCAGTGTCAATATCGTAAAACATATTCAAAGTATTTTAACGTTATAAGAAAAAGCTGATGAGCAACAGACACCCATAACATGCACTTAATCTATTTTGGCATCTGAATGGTTTTATCCTGTCCAGTAAATAATACTTATAGTATATAATAGTAATAATTCCTAAAACTTTGCAGCATGAAAGACAATTTTTCAAAATTGTGAATGGGTTATAAACTGATCGCAAACAAAGTGTTCCCTTTATAATAGCTGTCAATCACTTCAGCACAAGCTCACGGGGGAAAACAACTTTCTCCAGAACATTTGACATGTTTTCCAGGACGAGTGGGAACCCAGTCCTGATGGAATTAAGACTATCAAAGCCCTAAAGGGGTTCAGTGTGTTACAATAAAATGTATTGGAATTCTTCATATTTCTGAAATTAAACCATCATGTGACTAAGACCGTCAGCACTGCACTAGCGAGAACACGGGCGTTGGCTTCAGCTTGTCCGATCCATTGAGATCCTTGAGCTCCACCACCACCACACAGCCTACCACCTCCGCCTTCTGCTGTCGGACCAGCTCAACCGCAGCACACAGGGTTCCTGACGGACAGACAGGCGTTACACAGCTGCTGACGGGCCATTACACAACACGCTAACGTCACGCTCACCTCCAGTCGCCAGTAAATCATCAATAATCAGGATCTTCTGTCCGGCAGAAACGGCATCTTCCTGCATCTCCGCCTCGGCCTGAAACAGAGGCTTGTGTTAGAACTGCACTACTACATGTGAGACTACTGGACAGCTGAGAGACTGGAGGTACCGTGGCATATTCCAGACTGTATGCGACTGATAACGTGGGGCCAGGGAGCTTCCCTTTTTTCCTAATCGGAGCAAATCCGACTCCCAATCTCTGAGCCAGAAGCGGCCCGAATAGGAATCCTCGAGCATCCATTCCTAGGAGAGAATGATCTCCGTTACAGCTAGACAATATAATATTTTTATATACATTTATCTCAAAACAGATTTGTTTGTGGTATATATATGCCAAAAAATATACAATATACATACACCCCCCCAATTTTTTTTTTTTTAGCATTTTTCCATGTCATTACATTTTTACTTTAGAGCATAAGAAACAAATGGGAGAGAGAAAAAAAACTTTTTTGTTGAAAAATTATATTTTATTCATGTTATGTCGTCTTTTGTAGTTAACACCAGGACTCCAATCATTTTTTAGGTTTCAGACAACAAACTATGTTTAAAGATGATTCTGAACTACGTTGTAAAAGATATAACGGAATGCATTGATATACTATTTACTTTATGCAATATGTGGGTAAAATGGCCATACATTCAATACAATGCATCTATAAACTGCATCTAATTTGCATATTAATGAGCTCATTGTTAATATTAGCGCATTAATGATAGATTTTTGTAAAGTGATATCTTGTTCTCTATATTTATTTTGCACTTTAATCTATTTGAAACATTTGTTTACTGTATACATTAGTTGTGTATTGCTTTATTGTATTTGTCACAAGAAAAAGTGGTTAAATGTTATTTTAAGGTGTCCATGTTGTGGTGTAGCTATACATTTACGTACGGAGTAATATTAATTTACAACATGTACTTTGGTTTAGGGTTAGCTGCTTGTAATTATGCATGATTTACTGTTATTACTATACGTGTGTGACAAGGAAACTAAATAAAGTGTTACTGGAAATTTTTATTGTTATAATAGAAGAACACTTTTTATGCAAATCATTTCAATACCGTGATGATACCGTATATCGCGATACACGCTTTAAGCAATTATCGCAGCATGAAAATTTGATAAGGTCATAAAGCGGATAAATTGCTATTTGTATCTCCCCAACAGTGTATTGTAAAGCATTATCTATTGTGAAAGTGTAATATTAATCTGCACAGTCAGTCACAGCCGAAGCGGAACCAAAACATGTTCTTCCGCAAAAATGCGTGCCGTTTTTTTTTTTAAGTTACACGGTATTTCTTATTAAGTCTTACGGTTATATGTATTTCATCCCATCTTAAGAGCAGATCCAATAGGAATCCATGTTTTCCTTCCACAAGGCTTATCAGGAGAGTAATTGGACCCTGGATCTAGGAACTAAACGCACTCTTACCGACTATAAGATCCAGCTGAGGGTAAGTTTTCCTCACGTGTTCCTCAAACAGATCCGTCACTGCAGCCATTGCCTTCGGATCCTTCAGGATCGGGAAAACATCCCTGCAAACAGCCAGGACAGACTGTGAAGCTACTACACATGTTTAACCAAACCCTTCCGTTCCTCACGAACGCTCCGCGACGCGTTTAACGCTCGCTCGGGTTAAAGTTATACTGTATGTGAATACCCACTTGAATGGAATCCCTTTCGTAGGGAAATCAGGAAAGGTTTTAATGCACTTGGCGATTAAATCCCGTTTCTCCGCCATCACGCGATGCGACTGTTTGGACTGAGACTGAAAGTAGACCACGTGATCAAGCCAACCAATAGCAAGCGCTGCCCCACCACATGACTCTTGCGTCATCGAATGGACCAAACGTCGTAAAATATGACAAATATTTAATGCAAATAATACAGTTTACACATCCCCTTAGGTGTATTTTTTCTGTAACAGTTTCTGACAGTATTTACTGGAAAAATATCATTGTTGCTCACGGAATAATTATGTTTTAAATTACAAAAAAAATATTTCTGTACACTTTAAGATTCTGCAACCAACTCCCAGTATATATATGGTATGTATATATATATACATAAAAAAAAGAGACATGCTAAAAGATAATTATAAAATGATAATAGGCGTTAGGTTAAAATCAATTGATTTGATAAAGCCATTGTTTAAAAACATTGACTAATTTATTACTATCCCCACATTATAATCAAATAATTAAAATGTACACTGTTGTAAAAAAAAACCTTACACTTACTAAACTAACTTACACCATACATGCGTTAAAGTAGATGGAGCAACGTTTCGCGCTCAGGCGAGTGACGTATGTCCGCACTTTCCCGGGAAAACCATCCCGTCAGGTTTAAAATATAAACATAAGCTTACCATAGTGTATCAGGCTCACACAAAAACGTTTTGGAAGAAGGATTAAAGATGTATTGCCTCAATATTTAAACTGTGTTCATTTTGAACAAAATTCAGTCACATACAAGTTGAAAAAATATTTTATTGCCCCTTAAGAGTTTGCCCTGATTTAAATGCACTGTACAAATATCAAAATAAAAGCGTATAACTGGATCATATGCAAACAGTTACATACAGTCAAATTTATGCTTCAACTAAATTAAATATATTTACGGATGATGGTGTGTTTTGGTAATTGTGTTCCACTCAGTTCCTCTCAAAACTATAAAGCTGTTTATAAATTATTTATACCATATATTGCCAGAAGTATTGGGACACTCCTCCAAATCCCAGAGTTCAGGTGTTCAATCCCTTCATGGCCACAGGTGTATAAATCAAGCACTAGGCATGCAGACGCTTCTACACACATTTGTGAGAGAATGGCTCGCTCTCAGGAGCTCAGTGAACTCAAGCGTGGGACCGGGATAGGTTGCCACCTGTGCAATAAGGCCATTCCTGACATTTCCTCACTACTAAATATTCCACGCTCAACTGTTAGTGGGATTATAACAAAGAGGAAGCGATTGGGAACAACAGCAACTCAGCCACGAAGTGAAATCCCAGAGCGGGGTCAGCGCATGCTGAGGGTCACAGTGCGCAGAAGTCACCAACTTTCTGCAGAGTCAATCGCTCCAGACCTCCAAACTCCTGTGGCCTTCAGATGAGCTCAAGAACAGTGCGGAGAGAGCTTCATGGAATGGGTTTCCATGGCCGAGCAGCTCATCCAAGCCTTACATCACCAAGAGCAATGCAAAGCGTGGGATGCAGTGGGGTAAAGCACGCCACCACTGGACTCTAGAGCAGTGAGACGTGTTCTCTGAGTGACCAATCACGCTTCTCTGTCTGACCATCCCATGGACGAGTCTGGGTTTGGCTGTTGCCAGGATCGGGACTTGCCTGACTGCATTGTGCCAAGTGTAAAGTTTGGTGGAGGGGGGATTATGGGGTGGGGTTGTTTTTCAGGGGTTGGGCCCTTAGTTCCAGTGAAAGGAACTCTTAATGCTTCACCAAGACATTTTGGACAATTTCATGCTCCCAACTTTGTGGGATCAGTTTGGGACGGCCCCTTCCTGTCCCGACATGACTGCGCTCCAGTGCACAAAGCGCTCCATAAAGACATGGATGAGCCAGTTTGGTGTGGAGGAACTGGACTGGCCTGCACAGAGTCCTGACCTCATCCCGATAGAACACCTTTGGGATGAATTAGAGCGGAGACTGCGAGCCAGGCCTTCTCGCCCAACATCAGTGCCTGACCTCACAAATGCGCTTCCCATAATTCCCATAAACACACTCCTAAACCTCGAGGAAAGCCTTCCCAGAAGAGCTGAAGCTGTTAGAGCTGCAAAGGGTGGGCCGACTCCATATTAAACCCTACGGATTAGGAATGGGATGGCATTAAAGCTCATGTGACAAAACTTTTGGCAATATAGTGTATATATAAAAATATACGCTTCTCAACATCAAAATGTGAAAGGATTTAAAGCAAAACATTCTTATCATTTTAAAAGTGAATCTGATTGTGAGAGTCTTTATGGATGAGCTGCATTAATGTGGCCAGTCGCACTTCCATGGCTTCGACTCCGGTGCTTTAAGACACTTGCCCATCCGCTCACAGCCCGCAGGACTCCAGTTCTGAGGAACAGAAACAACAGGACATGCTGGAAGTGAAGTTTACAGCGGCATTCCCCATCAGTGAACACATGAGGGCGCTGTTGCTCCACAGCGGATCAACCTCAACACTCTTCAGAGCCACAAAACAAACACAAGTGTGCAGAAAAACCTACACAGACCGAGTATTATCTTTCAAATAGCCTACATTATTTTTGTTTATACTCAATAGAGCATTTAAAATAAGCATTTATTAAAAACTAAAAGTGATGAAAACATGATTTTATGATTTACGCAGCCGTAATAAATAGACTAACAGGCTTAAGTTTGACAGGTTTTGGTCTATTGTGGCATTTTACTTAATGGGATAAAATGGGTAACACTTTATACAAGCCTTTATATATAATGCATTAATCATGCCTTGAAACACAGCTTATAATGCATTGTCTGGTCTCATGAATAAATATAACGATGCATTAAACACACGACACACACACACACATCTGCAAATGCTGCATTTGAACTTTGGTTACAGTTATTTATGAAAAGATACACTGCATTATAATGTTTAAGATGATTATACTGTGTTTTTTCGTGGATTATACATAAAGGCTTTTTAGCAAAGACAAATGTCATGCAAACGGAATGTTTTGACTTCCTGTGATGATGTCCGATGGGAAGCGGTCGGATCTCACCATCACTGCCCGGTCACACATGTTGAGCTGCGGCGCCGCGGGGATCAGACGCTCCTGATGCTGATGAACGACTGCAGACGCCCGTCTCACAACATCCTCATACTCCTCAGACTGGACACTGCAGGACACGACACGACACACACGGGACACACACGGGACACACACGGGACACACACACGGGACACACACACGGGACACAGAGAGAGAGGGAACTTAAATCAACACAAGTATTAAGACACAATAGAACTATATGCGTGTGTGTGTGTGTGATGGGTAGGTTTAGGGGCAGGGGCAGTGTGTGTGTGTGTATGTGTGTGTGTGTGTGTGAGTGTGTGTGTGTGTGTGATGGTAGGTTTAGGGGCAGGGGCAGTGTGTGTGTGTGTGTGTGTGTGATGGGTAGATTTAGGGGCAGGGGCAGTGTGTGTGTGTGTGTGTGTGAGTGATGGGTAGGTTTAGGGGCAGTGTGTGTGTGTGTGTATGTGTGTGTGTGTGTGTGTGTGTGTATGTGTGTGTGTGTGTGTGTGTGTGTGTGTGTGTGTGTGTTTGATGGGTAGATTTAGGACAGGTGCAGGGGCGGTGTGTGTGTGTGTGTGTGTGTGTGTGTGTGTGTGTTTGATGGGTAGATTTAGGACAGGTGCAGGGGCAGTGTGTGTGTGTGTGTGTGTGTGTGTGTGTGTGTGATGGGTAGGTTTAGCAGGTGCAGGGCGTGTGTGTGTGTGTGTGTGTGTGTGTGTGTGTGTGTGTGTGGTTTAGGGGCAGGGGCAGTGTGTGTGTGTGTGTGTGTGTGTGTGTGTGTGTGTGTGTGTGTGTGTGAGTGATGGGTAGGTTTAGGGGCAGGTGCAGGGGCTGTGTGTGTGTGTGTGTGTGTGTGTGTGTGTGTGATGGGTAGGTTTAGGGGCAGGTGCAGGGGCTGTGTGTGTGTGTGTGTGTGTGTGTGTGTGTGTGTGTGTGTGTGTGTGTGTGTGTGTGTGTGTGTGTGTGTGTGTGTGTGTGTGTGTGTGTGTGTGTGTGTGTGTGTGTGTGTGTGTGATGGGTAGGTTTAGGGGCAGGGGCAGTGTAGGTGGATAGAAAATACGGTTTGTACAGTATAAAATGCATTACGCCTATGGAATGTCCTCACAAACATGGAAACACAACATACATGAGTGAGAAGTGTGTGTGTGTGTGTTAGAGAGAGTTAGCGAGTGTGGTGTGTGTGTGTGTGTGTGTGAGAGAGAGCGTGTGTGAATGTGTGTGTGTGTGTGAGAGAGAGAGCGTGTGTGTGTACAGTGCGTGCATTATTATGCAAGTCAATATTCTGATTGTTGTTTTTTCTAAGCACATTTGACCAATTCCAAACCACATCAAGCTTAATAACTGATATTCATTGTGTATAGTAAATTATAGCTGATATATAATTGAGCTGAAAATGCCTTACATTCAGGTGTTTTCCTTTACAGGTGAAATGTGCCAAACAAAAGAGACTTTCAATGAAATGCCCAATCCTACAGACAGATAGTGTGACCACTGGACGAGAAATGAGAACACACACTCGACAGCAGAACTCATGTTCATCCGCAGCGCTTCCACTTTAAAACAACAGCTGATCTCCGCTCTCGGGCAGCTCTGTGAATCTTCCTCAATCACTGCCTCATCTCTGCACTGAATATAAAATGGCTTTAATTAATTATTCGCTCATGCCTGGAAAAATATGCGACAGACGGGAATCCCACCATAAAACACAAGCGCACGCACACGCCGCGGGCCCGAGGGTCGCCCCTCCACTGAGGCGGTCGTGTGTCCTCTCATTATTTGTGTTGGACAGCGTCCCGCACCCTGATGGTTTCAAAGGAACGCTGCTCTCAATAGGACCTGTAGGCTTAATGGGCTTCTGAGAATGTGTGTGTCTGTGCGAGAAACACAAATATCAGCACTGCAATTACGGCCGCGATACAAAGGCAGGCCGCACCTGCGCCAGGCCTGTCCCCTGCTCTCAGAGGCTGCCTTCTGATTGGCCCCCGGGGAGGGGGTGTGTACGTGTGGGGTGAAGTGTCAATTAGTGTAATTACCCTGGGCGCTGTCCGACTCACACCTCCAGTCTCTACACTTCTGCCTTTCCCCCGGGAGCATCCGGCACGAGCCGCACGCTAACATCTGCTCCCCTCTCGCTCCTCTTCCATCAGCGATTATGCACTTGGTCGAGTGGTGGCCCAATGATTGATCATTACCTTTCTTACACAGAACAACCTCCTGGACAACAACCAGTCAACAGTGGCCACTCGACTGAGACTCGAGTCTCACGCGGACTTCACACTGACCGGTGGATCGGCGACAGGAGGTCTCACACTGCATGAGTTTCATCAAAAGGAAGAATCAACGACAACTGTCAGGCTTCCCACTATTTTTCAATGATTATTTGCCAGGTCCTGGCTCTTCCACGCTTTATAATGGCATTGAATGGCTGTTTCTGCTTTAAAGTCCATAAAAGTGCATCCATCCATCATAAAAATGCATCCATCCATCATAAAAACGCATCCATCCATCATAAAAGTGCATCCATCCATCATAAAAGTTAATCTATCCATCATAAAAGTGCATCCATCCATCATAAAAGTGCATCCATCCATCATAAAAGTGCATCCATCCATCATAAAAACGCATCCATCCATCATAAAAGTGCATCTTTCCATCATAAAAACGCATCCATCCATCATAAAAGTGCATCCATCCATCATAAAAACGCATCCATCCATCAAAAAAGTGCATCTTATCATCATGAAAGTGCATCCATCCATCATAAAAGTGCATCCATCCATCATAAAAGTGCATCCATCCATCATGAAAGTGCATCCATCCATCATAAAAGTGCATCTATCATCATAAAAGTGCATCCATCCATCATAAAAGTGCATCTATCCATCATAAAAGTGCATCTTTCCATCATAAAAGTGCATCCATCCATCATAAAAGTGCATCCATCCATCATAAAAACGCATCCATCCATCATAAAAACGCATCCATCTATCATAAAAGTTAATCTATCCATCATAAAAGTGCATCCATCCATCATAAAAGTGCATCTATCCATCATGAAAGTGCATCTTTCCATCATAAAAGTGCATCCATCCATCATGAAAGTGCATCTTTCCATCATAAAAGTTAATCTATCCATCATAAAAGTGCATCCATCTATCATAAAAGTTAATCTATCCATCATAAAAGTGCATCTATCCATCATGAAAGTGCATCTATCCATCATAAAAGTTAATCTATCCATCATAAAAGTGCATCTGTCCATCATAAAAGTGCATCCATCCATCATAAAAGTGCATCCATCCATCATAAAAGTTAATCTATCCATCATAAAAGTGCATCTATCCATCATGAAAGTGCATCCATCCATCATAAAAGTGCATCCATCCATCATAAAAGTGCATCCATCCATCATAAAAGTTAATCTATCCATCATAAAAGTGCATCTATCCATCATGAAAGTGCATCCATCCATCATAAAAGTGCATCCATCCATCATGAAAGTGCATCCATCCATCATGAAAGTTCATCTATCCATCATAAAAGTGCATCCATCCATCATAAAAGTGCATCCATCCATCATGAAAGTGCATCCATCCATCATAAAAGTTAATCTATCCATCATAAAAGTGCATCTATCCATCATAAAAGTGCATCCATCCATCATAAAAGTGCATCTATCATCATAAAAGTTAATCTATCCATCATAAAAGTCCATCCATCCATCATAAAAGTGCATCCATCCATCATAAAAGTGCATCCATCCATCATAAAAGTTAATCTATCCATCATAAAAGTGCATCCATCCATCATAAAAGTGCATCCATCTATCATAAAAGCGCATCTATCCATCATGAAAGTGCATACATCCATCATAAAAGTCCATCCATCCATCATAAAAGTGCATCCATCCATCATAAAAGTGCATCCATCCATCATAAAAGTGCATCTATCCATCATAAAAGTGCATCCATCCATCATAAAAGTGCATCAATCTATCATAAAAGTTCATCTATTCATCATAAAAGTCCATCCATCCATTATAAAAGTGCATCCATCCATCATAAAAGTTCATCTATCCATCATAAAAGTCCATCCATCCATTATGAAAGTGCATCCATCCATCATAAAAGTTCATCTATCCATCATAAAAGTGCATCCATCCATAATGAAAGTGCATCCATCCATCATAAAAGTTATTCTATCCATCATAAAAGTGCATCCATCTATCATAAAAGATAATCTATCCATCATAAAAGTGCATCTATCCATCATGAAAGTGCATCCATCCATCATAAAAGTGCATCCATCCATCATAAAAGTGCATCCATCCATCATAAAAGTTAATCTATCTATCATAAAAGTGCATCTATCCATCATAAAAGTCCATCCATCCATCATAAAAGTGCATCCATCCATCATAAAAGTGCATCCATCCATCATAAAAGTGCATCTATCCATCATAAAAGTGCATCCATCCATCATAAAAGTGCATCCATGCATCATAAAAGTTCATCTATCCATCATAAAAGTCCATCCATCCATTATAAAAGTGCATCCATCCATCATAAAAGTTAATCTATCCATCATAAAAGTCCATCCATCCATCATGAAAGTGCATCCATCCATCATAAAAGTGCATCCATCTATCATAAAAGTCCATCCATCCATCATAAAAGTGCATCCATCCATCATAAAAGTTCATCTATCCATCATAAAAGTGCATCCATCCATCATAAAAGTGCATCCATCCATCATAAAAGCGCATCTATCATCATAAAAGTTAATCTATCCATCATAAAAGTCCATCCATCCATCATGAAAGTGCATCCATCCATCATAAAAGTGCATCCATCCATCATAAAAGTGCATCCATCTATCATAAAAGTCCATCCATCCATCATAAAAGTCCATCCATCCATCATAAAAGTGCATCCATCCATCATAAAAGTGCATCCATCTATCATAAAAGTGCATCCATCCATCATAAAAGTGCATCCATCCATCATAAAAGTGCATCCATCCATCATAAAAGTGCATCTCATCCTCATAAAAGTCCATCCATCCATCATAAAAGTCCATCCATCCATCATAAAAGTGCATCCATCCATCATAAAATTGCATCCATCCATCATAAGTGCATCCATCTATCATAAAAGTCCATCCATCCATCATAAAAGTGCATCCATCCATCATAAGTGCATCCATCTATCATAAAAGTGCATCCATCCATCATAAAAGTGCATCCATCTATCATAAAAGTGCATCCATCCATAATAAAAGTGCATCCATCCATCATAAAAGTGCATCTAACCATCATAAAAGTGCATCCATCCATCATAAAAGTGCATCCATCCATCATAAAAGTGCATCCATCCATCATAAAAGTGCATCCATCTATCATAAAAGTGCATCCATCCATCATAAAAGTGCATCCATCCATCATAAAAGTGCATCCATCCATCATAAAAGTGCATCTATCCATCATAAAAGTGCATCTGTCCATCATAAAAGCTCATCTATCCATCATAACAGTGCATCCATCCATCATAAAAGTGCATCCATCCATCATAAAAGTGCATCTATCCATCATAAAAGTGTATCCATCTATCATAAAAGCTCATCTATCCATCATAACAGTGCATCCATCCATCATAAAAGCGCATCTATCCATCATAAAAGTGCATCCATCCATCATAAAAGTGCATCCATCCATCATAAAAGTGCATCCATCCATCATAAAAGTGCATCCATTATCATAAAAGTGCATCCATCCATCATAAAAGTGCATCCATTATCATACAAGTGCATCCATCCATCATAAAAGTGCATCCATCCATCATAAAAGTGCATCCATCCATCATAAAAGTGCATCCATCCATCATAAAAGTGCATCCATCCATCATAAAAGTGCATCTATCCATCATAAAAGTGCATCCATCTATCCATCATAAAAGTGCTCCACACGGTTCCGGGGGTTAATAAAGGCCTTCTGAAGTGAAGTGGCGTTTGTTTGAAAAAATATCCATATTTAAAAATGTATAGACTAAGATAACCAGCATCCGGCGGTCAGCAGTACGCAAGTTTTCAGATTCACAAACTTTAAAGGATTTCAAGGACCCGTGTGAACCCTGGACTTTCATTCATCCTCAGAAATCTTTGATGAAATCTGAGAGCTCTCTGTCCCTCCATTGACAGGCTATGCAACTACCACATTCAAGCCTCAGAGAGGTAAAGACATCATTAAAGTACTCCAGTGGTTTATCCTCAAGACACATGTCAGATTAATATTTTGTAAATATAGTCACAAACAAGCCATGAACCACTGGAGTTCACAGGGCTTCAGATCACACACACAGGAAACATTTGGTTTTCATGATAGACGTGAAGATGAACCAAAGGACCAGGAGCGTCGGCGCGTGAGCTGCTAAACGTACGGTACGCCGCCTTCACTGTATGTCCTGCATTTATGCCCCTGGGTCCCTAATCAATAATTAACCGAAACATGTTTATTTATGCCCAGAGTCCAGACAAACAATAGAAAATCCACAGTCAGCACGGCTCATTAGCATTTTTCTGAACCTCGGTTTCCTTTCTCCAACTTGAGATGCGTGATTAATAATAACAATGCATGCAAATACAGTCTTTTGATTTATAATGCATGACACCCAGGGGGCAGGAGTATTGCTCAGGTGTGTCACCAGACTGATTAGCCATTCACACACACACACACACACACACACACACACACACACACGCGCACAACAGCATACTCGAATGCGGAGGACACAATGAAACAAGAGAGAATCTGTATTCACATGGTAAGAACACCAACAAGTATAACTGAATGAATGAATAAAATAAGTCACACACACACACACACACACACACACACACACACACACACACACACACACACACACACACACACACACACACACACACACACAGTTGGAGCTAGACATGGGAACTGAGCTGAAGAGGCAATCAAATACCTCTGCCTTGTCTCTCTGCTTCTCTCCCCTCCTTCCCCCCGGTGGAAATTGAGCAGTTCTACGAGCACTATTGATTGAGGGCTGAAGTGCTTGTCGGTAGCAGATGAGGCCCGAGTTCCCTGCTACATTAGCCCAAGGCAGGATGGGACTTAAGTGCACTCGGCCGGGATAAGGCAGGCCGTGAGATGGGGTCAGTATGGCAGGGGTTGTGTAGCCCAAACAGTTTGCCTGGCCCGTTAGCGTTCTCATACACAGGACAGCACTGCTACTAATAGCACTAGGAATCACCATGGGCTCCAGACTGCGACCAAATGGTTATATTTAGGAACCTTTTTTCCTGCTGGTGCAACTAAATTTTGGGAGGCCATCAGCACATTGCCAAACTGATAAGAGCTAGCGGGCCGATCTTTGATCACGTGACACTGTTACTACACCCGATCCCGAAGAGACTACTAAAGTAGTACCCGGAACCGACCGTCTATTATTTGATAGCTGGAACCAAACCCGGTGGGAAGACACAGACCCGACTGGACCCGACTGGACCCGACATTAAATATTTACCCTCACAGCAGGTAAGCTGTTTTTTTGTAATTTGATGCAAAAGAAATATAATACAAACTAGTAGTATTATAAAAAAATGAAAATACAAAAAACGTTGCAGGATTTACGATATTAATGACCGTTAAAACATGTCATCACAGTCTGAGAAAAGGGTTCATAAACTGCTCTTAACAAGTCAATAAACAAGTTGCAAAAAGGCCCCAAAATATTTGGTCTGACCACCAAAACTTTAAGATTAAACAAGACGGTTCATTCATATTATTATTAAAGTCATTAGTCACTGCGGAAGCTCGGTCGCCATAGAAACACGACGCTTGAGACTGCACATGCGCGTTAGCTGGAGTAACCTTTTTTCACGCAATTTGAGCGTCATAGAAAACATTTATGTGACAGCCCACCTGAGATTTTGTTGCTGATTTAAAAATATATTTATTTATAAATGAGTACATTATTACCGTGTGCTTGCATTAAATCTGCCTGCTTAGCGGCTGAGAGAGAGAGAGTGCTCGTGTTTTTTTCTTTTTCTAAACCTTATTTCCCGGCTCACACTTTTCTTATCCTAATTTTACAATTTGCAAGTTACACAAAACACACAAGCCATGCTGACTGACTCTGATATTACTCGGGTATTAAACACAACGTTAAACAGACCCGGGACCCAAAGTAATAGATTGGGACCCGACCCGGCTGACCATTTAAAATATAGACCTCTACTACACAGCAATGGATCCAGTGAGACAATTGAAATCACTTGAAAATCATTTGAAATCGTTTGAAATCAGTGAATTTCATCTGCATCTCAGCTCAAACTCTCAAATGTGCATTTCCAAGAAATATGCATGTAGTATTATTAGTAACTGCATTTATTAATGCAAAACAATAGTAATTTTATGATTAAATTGCCTTTATGATTACCAAATCGCGCCTTTCCTTTTCGACTAGAACCCCTTAGACCGTACGAGATTTTTGATTCAACCCATTTCTGGTCTCGTTCTTGACTCAGCATCGACCTAATCAGGTCTCATTCTATCAGGTTTGAATGAGTTTGACTACAACGCAGCTTTTTAAAATGACGTTGCCATCTCTGAATAGCCAGTTTTATGTTGATGCAGGTTATATTACGGACTCTGTTACTTTCGCTTCTTGCTTTTAATCGTGTCACAGTAACATCCACATGGATGGCAGGACCCAAGGTTTCCCAGCAGAACATTGCCCAAAGCATCACCTCCACCGGCTCGCCTTCTTCCCATAGTGCATCCTGGGGCCATGTGTTCCCAGGTAAGCCACGCACACACACCCGCCATCCACGTGATGTAAAAGAACACGTGATCATCAGACCAGGCCACCTTCTTCCATTGCTCCGTGGTCCAGTTCTGATGCTCACGTGCCACTGTTGGTGCTTTCGGCGGGGTCAGGGGTCAGCATGGGCACCCTGACTGGTCAGCGGCTATGCCGCCCCATACGCAACAAACTGCGATGCTCTGTGTATTCTGACCCCTTTCTATCAGAACCAGCATTAACTTCTTGAGCAGTTTGAGCTCCAGTAGCTCGTCTGTTTGATCGGACCACACGGGCCAGCCTTCGCTCCACACGTGCATCAATGAGCCTGAGCCGCCCATGACCCTGTGGCCGGTTCTCCACTGTTCCTTCCTTGGAGCACTTTTGATAGATCCTGACCACTGCAGACCGGGAACACCCCACAAGAGCTGCAGTTTTGGAGATGCTCTGACCCAGTCGTCTAGCCATCACAATCTGGCCCTTGTCAAACTCGCTCAAATCCTTACACTTGCCCATTTTCCCTGCTTCTAACATATCAACTCTGAGGACAAAATGTTCACTTGCTGCCTAATATATCCCACCCACTAACAGGAGCCGTGATGAAGAGATCACCAGTGTTATTCACCTCACCGGTCAGTGCTCATAATGTTATGCCTGATCGGTGTATATTACATTGCACTTGTCAAAAGATCCTCCTACATATTACACACTGGACCTTATATAATTCAGTGGATTGTCACCCACCCTTAGTTCCTGAAGTACGGTAACAGCGAGTGTGAAGCCGGCGGGGACAGAGCGGCTGTGCTGTCAGTCTGCCGCTGGACTGGAGGTATGCATACGGACAGGCTCTACATCATCTTAAGTGGCTCTTTAGGTGTAGACAGAGATTAATGAGCGCCGACCGCTCCAGCTGGGTGCGCAGAGGAGCAGACGGTCAGCAGCCTGACACCGATTCACAGGGGACCAGGAGCCAGTGCAAGAATGAGTGGGGCTGGCGTTGGGATCTGACCTATTGGAAAACATCCACTGTAAACAGGAACGATAAGGAGGATGAAGATGGTCAAACCAACAGCTCTCTCCTCTCCAGCGCTCAACACCACTATTGATTTATTTTCTCCTTTTTTTTGGATGAATCTTTCTGTTTTTCATTGTTAGTGCTTGAAACCAGCGGAGCAGAGACGAGACGGAAGATCACAAACAACATTAATGTTTAATTACTCGTGTCTCGTCAAGAAAGAGGAGGGATATGAAGATCACGAGCGGTTACTTTAACCCACCACTGCTAACCACAGTGAAAAGAAAGACTAAAAGAAGTGTCATGATGAACATTTAACTATTTTAATTAAAATATTGTGTTTATAAAAACCCTTGATCAATGATCAACGGCGGCTGTGAAAATAATATATGCATCTTTCATTCAATAAATGTACCTTTCATTGAAATAAAATAATTATATGGAATAAATGTTTTTCTTTAATACACATTGGTCACAGTTTAAAGTAAAATAACTGTATATTCACATTCATATTTACATTTTTTAGCATACCAGGGTGATTAGGAAATTATCCGGTCACTTTTTTGTCTCAATGAACTTAAATAAATTATTAAAAATGTATGTCATCAACATAAATAGAAAAAATAAGGGGTGTGGGAAGATGTTTTCGGTAGGGTTTTTTTTTTTGGGGTTCTCCAATCTGTTCGAGTCTATAAAACATGAAGCACAACCAGCGTATTGGTGAGAACAGTGGTTTAAGAAGCATACACACCGAGACTGCACATCACACTTTTGACATTGTTGCAATCGAAATGCAATGGACTAGTGTATGGCCTACATTAAAACTTTAAATAAAAGGGTTAATGAGCTATTTACACTGTCATATACCCAACAATAAAACAGCCTGCACAGCGACAGGACATACAAATGAACGCAAGAAAAATCTGCCTCCGTTACCAGAGCGTGTGCTCGAACTCATGATCCGCTCACCGATGCTCAAATCATGAAATGTCTCTGTACTGCCGCCTACTATACGTGTAGCCATTAAAACACATATTTAGTTGCATATGTTTAAATATTTGAATG
>CM040912.1:1792500-1837500 GCA_023029165.1 Gobiocypris rarus
AAACAAATAAAATAAATCAAAGTAATAAAAAAATAAAAATAAAATAAAATAAAAAAAATTAAACAAATTAATAAAATTATTAAAATAAAATAAATAATACAAAAAAATTAATAAAATAAAAAATGAAATAAATAATAAAAACAAAACAAAATAAAAAATAAATAAATAAATAAAAATAAATAAAAATAAAATAATTCAATAATTAAAATAATTAAAATAAAAACAAAAACAATAAAATAAATAAATCAAAAGAAAAAAAAATAAAATTAAAAATTAAATGAAATTAAATAAAACAAATTAAATAAAATAAATCAAAGTAATAAAAAAAATAAAAATAAAATAAAAAACAAAATTAAACAAATTAATAAAATTATTAAAATAAAATAAATAATACAAAAAAAAATAATAAAATAAAATAAAAACTGGGGTTTTTGCATATAATTACTGCCAAAATGTTTCCTCATGTGTCTAAATGTCCAGCGCTGAAGTGTGAGCCCTTGACCTGTTCTGAAGACTCACCGCCCTAATCCTGTCATACACACTATCATCATAAAACCCTTTCTAATATAATACCACACAACAACATGACAACTCATGATCAGCACACGTGTGTAACGGCGTGTGATGGACTAGACCCGAGCAGGAAACAGTCAATACTTTAAGATAATTTAGTAAACTAAAACCAACAAATGAATTAGGCAGCCTTTAAAACATTTTTTAATCCTTAATCCTCTGAGAATAGATAATTATATTAGCTATCTGCCATAACAAAATGTATCGTATCGACAAAGAAAAAAAGTCCCGAGTTGTTTGCACATTTAGTTTCAGGCCAGTTGGCCTAGTGTGTCTGGTGACATCATGTGTCAGTCATTCATCAGCTCCTCACCTGATTGGGTATCTCTCGCCGGGGTCCCGCCCCAGGTGGAAGAGGAGCGGGAGCATGCGGTGCTCCTCTTGTGTGTGTGTGGTGACTCCGGGAACCTCCTGACCAGGGCAGAAGTCTATACCCTGGAAAACAAGAGGAGAAGAGCATTCATCCTCCTCACACAATCTCACCTGATCACTGCACACATACACACTCTTCTGTCTACATCACACACTCCTGCTGCAGATGATCCGCACTCAGACTCTTCTGCAACTATATTCACTTATTTACTGGAACTGAAGTCACATGATCCACAACAACACATCACACTACTGGAAATACTCTCTAAAGCTTTAACAACAGCACAACAAATAAGGTTAGGGGTGAATGTGTGTGTGTGTGTGTCTGTATGTGTGTCTGTATGTGTGTCTGTATGTGTGTGTGTGTGTGTGTGTGTGTATGTATGTGTGTGTGTGTGTGCGTGTGTGTGTCTGTATGTGTGTGTGTGTGTGTGTGTGTGTGTGTGTGTGTGTGTGTGTGTGTGTGAGAGACATGTTTGTGGTGTGTGTGTGTGTGTGTGTGGTGTAATGTATGTGTGTAAGTGGGACGTATGTGAGAGAGTGTGTGATGTGTGTGTGTGTGTGTGTGTGTGTGTGTGTGTGTGTGTGTGTGTGTGTGTGTGTGTGTGTCTGTATGTGTGTGTGTGTGATGTGTGTGTGTGTGTGTGTGTGTGTGAGAGACATGTTTGTGGTGTGTGTGTGTGTGTGTGTGTGTGGTGTAATGTATGTGTGTAAGTGTGACGTATGTGAGAGAGTGTGTGATGTGTGTTTGTGTGTATGTGTGTGTGTGTGTGTGATGTGTGTGTGTCTGTGTTAGTGTGTGTGTGTCTGTGTTAGTGTGTGTGATATGTGTGTGTGTCTGTGTTAGTGTGTGTGTGTGTGTGTGTGAGAGACGTGTGTGTCTGTGTTAGTGTGTGTGTGTGTGTGAGACATGTTTGTGGTGTGTGTGTGTGTGGTGTAATGTATGTGTGTAAGTGTGACGTATGTGAGAGAGTGTGTGATGTGTGTTTGTGTGTGTGAGACGTGTTTGTGACGTGTGGTGTGTGTGTGTGTGTGACGTGTGTGGTGTGTGTGTGACGTGTTTGTGATGTGTGTCTGTGTGTGTGTGATGTGTGTGTGTGACGTGTTTGTGATGTGTGTCTGTGTGTGCGTGTGTTTGTGACGTGTGTGTGATGTGTGTGTGTGTGTGTGACATGTTTGTGATGTGTGTGTGTGTGTGTGTGGGAGTGTGTGACGTGTGTGTGTGTGTGACGTGTCTGTGTTAGTGTAAGTATGTGTGTGAGTATAATGTGTGTGGTGTGTGTGGTTGTGTATGTGACGTGTGTGTGTGACATGTCTGTGTTAGTGTAAGTGTGTGTGTGAGTGTAATGTGTGTGTGTGTGTGTGTGGTGTGTGTGGTTGTGTATGTGACGTGTGTGTGTGACATGTCTGTGTTAGTGTCAGTGTGTGTGTGAGTGTAATGTGTGTGTGGTTGTGTATGTGACGTGTGTGTGTGACGTGTCTGTGATAGTGTCAGTGTGTGTGTGAGTGTAATGTGTGTGGTGTGTGTGGTTGTGTATGTGACGTGTGTGTGTGACATGTCTGTGTTAGTGTCAGTGTGTGTGTGAGTGTAATGTGTGTGTGTGTGTGGTGTGTGTGGTTGTGTATGTGACGTGTGTGTGTGACATGTCTGTGTTAGTGTAAGTGTGTGTGTGAGTGTAATGAGTGTATCTGTGAGTGTGTGTGTGGTGTGTTTGTGATGTGTGTGTTCTCCTTATAGCTAGAGGCTACAGTGAATCCTGTCAGAAGGACCGCAGGGCTTTATGTGTGTGTGTGTGTGTGTGTGTGTGTGTGTGTGTGTGTGTGTGTGTGTGTGTGTTGTCCTGTGGGATCTGGGAAGTGAGACGAGCGCCCTCTTAATATCTGGTGTTCAAGAGCACTTGTTTGGGGGGGTCATTTATAAGGGGACTGTGACTACATAAAAGAGTGTGTTGTGTCACCCTGGGAGTGGATTCACTCACACACACACACACACACACACACACACACACACACACACACACACACACACACACACACACACACACACACACACACACACACACACTCTTGTGGCAGCGCAGGGTCCCCTGTGATCTGGCCTGTGTCGGCTCTCGGTCTTCTGAAGCCGTGTGTGTGAACTGATCTTACAGTCCCAATCCCAAAGGTTTGAGACAGCGCTTCAGCCGGAGCTCCATTAATAATGCAGCGCACGGGTTGTGCGCTCACACACACACACACACACACACACACACACACACACACACACAGCAGGTCAGCATGCACAGGACGAGCAAATAACTTGGATTTGTTGATGCTCAAAAAAGCTTTCCGGATTAAAGTCAGCATGAAATGACATTCACAAGCTATTTAACTTCCGCCATGTGAACTCCAGGATATTCAATGAGAAAGGGGAAAATTGTGGAAATTCCCACTATTGTATATCCATTAGGCACTATATTTACACTTTTCACTCAATTTTTATTTAAAATAAACGACTCTCCAGGAGCAAAATCCTGCAGGAAACACCGGCCGTAAGTGTATCGGAGAGGTTTTTCCGAAGGTCTTCTGTCACTTAATGGAGTTTGGGTCTCACGGTCTCCTTCGGCCTGCTCAGCTGGGCTCTGAAAGACCGTTCATATTCAGAAATATTCTGGATTTAACTGCACTGACACTATGGGATGAGAACTCCACCCAGCGGGAAGATCCACACAGTTATTGAGCTGAACATAATTTATCAACTTTGAGAGTTATTGATCTGAATCTGAATAATGACACTAGTATCTTCTCGCAGAGCTGCTTTCCAGCTGAAATTATATTTGGCGCATAATTGATCAACTTTAGCATCATCAATGTGAAGCTGCTTTGACACCATCTGTGTTTTAAAGAGCGCTGTATAAATAACCTGTTTACATCAAGTGCAAATAACCCGTCTCATTGGCAGAGGCTGTTTTCAGTGACTCCGCCCACTGACGTCTGATTGGGCCAGAAAGAATGACCTGGTCTGATAACCCGTGTTGGGAGTAACGCGTTACAAAAGTAATTATGCACCGAAATCAAAATTCTTGGCCGAAACCGAAAAAGAGGAAACCAAGGCCGAAAACCGAAACACCGAAATAAATTATGACAATTATTAGTACCATTGCATTTATGGCTATGACTGTGTAACTTTACTAAAAATCAAGGCATTGCAATTGCATAAATTAATATTAAAGTTTTAAATAATAAATCATTTACAAATTATGCAAATATTTATTAGCACATTGCAACAATGCACAGTATAAAATAAAATTCAAACTAAAAATGTTGAACTTGACCTCACTCTAAATAATAATGTACTGGCCTGCAGAAAGGTACAGCAATTTAATAAAGTAATCAGACGTAAAATAACTGCATATTTAAATGTTTAAATTAAAGATTAATCCTTAATAAACTTACAAAAGCTATTCAATCAAGAGCAGTGAGTGATGTCCTTGTCTTTTGTTTGACATTAAACAGACCGCAGTAAAGGCGACTGCCCCTTTAAGAGCTAATGCACGGATGTGCGTCGCCTTTCTCGACTGTATACAGTTCACTTAAGGCATACAGACGATGTCTGCAAGGATACTCATCAAGATGGACATGTTTTTCTATTTTTGTGAGTTTGTCCGTTTAAGCAAACCCGGTGAAAAGCGAAAACGACTGGTCATATTCCAACATACGGCAGCACTCGCATGCACTGAACAAAGTTTACAGAGAGAGGCCGTTTTGCCCACGTGTTTCTTTTATTATCGCTGTTGTTGTAGTGTATCACTGAGGAGCCAGCACGTGTATCCATCGACAGAAACAAAGCATTATTTTCAAGTTACATCCCATATTATAGATGCGTCATCAGATGTGAGATGAAGCACATACGCCCGCACCGCAGACATGTTGCTTGTTTAGACCGCTTAGACGTGCATGTCATGGTTTCTGTTTGCGTCATCACAACATTTGGCCGTATTGTTTCGTGATAATAGTCTTTCGCCGAAAACTAAAAATGCCCTTTTGGGCCATTTTCGCCGAAAATTTTCATTAAAAGTAATGCATTACAGTAACGTATTACTTTTTGCTGTAACGCATTATGTAAGGCATTACTAATCAAGTTTCAGTCATATTTTAGACAGTACGTTTTTAGAACATTTACAACAAACTTAGCCAAAAATATAATAGTAAAAAAAAAAACAGCAAGACCGCGAGACATTACCGAATGAAAAATGCGAGTAAGTGCCTGTTTGTGGTCAGTCAGTAGCTGCATGTGGTGTCCAAGTGTGTAAATAAAGACTAAATGACAGCTTCTGATATATTTATAGCAATTTATTTCATTCATCTCCTCTCGCTGGTGTAGCTTTTAATACGGCATTTCAGAATGCTTGTAAACAATCGGCACAGACACAGGACGACGCGAGCGGAAGAGATCCAGCCGGCTGCTGTAAACGCTGCATAGTTGTTGATTAAAGTTGAAATTATAATGAAAACGTGTTGTGTTTGGGGTTGTGCTGTCAGATATACAGCAAAAGGTGTGGGATTTGATCGATTTCCTTCAGAAAAAAGTAAGTATATCCAGCGGAACCTGTGGGCGAGGAGGTTAAAGCGAGCGGACTTCGTCAAAAGCAGTGTTGGGGAAAGTTACTTTGAAAAGCAATATTGCGTTATTCTCTTAAAAAGTAACTAATTGAGTTACTTAGTTACTTTTTAAGAAAAGTAATGTGTTATGTTACTTTTGCATTACTTTTTCTCACTGTTGTTTTTTTAATAACAAAAACGTTCTATTTTTGTGCAAATGTTAAGACCTCTTCACACCAAAATTTAAATAATAAGCCTGGTAAAAATGCGAATTCACGCATGTACAGTAGAGGCCGCAGCTCAAACAAACCTTTCAGCTGTGCTGCTGTTCCGGATAATGGAAGAATAGGATGCAGGAGAAAAAAGTTTAACACTCTTACTTCACCAATAAAAACAAAAACTTAACTGAATCATCAAAAGTTAGGAGCAAGACATTTACATTTACATTACATTTATGCATTTAGCAGACGCTTTTATCCAAAGCAACTGAGGAGTAGAGGAAGCGATCGGTCATGAATAGGCGAAGAAACGCAAAAGTGCCTTAAATACCAAGTTTTGGACATTACATAGAGTAACCTTAAGCTAGAATAGGGAGGGAATAATAGAGAAATAGAGGAAGAGAAGTGTTTTTTATTATGATAAGATTAAGTGCTCACGGAAGAGATGAGTTTTTAGCAGTCTTTTGAATGATGACAGTGATTCTGCCATCCGGATGGAGGTTGGAAGATCGCTCCACTAGCCAGGAACGGTGAATGAAAAAGTTCTGGAGAGGATTTCATGCCTTTCAGGACGGGTACCATAAGCCTACGCCCTTACCTGAGTGAAGGCTTCTGGTGGGGGTGTAGACTCGTAGGAGCGAGTCGAAGTATGCGTTACTGAGCCGGTGCTGGATCCATAAGCGAGTGTCAAGGCCTTGATCTTGATGAGAGAATCGAGTGTTAGCCAGTGCAGAGAGATGAAGAGAGGTGTGACATGGGCCCTTTTGGGCTCGTTGAAGTCAAGACATGCCGCAGCGTTCTGAATCATTTGAAGAGTTTTGATTGCACACGATGGAAGACCAGCCAGAAGCACATTGCAGTAGTCAAGCCTAGAAATGACAAGGGCCTGGACGAGAAGTTGTGTTGCATGCTCTGTAAGGAACGGTCTGATCTTCCTGATGTTGTGCAGAGCAAACCGGCATGATCGAGCTGTCTTTGAAATGTGGTCTTTGAAGGACAGCTGGTCGTCAAAGATTACTCCAAGATTTCTGACCGACCCTGAGGGGGTAATCAGAGATGAACCTTGCTGGATGGTGAAGTTGTGTTGTAGAGTCGGATTGGCAGGGAAGATGAGAAACTCAGTCTTTGCCAGGTTGAGCTGGAGGTGGTGTTCTTTCATCCATGCAAAAATGTCTGCCAGACAGCTTGAGATTCGTCCATCTACTGTGGGATCATCTGGTTGAAATGAAAGGTAGAGTTGAGTGTCATCAGCATAGCAATGGTATGAGAAGCCATGTGCCTGTATGATGGGTCCCAGTGACGAGTGTAAATGGAGAAGTGAAGCGGTCCCAGCACTGAGCCCTGAGGAACCCCTGTGGTCAGTTGATGTGCTTTGGATACCTCACCTCTCCAGGCAACCTTGAAAGACCTACCTGTGAGGTAAGACTCAAACCAGTGGAGTGGAGTCCCTGTGATGCCCAGTGATGAGAGGGTGGACAGAAGAATCTGGTGATTCACTGTGTCAAATGCAGCAGATAGATCGAGGAGGATTAGGACTGATGATCTGGAAGCAGCTTTTGCCATCCGCAGGGCTTCAGTGACTGACAGTAATAAAGTCTCTGTTGAGTGGGCCTTTTGAAACCTGACTGGTTAACGTCCAGCTGATTTGACTGTGAGAGGAAAAATGAAACCTGGTTGAAAACAGCTCGTTCAAGTGTTTTCGCTATGAACGGCAGGAGAGAAATAGGTCTGTAGTTCTCTACAAGTGATGTGTCTAGAGTGGGTTTCTTAAGCAGTGGGGTGACCCGAGCCTGCTTGAATGTGGTAGGGAAAAAGCCAGTGCTGAGAGATGTGTTGATGATGTGTGTGGTAGGAGTGTAGGAGAGATGGCTTGTAGAAGGTGTGAGGGGATGGGATCTAGAGGGCTGGAGAGGAGAAGTTTAGATACTTCTGCCTCAGTGAGTGTAGAGAAGGAGAGGAGAAGATGTTTGGCTGTGGATGTGGCTGATCTAAAGTCCTGCGTGTGTAGGGGTGGGAACTGACTGCTGATGGTTGTATTTTTATTTGTGAAGAAGTGGGCGAAATCATCTGCAGATAAAGAGGTGGTGGAGGTGGACAGAGGAGAGAGTTGAATGTTCTGAAAAGTGTGCATGTGTTGGAGGTGCTGTTGATTTTGTTGGGGAAATATGAGGATTTAGCCACATGGACATCATCTGAGAATGATGAGAGCAGAGATTTTCGCCATTTTCTCTCCGCTGCCCTGAGTTTGGTCAGATGGAGTGGGAGTGGAGTGGGGCGTGCTGGCCTAGAAGATAGAGGGCAGATACTATCTAGACAAGAAGTTAAAGTAGAACATAGAGTGTCTGTTGCAGTGTTGACATCCATGGATGAGAACTGTGTGGGTGAGGGAAGAGAGGATGACACAGCAGAGGAGAGATGAGAGGGAGAAAGAGAGCATAGGTTTTGTCTGAAAGTAACTGGTAGTGGGATTGGGGATGCAGGAGCAGTAAGTTGTAAATTAAATGTGATGAAGTAATGGTCTGAGATGTGTAGGGGTTTGACCAGGATGTTATCTGTAGTGCAGTTGCGTGTGTATATGAGGTCAAGTTGGTTGCCAGATTTGTGGGTGTGTGAGGTGACATGCCGTTTGAGATCGAATGAGGCTAGGAGGGAGTGGAAGTCTGTAGCATATGGTTTGTCCAGGTGAATGTTGAAGACACCAAGGATTACAAGTGGGTTGCCATCCTCTGGAAATGAGGACAGCAGCACATCTAGTTCCTCAACAAAGGTGCCCAATTGACCTGGGGCGGTAAATGACTACAAGATGTATTTTAACGGGAGATGAGACTGTAATAGCATGGTATTCGAATGAGTTGTTGTTGCATAGAGAGGTGTGGGTTGAGTATTTCCAATTGTTAGTAATGAGAAGAACTGTTCCTCCGCCCCTCCCAGTGTGACGAGGTGTGTGAGAAAGAGAAATTGTTAGAGAGAGCAGCAGGGGTTGCTGAGTCTTCTGGACGGATCCAGGTCTCAGTCAAAGCCAAGATATTGAGAGTGGAGTGAGAGGCAAATGCCGGAATGAAATCAGCTTTGTTGACAGCTGACTGACAGTTACATAGACCAACAGAAAGAGAGCGAGGGGCATTAGCGGAGGAGGGAATAGGACGCAGATTAGCAGTGTTGCGCTGCCTTCTGCCTGTGAAAGTGGAGCATGGTCGAGAGACAGTGGAAATGTATTGAAAGCACATTGTAAAAGAGAAAGGAAGATGAATAAGGACAGAAAAAGGAAATACTTAAGTGCCTTATCGGTGTCTGCTCTTCGGTGGAGTCGATCACAGGTAGAGTCGAAAGAAGATGTCTTTACCCGAGTCGATCACAGGTAGAGTCGGAAGAAGATGTCTTTATCCGAGTCGATCACAGGTAGAGTCGGAAGAAGATGTCTTTACCCGAGTCGATCACAGCTAGAGTCGAAAGAAGATGTCTTTACCCGAGTCGATCACAGCTAGAGTCGGAAGAAGATGTCTTTACCCGAGTCGATCACAGGTAGAGTCGAAAGAAGATGTCTTTACCCGAGTCGATCACAGGTAGAGTCGGAAGAAGATGTCTTTACCCGAGTCGATCACAGGTAGAGTCGGAAGAAGATGTCTTTACCCGAGTCGATCACAGGTAGAGTCGGAAGAAGATGTCTTTACCCGAGTCGATCACAGCTAGAGAGGAAAGAAGATGTCTTTACCCGAGTCGATCAGAGGTAGAGTCGAAAGAAGATGTCTTTATCCGAGTCGATCACAGGTAGAGTCGGAAGAAGATGTCTTTACCCGAGTCCATCACAGGTAGAGTTGACAGAAGATGTCTTTATCCGAGTCGATCACAGGTAGAGTCGGAAGAAGATGTCTTTACCCAAGTCGATCACAGGTAGAGTCGAAAGAAGATGTCTTTACCCGAGTCGATCACAGCTAGAGTCGGAAGAAGATGTCTTTACCCGAGTCGATCACAGGTAGAGTCGAAAGAAGATGTCTTTACCCGAGTCGATCACAGGTAGAGTCGGAAGAAGATGTCTTTACCGAGTCGATCACAGGTAGAGTCGGAAGAAGATGTCTTTACCCAGTCGATCACAGGTAGAGTCGGAAGAAGATGTCTTTACCCGAGTCGATCACAGGTAGAGTCGAAAGAAGATGTCTTTACCCAGTCGATCACAGGTAGAGTCGGAAGAAGATGTCTTTACCCAGTCGATCACAGGTAGAGTCGGAAGAAGATGTCTTTACCAGTCGATCACAGGTAGAGTCGAAAAGAAGATGTCTTTACCCGAGTCGATCACAGGTAGAGTCGGAAGAAGATGTCTTTACCCGAGTTGATCACAGGTAGGGTCGGAAGAAGATGTCTTTACCCGAGTCGATCACAGGTAGAGTCGGAAGATGATGTCTTTACCCGAGTTGATCACAGGTAGGGTCGGAAGAAGATGTCTTTACCCGAGTCGATCACAGCTAGAGTCGAAAGAAGATGACTTTAACCCGAGTCGATCACAGCTAGAGTCGAAAGAAGATGTCTTTACCCGAGTCGATCACAGGTAGAGTCGGAAGAAGATGTCTTTACCCGAGTCGATCACAGGTAGATTCGAAAGAAGATATCTTTACCCGAGTCGATCACAGGTAGAGTCGAAAGAAGATGTCTTTACCCAAGTCGATCACAGGTAGAGTCGAAAGAAGATGTTTTTATCCGAGTCGATCACAGGTAGAGTCGGAAGAAGATGTCTTTACCCGAGTCGATCACAGGTAGAGTCGGAAGAAGATGTCTTTTGTCAGATCGACTGGTAAAGACATCTTCTTCTGATCGACTGGTAAGACATTTTCTTCGATTTCTCTCTGATCTACTCGGGTAGAGTCGAAAGAAGATGTCTTTACCCGAGTCGATCAGAGGTAGAGTCGAAAGAAGATGTCTTTACCCGAGTCGATCAGAGGTAGAGTCAGAAGATGATGTCTTTACCCGAGTCGATCAGAGGTAGAGTCGAAAGAAGATGTCTTTACCCGAGTCGATCAGAGGTAGAGTCGAAAGAAGATGTCTTTACCAGTCGATCAGAGGTAGAGTCGGAAGAAGATGTCTTACCGAGTCGATCAGAGGTAGAGTCAGAAGAAGATGTCTTTACCCGAGTCGATCACAGGTAGGGTCGAAAGAAGATGTCTTTACCGAGTCGATCAGAGGTAGAGTCGAAAGAAGATGTCTTTACCAGTCGATCACAGGTAGAGTCAAAAGAAGATGTCTTTACCCGAGTCGATCAGAGGTAGAGTCGAAAGAAGATGTCTTTACCCGAGTCGATCAGAGGTAGAGTCAGAAGAAGATGTCTTTACCCGAGTCGATCACAGCTAGAGTCGAAAGAAGATGTCTTTACCCGAGTTGATCACAGGTAGAGTCAGAAGAAGATGTCTTTACTCAGTCGATCACAGCTAGAGTCGAAAGAAGATGTCTTTACCCGAGTCGATCAGAGGTAGAGTCGAAAGAAGATGTCTTTACCCGAGTCGATCACAGGTAGAGTCAAAAGAAGATGTCTTTACCCGAGTCGATCACAGGTAGAGTCGGAAGAAGATGTCTTTACCCGAGTCGATCAGAGGTAGAGTCGAAAGAAGATGTCTTTACCCGAGTCGATCAGAGGTAGAGTCGAAGAAGATGTCTTTACCCGAGTCGATCACAGGTAGAGTCAAAAGAAGATGTCTTTACCCAAGTCGATCACAGGTAGAGTCAGAAGAAGATGTCTTTACCCGAGTCGATCACAGGTAGAGTCGAAGAAGATGTCTTTACCCGAGTCGATCACAGGTAGAGTCAGAAGAAGATGTCTTTACCCAGTCGATCACAGCTAGAGTCGGAAGAAGATGTCTTTACCCGAGTCGATCACAGGTAGAGTCGGAAGAAGATGTCTTTATCCGAGTCAATCACAGGTAGAGTCGGAAGAAGATGTCTTTATCCGAGTCGATCACAGGTAGAGTCGGAAGAAGATGTCTTTACCCGAGTCGATCACAGGTAGAGTCGAAAGAAGATGTCTTTACCCAGTCGATCACAGGTAGAGTCGAAAGAAGATGTCTTTACCCGAGTCGATCACAGGTAGAGTCGAAGAAGATGTCTTTACGAGTCGATCACAGGTAGAGTCGGAAGAAGATGTCTTTACCTGTGATCGACTCGGGTAAAGACATCTTCTTTCGACTCTACCTCTGATCGACTCGGGTAAATATTTACTAAATAGACGCCTTTTACTATTTGAGTGAGAACAGCTGTGGACGCTTTTGTAATTAGCCCAAAGGATCAAGGCAAAAGCCTGTCAATGGCTCGAATTGAAATGAAAAGTATAACTCACTACCTGTGTTAAAAGCCAGCAATAACAATAACGATTGACTGCAGAACGGCGCGGTCGAAAACAGCCGTGGTTATAATTCAAATGCAATTTGCTAACACAGTACAATTATGACAAGATAGATAAGTGCAAAATCGAAATGTATCCTTCTTCTAGCACGCAATACACTAAGATATACAACAAAACTGAGTATTCACAAAAACAATTACATACGGCTCGCGGCTCTTCACGGACCTGGGCGCTTCTCCTAAAGACATTGGTCAATAAAGGTATATTAAATGCATAAACATATTTGTTTTATTTAATATTTAATTATTGGAGGTTTGCATAGTATTCAGATTTTTGCTTTTGACTGATTTTATTTATTTTGAGGAGTACTTAATCTTTATTGTGCAAATGAGATGAATAAATATTCACATTTAGTCTAGAACTACAATAACCTGTTCACACACAACGCCTTTGCACTTACTCTCGATTTTTCTCAGCATGGGGACAGGAGAGCTGTCAGTCAAATGAATGTGAAAAAGTAACGCAGATATTTCGTTGTAAATTTGAAAAGTAATGCATTACTTTACTAATCTGATTATGTAACTCAAGTTACTTGTAATGTGTTACCCCCAACACTGGTCAAAAGTAGTGCTACAGAGAAGTATTCTCACAATTGTCCATCTACAAAATCAAAGCAGATAGGGGCTCTAACGATATATCGCGATATAAAAATGTGACGATATGTATCGTTGATGGCAACAATATGATTTGCAATATAGTTGTTTTTATCCAAGGCTCATCTTGCTGTAGTCGGCCTATTTATAAGGAATAATTCACCCTAACAAAAATTAACAAATGTACCACAAATGTAAAGTCTGTCATCATGTAGCTACTCACATCATGTCCTTTTTCGTTTAACTTCCAAACACAAATGATGATATTCTTTTATGAAACCTGAGGGATTTCTATTCCTCGATTTTTAAAGTCCATTCCTACGGTGGCCCAGTAGTGCAGCCGTACTAAATTAAACCACAACACAACGAAATCGCCACAACACAACGGAAATGCTCCGACCACAAGGGGGCTCTTGGAGTGCAATAAAGTTAGTTTTCCTTGCCATTGTTCTATAGATTGGCCAGTCTTACAAAGATATAAACACTACGATCAGTTTTAAGTGTGTAACCATTGTATATCAACATTAAATATCAATTCAAAATCACCATAGCTGCATATTTATACTCGTGAACGCTTTTACAAGCGTTTCGATTAATCGAAATCGAATCGCGATTTGGCTTATGAAATAAATATATGCCCAGTGTGTTCGTGAAGAGCGGCTCTGTGATCAGGAGTGAACGCTCCTCCATCTGCGAGTTTGAGTCACTCAATACGTGCTTTTTGAAAGAGCAACAACCAGTAATGCAAGCGTTCATAAACCTATCCAACAAAAGACAACCTTTAATAACATGTTTTAACTCATATCGCCAGTCGAGTGTTTGCGAGCTGATGTGGCTTCTCATCACTGAATGAGGCAGACGATGCATTACTTTATAGTAATATATACAGTGATGAAGTCTATGTCAATCAGCACTTCATACTTTATTATTATGAAATACCCGAGAAGGCTTGAAGAACTCAAACACACCATATCTTATCGCAGTTGTGTGTTTATTGTCCTCATCGTTTCGGTCTTCTTTTTATTCAGCTACAGTGATAGTTTTATTAGGGATTTCCTGTAAAGTCATTATATCCCTTCTCTCGTATGAGAGTTTCTGCTCGAGGGCGCCCTCTAGCCTCCAGGATGATTGAAACATGAGTGTGTTTAGTGCCCAGCAGTGCTGATCCTATTTTGGGTAAAAAATAGGAAAAATAATACTTCTCTCTAAATAAATGCATATGACAATCCATATGTTTTTCTCCAGTGTACAGGAGTTTTTCCCTACAGTGGATGCATAAGAGGCTCATATTTCATATTAAAGACTTAGACTTTAAGAAATTGATATCACAGATAGAAAGCACTGATTTTTATAATAATATTATTTTTTAGACCTACCTTATGATTTTTAGTCATATGCTGTCTGCATATTAACAGGTAACACAGCAGTTCTTTTGTAAAATAAGTTTATGTAAAATATTAAGATTATTATTAATAATACTAATACTTATATATTGTTATATGTATTCTTAAATACTCCATTTTTAATTTTTAATAATGAAATTGTTATTGTTATAGTAATACTTCTTATTTTGTTCAATAGTAATTCTCAACTTAATTTTCATGAGAAAAACAATCACCAGACACATTATTGTCTGCCATGACAAAGTAAATTGGATGCTAATGAATCATCCTGATCAAGTAATTCTCATAAATCAGTGATTCTCCTACCATGAGTCTAATCATTTGATACAAGTAATTTGTTTTACAATACAACTCAACGCTCATTTAATGAAAGTAATTCTATCACCATCAAGTAATTCTCATAACATAGATTCTCAACCTGCTTTCCACGATACAAGTAATTTCAACCAAATATTTTGTCATTTCAAAAAATCATACAGAACCAAAATCATTTCTACAAGTATAACCAAAATCATTTATAATACAATAATTCAAGAATAATTTCCACGATACAAGTAATTCTCAACCAAAATCATTTCCACGATACAAGTAATTCTCAACCAAAATAATTTCCATGATACAAGTAATTCTCAGCAAAATAATTTCCACAATACAAGTAATTCTCATGCAAAATAATTTCCACAATACAAGTAATTCTCAACCAAAATCAATTTCCATGATACAAGTAATTCTCAACCAAAATCATTTCCACGATACAAGTAATTCTCAGCAAAATCAATTTCCACAATACAAGTAATTTCTCAACCAAAATCATTTCCACAATACAAGTAATTCTCAAACCAAAATCATTTCCACGATACAAGTAATTCTCAACAAAAATAATTTCCACAATAGTCATTTCAACCAAAATCATTTCCACGATACAAGTAATTCTCAACCAAAATCATTTCCACAATATAAGTCATTCTCAACCAAAATCATTTCCACAATACAAGTCATTCTCAACCAAAATCATTTCCACGATACAAGTAATTCTCAACCAAAATCATTTCCACGATACAAGTAATTCTCAGCAAAATCATTTCCACAATACAAGTAATTCTCAACCAAAATCATTTCCAAGATTACAAGTAATTCTCAACCAAAATCATTTCCAAGATTACAAGTAATTCTCAACCAAAATCATTTCCACAATACAAGTCATTCTCAGCAAAATAATTTCCACGATACAAGTCATTCTCAACCAAAATCATTTCCACGATACAAGTAATTCTCAGCAAAATCATTTCCATGATACAAGTAACCAAAAATCATTTCCACAATACAAGTAATTCTCAACCAAAATCATTTCCACGATACAAGTAATTCTCAACCAAAATCTCTTCCACAATATAAGTAATTCTCAACCAAAATAATTTCCACGATACAAGTAATTCTCAACCAAAATAATTTCCAATACAAGTCAATTCTCAACCAAAATCATTTCCACAATACAAGTAATTCTCAAACCAAAATTATTTCCATGATACAAGTAATTCTCAACCAAAATCATTTCCACGATACAAGTAATTCTCAACCAAAATCATTTCCAATACAAGTAATTCTCAACCAAAATCATTTCCACAATACAAGTAATTCTCATCCAAAATAATTTCCAATACAAGTAATTCTCAACCAAAATCATTTCCACAATACAAGTAATTCTCAACCAAAATCATTTCACGATACAAGTAATTCTCAGCAAAATAATTTCCACGATACAAGTAATTCTCAACCAAAATCATTTCCACAATACAAGTAATTCCTAAACCAAAATTATTTCCATGATACAAGTAATTCTCAACCAAAATCATTTCCACAATACAAGTAATTCTCAACCAAAATCATTTCCACGATACAAGTAATTCTCAGCAAAATCATTTCCACAATACAAGTCATTCTCAACCAAAATCATTTCCAATACAAGTAATTCTCAACCAAAATAATTTCCACAATACAAGTCATTCTCAGCAAAATCATTTCCACAATACAAGTAATTCTCAGCAAAATCATTTCCATGATACAAGTAATTCTCAACCAAAATCATTTCACAATACAAGTAATTCTCAGCAAAATCATTTCCACAATACAAGTAATTCTCAACCAAAATCATTTCCACAATACAGTAATTCTCAACCAAAATAATTTCCAATACAAGTAATTCTCAGCAAAATAATTTCCACAATACAAGTCATTCTCAACCAAAATCATTTCCACGATACAAGTAATTCTCAACCAAAATCATTTCCACAATACAAGTAATTCTCAACCAAAATCATTTCCACAATACAAGTAATTCTCAACCAAAATCATTTCCACAATACAAGTAATTCTCAACCAAAATCATTTCCACATACAAGTAATTCTCCAAAATCATTTCCAATACACAAGTAATTCTCAACCAAAATAATTTCCACAATACAAGTATTCTCAACCAAAATCATTTCCACGATGATACAAGTAATTCTCAACCAAAATCATTTCCTGATACAAGTCATTCTCAACCAAAATCATTTCCACAATACAAGTAATTCTAACCAAAATTATTTCCATGATACAAGTAATTCTCAACCAAAATCATTTCCACAATACAAGTAATTCTCAACCAAAATCATTTCCACAATAAGTAATTCTCAACCAAAATAATTTCCACAATACAAGTAATTCTCAACCAAAATCATTTCCACAATACAAGTAATTCTCAACCAAAATATTTCCACGATACAAGTAATTCTCAACCAAAATCATTTCCACGATACAAGTAATTCTCAACCAAAATCATTTCCATGATACAAGTAATTCTCAACCAAAAATCATTTCCACAATACAAGTAATTCTCAACCAAAATCATTTCCACAATACAAGTAATTCTCAACCAAAATCATTTCCATGATACAAGTAATTCTCAACCAAAATCATTTCCACAATACAAGTAATTCTCAACCAAAATCATTTCCACAATACAAGTAATTCTCAACCAAAATCATTTCCACAATACAAGTCATTCTCAGCAAAATCATTTCCACAATACAAGTAATTCTCAACCAAAATCATTTCCACGATACAAGTAATTCTCAACCAAAATCATTTCCACAATACAAGTAATTCTCAACCAAAATCATTTCCACAATACAAGTAATTCTCAACCAAAATCATTTCCACAATACAAGTAATTCTCAACCAAAATAATTTCCAATACAAGTAATTCTCAACCAAAATAATTTCCACAATACAAGTAATTCTCAACCAAAATCATTTCCACGATACAAGTAATTCTCAACCAAATCATTTCCACAATACAAGTAATTCTCAACCAAAATCATTTCCACAATACAAGTAATTCTCAACCAAAATCATTTCCACAATACAAGTAATTCTCAACCAAAATCATTTCCACGATACAAGTAATTCTCAACCAAAATAATTTCCAATACAAGTAATTCTCAACCAAAATCATTTCCACAATACAAGTAATTCTCAACCAAAATCATTTCCACGATACAAGTAATTCTCAACCAAAATCATTTCCACGATACAAGTAATTCTCAACCAAAATCATTTCCACGATACAAGTAATTCTCAACCAAAATCATTTCCACAATACAAGTAATTCTCAACCAAAATCATTTCCACAATACAAGTAATTCTCAACCAAAATCATTTCCACGATACAAGTAATTCTCAACCAAAATCATTTCCACAATACAAGTAATTCTCAACCAAAATCATTTCCACGATACAAGTAATTCTCAACCAAAATAATTTCCACAATACAAGTCATTCTCAACCAAAATCATTTCCACAATACAAGTAATTCTCAAACCAAAATCATTTCCATGATACAAGTAATTCTCAACCAAAATCATTTCCACAATACAAGTAATTCTCAACCAAAATCATTTCCACAATACAAGTAATTCTCAACCAAAATCATTTCCACAATACAAGTAATTCTCATCCAAAATAATTTCCACGATACACAAGTAATTCTCAACCAAAATAATTTCCACAATACAAGTCATTCTCAACCAAAATTATTTCCATGATACAAGTAATTCTCAACCAAAATCATTTCCACAATACAAGTAATTCTCAACCAAAATCATTTCCACAATACAAGTAATTCTCAACCAAAATCATTTCCACAATACAAGTAATTCTCAACCAAAATCATTTCCACAATACAAGTAATTCTCAACCAAAATCATTTCCACATACAAGTAATTCTCAACCAAAATAATTTCCACAATACAAGTCATTCTCAACCAAAATCATTTCCACGATACAAGTAATTCTCAACCAAAATCATTTCCACAATACAAGTAATTCTCAACCAAAATCATTTCCACAATACAAGTAATTCTAAACCAAAATTATTTCCATGATACAAGTAATTCTCAACCAAAATCATTTCCACAATACAAGTAATTCTCAACCAAAATCATTTCCACGATACAAGTAATTCTCAACTAAAATAATTTCCATGATACAAGTAATTCTCAACCAAAATCATTTCCACAATACAAGTAATTCTCAACCAAAATCATTTCCACAATACAAGTAATTCTCAAACCAAAATTATTTCCATGATACAAGTAATTCTCAACCAAAATCATTTCCACGATACAAGTAATTCTCAACCAAAATAATTTCCACAATACAAGTCATTCTCAACCAAAATCATTTCCACAATACAAGTAATTCTCAAACCAAAATTATTTCCATGATACAAGTAATTCTCAACCAAAATCATTTCCACAATACAAGTAATTCTCAACCAAAATCATTTCCACGATACAAGTAATTCTCAACCAAAATAATTTCCACAATACAAGTCATTCTCAACCAAAATCATTTCCACAATACAAGTAATTCTAAACCAAAATCATTTCCATGATACAAGTAATTCTCAACCAAAATCATTTCCACAATACAAGTAATTCTCAACCAAAATCATTTCCACGATACTAGTAATTCTCAACCAAAATCATTTCCACAATACAAGTAATTCTCATCCAAAATAATTTCCAATACACAAGTAATTCTCAACCAAAATAATTTCCACAATACAAGTCAATTCTCAACCAAAATCATTTCCAGATACAAGTAATTCTCAACCAAAATCATTTCCACGATACAAGTAATTCTCAACCAAAATCATTTCCACAATACAAGTAATTCTCAACCAAAATCATTTCCACAATACAAGTAATTCTCAACCAAAATCATTTCCACAATACAAGTAATTCTCAACCAAAATCATTTCCATGATACAAGTAATTCTCAACCAAAATAATTTCCACAATACAAGTAATTCTCAACCAAAATCATTTCCACGATACAAGTAATTCTCAACCAAAATCATTTCCACGATACAAGTAATTCTCAACCAAAATCATTTCCACAATACAAGTAATTCTCAACCAAAATCATTTCCATGATACAAGTAATTCTCAACCAAAATCATTTCCACAATACAAGTAATTCTCAACCAAAATCATTTCCACGATACAAGTAATTCTCAACCAAAATCATTTCCACAATACAAGTAATTCTCAACCAAAATCATTTCCACGACACAAGTAATTCTCAACCAAAATAATTTCCACAATACAAGTCATTCTCAACCAAAATCATTTCCAATACAAGTAATTCTAAACCAAAATTATTTCCATGATACAAGTAATTCTCAACCAAAATCATTTCCACAATACAAGTAATTCTCAACCAAAATCATTTCCACAATACAAGTAATTCTCAACCAAAATCATTTCCACAATACAAGTAATTCTCATCCAAAATCATTTCCAATACACAAGTAATTCTCAACCAAAATAATTTCCACAATACAAGTAATTCTCAACCAAAATCATTTCCACGATACAAGTAATTCTCAACCAAAATCATTTCCACATACAAGTAATTCTCAACCAAAATCATTTCCACAATACAAGTAATTCTAAACCAAAATCATTTCCATGATACAAGTAATTCTCAACCAAAATCATTTCCACAATACAAGTAATTCTCAACCAAAATCATTTCCAATACAAGTAATTCTCAACCAAAATAATTTCCACAATACAAGTAATTCTCAACCAAAATCATTTCCACGATACAAGTAATTCTCAACCAAAATAATTTCCACAATACAAGTCATTCTCAACCAAAATCATTTCCACAATACAAGTAATTCTAAACCAAAATCATTTCCATGATACAAGTAATTCTCAACCAAAATCATTTCCACAATACAAGTAATTCTCAACCAAAATCATTTCCACGATACAAGTAATTCTCAACCAAAATAATTTCCACAATACAAGTAATTCTCAACCAAAATCATTTCCACGATACAAGTAATTCTCAACCAAAATCATTTCCACAATACAAGTAATTCACAACCAAAATAATTTCCATGATACAAGTAATTCTCAACCAAAATCATTTCCACGATACAAGTAATTCTCAACCAAAATCATTTCCACAATACAAGTAATTCTCAACCAAAATCATTTCCACAATACAAGTAATTCTCAACCAAAATCATTTCCAATACAAGTAATTCTCAACCAAAATCATTTCCACAATACAAGTAATTCTCAACCAAAATAATTTCCAATATACAAGTAATTCTCAACCAAAATAATTTCCACATACAAGTAATTCTCAACCAAAATCATTTCCACAATACAAGTAATTCTCAACCAAAATCATTTCCATGATACAAGTAATTCTCAACCAAAATCATTTCCACAATACAAGTAATTCTCAACCAAAATCATTTCCACATACAAGTAATTCTCAACCAAAATCATTTCCACAATACAAGTAATTCTCATCCAAAATAATTTCCAATACACAAGTAATTCTCAACCAAAATCATTTCCACAATACAAGTAATTCTCAACCAAAATCATTTCCACAATACAAGTAATTCTCAACCAAAATCATTTCCACGATACAAGTAATTCTCAACCAAAATCATTTCCACAATACAAGTAATTCTCAACCAAAATCATTTCCACAATACAAGTAATTCTCAACCAAAATCATTTCCACAATACAAGTAATTCTCAACCAAAATCATTTCCATGATACAAGTAATTCTCAACCAAAATCATTTCCACAATACAAGTAATTCTCAACCAAAATCATTTCCACGATACAAGTAATTCTCAACCAAAATCATTTCCACAATACAAGTAATTCTCAACCAAAATCATTTCCACAATACAAGTAATTCTCAACCAAAATCATTTCCACAATACAAGTAATTCTCAACCAAAATCATTTCCACAATACAAGTAATTCTCAACCAAAATCATTTCCACAATACAAGTAATTCTCAACCAAAATCATTTCCACGATACAAGTAATTCTCAACCAAAATAATTTCCACATACAAGTCATTCTCAACCAAAATCATTTCCACAATACAAGTAATTCTCAACCAAAATTCATTTCCATGATACAAGTAATTCTCAACCAAAATCATTTCCACAATACAAGTAATTCTCAACCAAAATCATTTCCACAATACAAGTAATTCTCAACCAAAATCATTTCCACAATACAAGTAATTCTCATCCAAAATAATTTCCAATACACAAGTAATTCTCAACCAAAATCATTTCCACAATACAAGTAATTCTCAACCAAAATCATTTCCACGATACAAGTAATTCTCAACCAAAATCATTTCCACAATAACAAGTAATTCTCAACCAAAATCATTTCCACAATACAAGTAATTCTCAACCAAAATCATTTCCACAATACAAGTAATTCTCAACCAAAATCATTTCCACGATACAAGTAATTCTCAACCAAAATCATTTCCACAATACAAGTAATTCTCAACCAAAATCATTTCCACGAATACAAGTAATTCTCAACCAAAATAATTTCCACAATACAAGTAATTCTCAACCAAAATCATTTCCACAATACAAGTAATTCTCAACCAAAATCATTTCCACAATACAAGTAATTCTCAACCAAAATTATTTCCATGATACAAGTAATTCTCAACCAAAATCATTTCCACGATACAAGTAATTCTCAACCAAAATCATTTCCACAATACAAGTAATTCTCAACCAAAATCATTTCCACAATACAAGTAATTCTCAACCAAAATCATTTCCATACAAGTAATTCTCAACCAAAATCATTTCCACAATACAAGTAATTCTCAACCAAAATCATTTCCACGATACAAGTAATTCTCAACCAAAATCATTTCCACGAATACAAGTAATTCTCAACCAAAATCATTTCCACAATACAAGTAATTCTCAACCAAAATTATTTCCATGATACAAGTAATTCTCAACCAAAATCATTTCCACAATACAAGTAATTCTCAACCAAAATCATTTCCACGATACAAGTAATTCTCAACCAAAATCATTTCCACAATACAAGTAATTCTCAACCAAAATCATTTCCAATACACAAGTAATTCTCAACCAAAATAATTTCCACAATACAAGTCATTCTCAACCAAAATCATTTCCACAATACAAGTAATTCTAAACCAAAATTATTTCCATGATACAAGTAATTCAACCAAAATCATTTCCACAATACAAGTAATTCTCAACCAAAATCATTTCCACATACAAGTAATTCTCAACCAAAATCATTTCCACAATACAAGTAATTCTCATCCAAAATAATTTCCAATACACAAGTAATTCTCAACCAAAATAATTTCCACAATATAAGTAATTCTCAACCAAAATCATTTCCACGATACAAGTAATTCTCAACCAAAATAATTTCCACGATACAAGTAATTCTCAACCAAAATAATTTCCACAATACAAGCATTCTCAACCAAAATCATTTCCACAATACAAGTAATTCTAAACCAAAATTATTTCCATGATACAAGTAATTCTCAACCAAAATCATTTCCACAATACAAGTAATTCTCAACCAAAATCATTTCCACGATACAAGTAATTCTCAACCAAAATAATTTCCACGATACAAGTCATTCTCAACCAAAATCATTTCCACAATACAAGTAATTCTAAACCAAAATTATTTCCATGATACAAGTAATTCTCAACCAAAATCATTTCCACAATACAAGTAATTCTCAACCAAAATCATTTCCACGATACAAGTAATTCTCAACCAAAATCATTTCCACAATACTAGTAATTCTCATCCAAAATAATTTCCAATACACAAGTAATTCTCAACCAAAATAATTTCCACAATACAAGTCATTCTCAACCAAAATCATTTCCACGATACAAGTCATTCTCAACCAAAATCATTTCCACAATACAAGTAATTCTCAACCAAAATCATTTACACAATACAAGTAATTCTCAACCAAAATCATTTCCACAATACAAGTAATTCTCAACCAAAATCATTTCCACAATACAAGTCATTCTCATCCAAAATAATTTCCAATACACAAGTAATTCTCAACCAAAATAATTTCCACAATACAAGTCATTCTCAACCAAAATCATTTCCACGATACAAGTAATTCTCAACCAAAATAATTTCCACAATACAAGTAATTCTCAACCAAAATCATTTCCACAATACTAGTAATTCTCATCCAAAATCATTTCCACAATACAAGTCATTCTCAACCAAAATAATTTCCATGATACAAGTAATTCTCATCCAAAATCATTTCCACAATACAAGTAATTCTCAACCAAAATAATTTCAACGATACAAGTAATTCTCAACCAAAATCATTTCCACAATACAAGTAATTCTCAACCAAAATAATTTCCATGATACAAGTAATTCTCATCCAAAATAATTTCCAATACACAAGTAATTCTCAACCAAAATAATTTCCACAATACAAGTCATTCTCAACCAAAATCATTTCCACGATACAGGTCATTCTCAACCAAAATCATTTCCACAATACAAGTAATTCTCAACCAAAATCATTTCCACAATACAAGTAATTCTCATCCAAAATCATTTCCACAATACAAGTCATTCTCAACCAAAATAATTTCCATGATACAAGTAATTCTCATCCAAAATCATTTCCACAATACAAGTAATTCTCAACCAAAATAATTTCAACGATACAAGTAATTCTCAACCAAAATCATTTCCACAATACAAGTAATTCTCAACCAAAATAATTTCCATGATACAAGTAATTCTCATCCAAAATCATTTCCACAATACAAGTCATTCTCAACCAAAATAATTTCCATGATACAAGTAATTCTCAACCAAAATCATTTCCACAATACAAGTAATTCTCAACCAAAATCATTTCCACGATACAAGTAATTCTCAACCAAAATAATTTCCATGATACAAGTAATTCTCAACCAAAATAATTTCCATGATACAAGTAATTCTCAACCAAAATCATTTCCACAATACAAGTAATTCTCAACCAAAATAATTTCCATGATACAAGTAATTCTCAACCAAAATATTTTCCATGATACAAGTAATTCTCATCCAAAATCATTTCCATGATACAAGTCATTCTCATAAAGTAATTCAAGTAAGTAATGTGTATCGGAAAAACAATTACTAGTGTAAGATTTTAATCATCTCACCCACTAAGATTTGTGATTGCAATGGTGACAAAAATAATCACAATTATTATTTTTGCCATAATTATGCAGCCCTCCCTGAAGTCATAGGTTGCTGAAGGTGGACGTTTGTACAATTACTGTATACTACAAGACTTTTACTTGCTAAAAAAAGTCTAAACTATCAATCAGACAAGTAGATCAGTAGATTGACTGCGACACAGTTTTGATCATTTCGAGGCCGTCGAATTTTGTGTGCAATATGATACAGTAGGGTTAATTGGAAAAGCCAGCACAATAATCTATCATATCACACAATCAATAATCCTACTATCAGCTGATATACGAGTCTATCACTAGTCAAGATGCTCAAAATTGCTGCAAATCACTCAGACATGCACCAACGCAAACGCATTTTCTCTGTGCTTCTCTGGGACAGCAAAGCTGCGACAGGGAGGCCAGTTTAGAAGAGCAGCGTGTCTTCAGTTCCCGCTCTAATCTGCGCTCGCAGGTTTATTATAAACCACACTAACATCTCTGTAAATGAAGAGAAAGGCAGAGAGAGAAAGGAGAGTTGGGACAGAGGCCGAAACTGCTGCTTTATCTGTCCTCCCCAGTCCTACCGCAAAAAAAAAGCTTTATTTTATTTATAAACTTTGAACTATTTTCCGATAAAATGCCATTTTTTCGCTGTCATCCTTGATCTTCCATTCTATTCTCTCCTGAGCGGGCCTTTGAGGGAAACGGCACGCTCACAATCAGATAGCGCTATCAGCACGAAGCAGCTGGCTCTGCCGCGCACACACACACACACACACACACACACGCGTCGCCTGCTTCAGCCTCCCAGAATTCCCTTCACCAGACAGCCAGTACATTCCATTATCTTCACTCTCAGGCTTCACACACACAGACGTACGTACATACATACTTATACACACAGGAAAAGGAGAAATCAAAGGGAACAATTAATAAAGGTAACTAGCCGTTACCACCAGCTGCTCTTATCCAGCAGCACACACAAAAAACATGGGACTAGTAAAAAAGGAAATGAAAATGTCTTTATCTCCAGTTCATTTCCTCTTCCTTCTCTTCTTCTCTGTGTCTTGGGTTGACGCTAGTTATCTGAGCAGACAGACCTGGGAGCTCTGTCTAATGCACTCAGTCTGTGCGTCTCTGAGCTGATAAACACAACAGGAGAGACTGTGACACCCCCACCTCTTTATTTTTATATTCACGTCACTCCATAGGTGAAGTGAACCGTAGGTGCGCCGAGCACCAGACAAGTTTCTATTGCAACCAAGTCAAGGTCAACTTTCAACTCACTTAACTATGTCACTAGACAATCAAAAGATAATTTAAAGAGGACCTGTAATGCCTATTAGTTGCTGTTTGAGCATGAAAATGCAATGCAAAGTTCTTCTCTAAATCAGTGTCAGTGTTTCTGAACTCCCTGAAACGCCTCCATTGTAGTCTTGAGTTTTCTTCCGGGAACCAACACAATATTTCTCATTATAATAATTCATATGCAGAATAAAGGGGCGGGGCCTGGTTGAGTTAGTTAGTAGTGTGTTGAAACTGGCGGTTATGGTAAGGGACGGGGACATTTCCCAAACACCAATCACAGCACACCGCTCCAGCCAACCAGAAAACACATCAAAACTTTGCATAATAGGTCCTCTTTAATATTTAAATGCCATTTACTTTTAAAATGAATAGTGTCTTATTAAAACACACACACACACACACACACACACACACACACACACACACACACACACACACGTTTGTTTTTGTGAAATTTGAGGACATTCCATAGGCGTAATGCATTTTATACTGTACAAACCGTATTTTCTATCCCCTACACTGCCCCTGCCCCTAAACCTACCCATCACACACACACACACACACACACACACACACACACACACACACACACACACACACACACACACACACACACACACACACACACTCTGCCCCTGCCCCTAAACCTACCCATCACAGGAGACATGCTGCATTTTACATTTTCAAAAACATCACTTAGTGTGATTTATAAGATGTTTTCCTCATGGGGACAAAAATGTCCCCACAAGGACAAGGATTTTGGATATTGCCATCTTTGTGGGGACATTTTGTCCCCATAACGTAGGATTACCAGTCCACACACACACACACACACACACACACACTACCCATCACAGGAGATTGTGCAGTTTACTTTCTGTGAAAAAACTCATCCTGTGTGATTTATAAGCATTTTGAAAAGTGAGGACATGGGGAACGTCCTCATATTTCACCCTCTTTTGTAATACCTGTGTCATACCCATGTCATTATACACATTTGTGTCCTGATATTTCACAAAAACATGCCCACACACACACACACACACAAACACACAAGCAAGTTTTATAACAGAGTTCACAATAACATATGTTAAATTAGTTTATATTATTTTTAAGTAACATTAGTCAAGTTACTTATCATAAATTTACTTTTTTCAGTTTATTATTGTGAAAATTCAGTTCCCTGCAAACATGTATTTGTTGTTTGTAAAACTGCACAGATTTATTTGTGGATTGTACATTAGAGGATTTTGAGACATTCGTCAAAGTAAGACAGCAAACAAATCCTCTAAAATAAATGTGAATAAATATGTGTCAATCATCATCATGTAGTTGCTTTATTTCTGAGAAACATTGAGTATTCATTTGTGAATATTGTTTGATTTATTTGTAAACATGGAACAAATATCACCCCACAGACATGTAGTTGCAAAGTTACTTGTAGTTAGTAGAAATAAAATGTTAGCAGATATTAAGCAGACCGTCTACTAATACTCTAATGTCTGCTAGTTGACATGTAGTTGCAAAGTTACTTGTAGTTAGTAGAATGTCTAAAGTGGATGGTCAAAATAAAGTGATAGCAGATATTAAGCAGACTGTCTACTAATACTCTAATGTCTGCTAGTTGACATGTAGTTGCAAAGTTACTTGTAGTTAGTAGAATGTCTAAAGTGGATGGTCAAAATAAAGTGATAGCAGATATTAAGCAGACTGTCTACTAATACTCTAATGACTGCAATTTGACATGTAGTTGCAAAGTTACTTGTAGTTAGTAGAATGTCTAAAGTGGATGGTCAAAATAAAGTGATAGCAGATATTAAGCAGACTGTCTACTAATACTCTAATGACTGCAATTTGACATGTAGTTGCAAATTCACTTGTAGTTAGTAGAATGTCTAAAGTGGATGGTCAAAATAAAGTGTTAGCAGATATTAAGCAGACTGTCTACTAATACTCTAATGTCTGCTAGTTGACATGTAGTTGCAAAGTTACTTGTTAGTAGAATGTCTCAAGTGGATGGTCAAAATAAAGTGATAGCAGATATTAAGCAGACTGTCTACTAATACTCTAATGACTGCAATTTGACATGTTGCAAAGTTACTTGTAGTTAGTAGAATGTCTAAAGTGGATGGTCAAAATAAAGTGATAGCAGATATTAAGCAGACTGTCTACTAATACTCTAATGACTGCTAGTTGACATGTAGTTGCAAAGTTACTTGTAGTTAGTAGAATGTCTAAAGTGGATGGTCAAAATAAAGTGATAGCAGATATTAAGCAGACTGTCTACTAATACTCTAATGACTGCTAGTTGACATGTAGTTGCAAAGTTACTTGTAGTTAGTAGAATGTCTAAAGTGGATGGTCAAAATAAAGTGATAGCAGATATTAAGCAGACCGTCTACTAATACTCTAATGACTGCTAGTTGACATGTAGTTGCAAAGTTACTTGTAGTTAGTAGAATGTCTAAAGTGGATGGTCAAAATAAAGTGTTAGCAGATATTAAGCAGACTGTCTACTAATACTCTAATGACTGCAATTTGACATGTAGTTGCAAAGTTACTTGTAGTTAGTAGAATGTCTAAAGTGCATAGTCAAAATAAAGTGTTAGCAGATATTAAGCAGACTGTCTACTAATACTCTAATGACTGCTAGTTGACATGTAGTTGCAAAGTTACTTGTAGTTGGTAGAATGTCTAAAGTGCATAGTCAAAATAAAGTGTTAGCAGATATTAAGCAGACTGTCTACTAATACTCTAATGTCTGCTAGTTGACATGTAGTTGCAAAGTAACTTGTAGTTGGTAGAATGTCTAAAGCGCATAGTCAAAATAAAGTGTTAGCAGATATTAAGCAGATGTCTACTAATACTTTAATGACTGCTAGTTGACATGTAGTTGCAAAGTTACTTGTAGTTAGTAGAATGTCTAAAGTGCATGGTCAAAATAAAGTGTTAGCAGATATTAAGCAGACCGTCTACTAATACTCTAATGACTGCTAGTTGACATGTAGTTGCAAAGTTACTGGTAGTTAGTAGAATGTCTAAAATGGACTGTCAAATTAAACTGTTACAGAATTCGCTAAAAACAAAAAAGGGCATCAATGCTCCCCATAAGAGAATTGGACGAGAATATACAGATATCACAAAGAGCCACACTCAAGCGGAGCAGGGTGGGCAAAATCCAGCCTGCCACAGCAAGACAAACATTAACAGTGTGAAACACCTGCTTATCCCAGTCTGCACTGCTCTGGCACTGCCCAGACACCTGGCACATCCCAGCATACCCCAGCACTCTCCTCTTCCCTTCAGTTCTTTATCCGGCACGCCTGGCATATTCAGATACAGAAGCCCTCATTACAGCTCAATCCAACCTCAGCAAACACACAAACAGATTAGCCGCTTAAGACGTTCCCAATCCTCCAGTCCCTCGTCACTCCGCCGTGCTATCAGGACCCCGCACACCCCTCAGATATGAGCCGGGGGCAGGCTTAGCGCGGCTCCCATGCTCCCTCCTCCAAAAATCCCCCCACGCCACAGCCCCATGTCACAGCAGCCCCTAATACAATTAAAAGTCATTTGTGGAGTGCACAGCTTCAGCGGATCAGGAAAAGGAGGGAGGAAAGGAGACCCGAGCTGGGAATCATAAGGAATTTTAAGAAAAAAATAGACAATATTTGAAGGTAAAGCTTAAAATGGAACTGAACATCATACATATTATTCAGTTCCAACATTTAAAAAAATAGCCTGTTCCATTTTATTTTTATTTTGAAGCAAAACAGGCCTCAACTCTAAGGACTAGTTACAAAAAATAGGCCAAGTTGGCGCAAAACAAAAAATAAATAAAATGTAGTTATTTTTGAGCTATGTAACCGTGTATTGTTCAGTTGCATTAATGAAAGGATACTGGATACAGAGTATTTGTCAAAGAACAATACAACTTTTAAGACAGCCTTAAAACTACACTGGACATATTTGTCTTTCTGTATGGGAACAAGATAATAAGTGATAAAGTAAAAAAAAAAAAAGTATGTATTGTAGTGCGCTGCATCTTAATGCCCCAATTGCTTTGATGTGTTCATGACCGGTTTAATATCTAAAGGTCTTATATTAAATTAGGCATTACATTTTGGCTTGAGTCACTCCTGCTATACAGTAGCCACACCCCAAACTCTCAGCCTGCTACAGTAGCCACGCCTCAAACTCTCAGCCTGCTACAGTAGCCACGCCCCAAACTCTCAGCCTGCTACAGTAGCCACGCCTCAAACTCTCAGCCTGCAACAGTAGCCACGCCCAAACTCTCAGCCTGCTACAGTAGCCACGCCTCAAATTCTCAGCCTGCTACAGTAGCCACGCCCCAAACTCTCAGCCTGCTACAGTAGCCACACCCCAAACTCTCAACCTGCTACAGTAGCCACGCCTCAAACTCTCAGCCTGCTACAGTAGCCCACGCCCAAACTCTCAACCTGCTACAGTAGCCACGCCCAAACTCTCAGCCTGCTACAGTAGCCACGCCCCAAACTCTCAACCTGCTACAGTAGCCACGCCCCAAACTCTCAGCCTGCTACAGTAGCCACGCCCCAAACTCTCAGCCTGCTACAGCCACGCTCAAACTCTCAGCCTGCTACAGTAGCCACGCCTCAAACTCTCAGCCTGCTACAGTAGCCACACCCCAAACTCTCAGCCTGCTACAGCCACACCCCAAACTCTCAGCCTGCTACAGTAGCCACGCCTCAAACTCTCAGCCTGCTACAGTAGCCACGCCTCAAACTCTCAGCCTGCTACAGTAACTCTCAGCCTGCTACAGTAGCCACACCCCAAACTCTCAGCCTGCTACAGTAGCCACGCCTCAAACTCTCAGCCTGCTACAGTAGCCACACCCCAAACTCTCCGCCTGCAGTAGCCACACCCCAAACTCTCAGCCTGCTACAGTAGCCACACCCCTAAACTCTCAGCCTGCTACAGTAGCCACACCCCAAACTCTCAGCCTGCTACAGTAGCCACACCCAAACTCTCAGCCTGCTAGAGTAGCCACCCCAAACTCTCAGCCTGCTACAGTAGCCACACCCTAAACTCTCAGCCTGCTACAGTAGCCACGCCTCAAACTCTCCACCTGCTACAGTAGCCACGCCTCAAACTCTCAGCCTGCTACAGTAGCCACGCCCAAACTCTCAGCCTGCTACAGCAGCCATGCCCCAAACTCTCAGCCTGCTACAGTAGCCACGCCACAAACTCTCAGCCTGCTACAGTAGCCACGCCCCAAAATCTCAGCCTGCTACAGTAGCCACACCCCAAACTCTACACCTGCTAAAGTAGCCACGCCTCAAACTCTCAGCCTGCTACAGTAGCCACGCCTCAAACTCTCCGCCTGCTACAGTAGCCACGCTCAAACTCTCAGGCTGCTAGAGTAGCCACGCCCAAACTCTCAGCCTGCTACAGTAGCCACGCCTCAAACTCTCAGCCTGCTACAGTAGCCACGCCTCAAACTCTCAGCCTGCTACAGTAGCCACGCCACAAACTCTCAGCCTGCTACAGTAGCCACGCCCAAACTCTCAGCCTGCTACAGTAGCCACGCCTCAAACTCTCAGCCTGCTACATTAGCCACGCCCAAACTCTCAGCCTGCTACAGTATCCACACCCCAAACTCTCAGCCTGCTACAGTATCCACACCCCAAACTCTCAGTCTGCTACAGTAGCCACGCCCAAACTCTCAGCCTGCTACAGTAGCCACACCCAAACTCTCAGCCTGCTACAGTATCCACACCCCAAACTTTCAGCCTGCTACAGTATCCACACCCCAAACTCTCCATCTGCTACAGTAGCCACGCCCCAAACTCTCAGCCTGCTACAGTAGCCACACCCCAAACTCTCAGCCTGCTACAGTAGCCACGCCCCAAACTCTCAGCCTGCTACAGTAGCCACACCCCAAACTCTCAGCCTGCTACAGTAGCCACACCCCAAACTCTCAGCCTGCTACAGTAGCCACGCCCCACACTCTCCGCCTGCTACAGTAGCCACGCCCCAAACTCTCAGCCTGCTACAGTAGCCACGCCCCAAACTCTCAGTCTACTACAGTAGCCACACCCCAAACTCTCAGCCTGCTACAGTAGCCACACCCCAAACTCTCCGCCTGCTACAGTAGCCACGCCCCAAACTCTACACCTGCTACAGTAGCCACGCCTCAAACTCTCAGCCTGCTACAGTAGCCACGCCCCAAACTCTCAGCCTGCTACAGTAGCCACGCCCCAAACTCTCAGTCTGCTACAGTAGCCACACCCCAAACTCTCAGCCTGCTACAGTAGCCACGCCCCAAACTCTCCGCCTGCTACAGTAGCCACACCCCAAACTCTCAGTCTGCTACAGTAGCCACACCCAAACTCTCCGCCTGCTACAGCCACACCCCAAACTCTCCGCCTGCTACAGTAGCCACGCCCCAAACTCTCAGTCTGCTACAGTAGCCACACCCCAAACTCTCAGTCTGCTACAGTAGCCACACCCCAAACTCTCCGCCTGCTACAGTAGCCACACCCCAAACTCTCCGCCTGCTACAGTAGCCACGCCCCAAACTCTCAGCCTGCTACAGTAGCCACGCCCCAAACTCTACACCTGCTACAGTAGCCACGCCCCAAACTCTCCGCCTGCTACAGTAGCCACGCCCCAAACTCTACACCTGCTACAGTAGCCACGCCCCAAACTCTACACCTGCTACAGTAGCTCTTTTTCACAGACAGTCTTTATTGTCTTACCATTCAAAATAATTTAATTGATTAACCTTGTTCAAGACACGTGCATACAGTACAGTGGTATTGAGATCTTTGAGATCTTGCATTGCACCTGGTTACAAGTAAGTTCCGTCCTCACTATAAATAGAAATGCTGCGTGACACAATCACAGCCAATCTGAACATATTTGATGTTTAAAGGCACTTGCACACTAAAGAATAGATAGGAATGTGTGTGGTGTGTTTTGAGGGTGTGGAAAGACGGAATACAGTGAACTGGAAAGCACAATTGGGACTTTTGAGTGAAACAGCTTGGGCTCATTCTCACTGTGCCAGCAGGGATCCGTCCAGGCCACCAGGCGATGGCTGGTTCCCTCATCCCACCTTCAAATGTAGTCTCCTTCCCACAGAGAAACGGGCCGTTGCTGCCGCCTGAGGATGACAACAGACAGGACAGAATCACAAACTCAAAGCCTCGGCTGCGGAGTACAGTGAGAGCAATTCATCTCTGACAAATAATCTTTACAAAAGAGACCCATGACACAAAGTAATTGAATTGGTGTATTGGGAGTATGCATGAAAGATGAGTTGAGAGAATAGAAGACAGAACAGAAGGCAAGGGTCTTGAGATACATTTTAAAGCTTGACATAACTTGTCTTGAAAATGTGACGCTTGTAGAACAAGACAAAGCTAGATACAATGCAATGTTAAAAATGGCCACGGGCAACTGTGTACAGAGACCAATAATGAAAAAATAGCACAGGATATGCACGTTTGATACAGGACTGTGTTTGGCAAAAGACAAATGAACCTCAGCCTCCTCTAAAAATGCATCGGAATAAACAAACCTAGCAGTATTGGAGAGTAACTAACTAATGTCATTGGTAACTTAACGTCATTTTATTGGTAAAATTAAAGAATAAATTAACTGGGTAAATTGAATTAATCACATAAAAAAATTATAAGATTTTAAGTGCCCCTATTATGCTATTTTAAAGGTTCCTAATTTTGTTTTAGACATACAATATACATTGCAGCATCAGCTCATTTCTTTAAAGAGTCTGAAACGGTTCGTACGAAGATTCAATCTCTCTAAACCCTGCCTTTCCGAGAGCCTGCTCTGCTCTTATTGGTCAGACGGCCCACTCTGTTGTGATTGGTCGGAAACCAAATACCCATTAGCAAATCTGAATTTTAGCTCTGGATCTTGATACACAGAGATACGAACAGTAATGATTAGGGGTCTAACGTTACACACATTCGTAGCCGTTTCGGTACAGGGCTTCCGGTACGGTGCACGTGTGTACAGAACGGTACGAATGCAATCTCGAACAGTTTACAGTTGGCTTGTTTTAAGCATGGAACACACTTCAATCCAAGTTCCCACACGAACATATGAAGTATTCTGTCCATTATATCAGGAAATTCAAACGATAAATGCCGCTTTGACGCTCTTTAATGTGTCTTGACTAATCTCTGTACAGGTGAGTGAATGCAATCATCATAGTCAAAGAATAAACATGAATGAACATCTGAAGGTGTGTTGAGGATATACACTTACTGAAGCGCATCACATGTGTGTAATCTCTAAATCAGTGTTTCAACAGCTGACAAACGTCAATAAAACAGCTTGAGAACAATGAGCATCACATGACCTCAGGAGTAATTCTGTGTCCACAGCTGTGATATGACCTACACTAGCCAATATATTCATTATATTAGCCAATATATTCATTATATTAGCCGATATATTCATCATATTAGCCGATATATTAATCTTATTAGTCGATATATTCATCATATTAGCCGATATATTCATAATATTAGCCGATATATTCATCTTATTAGCCAATATATTCATCATATTAGCCGATATATTCATCATATTAGCTGATATATTCATCTTATTACCCGATATATTCATCTTATTAGCCTATATATTCATCATATTAGCCTATATATTCATCATATTAGCCGATATATTCATCATATTAGCCGATATATTCATCATATTAGCCTATATATTCATCGTATTAGCCGATATATTCATCATATTAGCCGATATATTCATCATATTAGCCTATATATTCATCATATTAGCCGATATATTCATCATATTAGCCGATATATTCATCATATTAGCCGATATATTCATCTTATTAGCCAATATAATTATCTTTTTAGCCGATATGTTCATTGTATTAGCTGATATGTTCATTGTATTAGCTGATATGTTCATTGTATTAGCTGATATATTCATTGTATTAGCTGATATATTCATTGTATTAGCTGATATATTCATTGTATTAGCTGATATGTTCATTGTATTAGCTGATATGTTCATTGTATTAGCTGATATATTCATTATATTAGCCGATATATGCATTATATTAGCCGATTTATTCATTATATTAGCCGATATATGCATTATATTAGCCGATTTATTCATTATATTAGCCGATATATTCATTATATTAGCCGATATATTCATTATATTAGCCAATATATTCATTATATTAGCCGATATTTTCATCATATTAGCCGATATATGCATTATATTAGCCGATATATTCATTATATTAGCCGATGTATTCATTATATTAGCCGATATATTCATTATATTAGCCGATATATTTATTATATTAGTTTATATATTCATCTTATTAGCCGATATATTCATTGTATTAGCCGATCTATTCATTATATTAGTTTATATATTCATCATATTAGCCAATATATTCATTATATTAGTTTATATATTCATCTTATTAGCCGATATATATTCATTATATTAGCTGATATATTCATTATATTAGCCGATCTATTCATTATATTAGTTTATATATTCATTATATTAGTTTATATATTCATCATATTAGTCGATATATTGTGATATATTCATTATAGTAGCCGATCTATTCATTATATTAGTTTATATATTCATCATATTAGCCGATATATTGTGATATATTCATTATATTAGCCAATCTATTCATTATATTAGTTTATATATTCATCATATTAGCCGATATATTGTGATATATTCATTATATTAGCCGATATATTCATTATATTAGCCGATATATTCATTATATTAGCCGATATATTCATTATATTAGCCGGTATATTCATTATATTAGCCGGTATATTCATTACATTAGCCGATATAATGTGATATATTCATTATATTCACTGAACCTGTTACTGATGTGTGGATTATTAATGTGTGTTTATGAGAATGACAGCCACTGTGTGTAAATGATTATAATGCAACAACGAATTGGAGTAAAAACATTATTTTTTAATTAGATTTAGAAGTTAATGCAAAAACTGTCTAATGTGAACATTACCTGTTTGCACACATTGTGTTATTTTAGTGTTGATTATTATATCTAAACATGAAAACCAACAAAATTTAGGCTAATTTAGACTCTGTTGTTATATTACAGTAATGTGCGAGTAAGGGCTCCCTATAGTTTACACTTCACAGCATTAGCAGAGATTTAAAAAACTTTATCTTTAAGAAACTTTTAGCTTAAGGACAGACAAAATTTGTTCAGTAAACCACTGTTTAATAAAAAATACAGTTTTATATTTAGATTTCTCTGCCCTGCTGTACCGAGCCATTCATTTTGTGTACCGTTACACCCCTAGTAATGATGGCATTTTTTTCCATATCAATCCCAGTGTGAGTCTCATCCTTTGGAAGAGCATCAAAGCGTCTTCTCCACATGACCAACACCAACCAAACTCTTCCAGTCTCAGATAAGGGCGGGGGAAAAAAGAGACACTGTTCGCCGGCAGCCAATGAAGATCAAAGGCTGGCATTATGCAAATGTGTTACATTGTTACGTAGGTTTGTAACAGGGAGTGAGAATGGAATTACTGGTTGACTTGTTTCAGCAGTTCTGAACCTATTTTTCTTTTAGGAGCCAAAATTTCAGCATCCTCATGCATCACCACTGATTTAGAGCTCTTTATCCAAATAAATTCCTAAATAAAAAGGTGGCAAAAACCCACTTTGTCGCGGTCCGGACATCACTGCCGCCCCGTTATCCGAGGTGAAGAACACCAGTGTGTTGTTGTGGACGCCCAGACTGACCAGACGAGCCAGAATCTGTCCAACGCTGTGATCCAGCTCCATCACGGCATCACCGTAACTACAAGACAAACACACACCTCAATCAAACCATAAAAAATTACCCCGCATAACCTCCAGTTGCTCTAACCCAGAGAGCATAACAAATTCTGTCGAATTAGCCCACGTTTGAAACCTGTCCTGTGACAGACGGATGTGATATATGGAGGAAGATAGATGTCTCAGACTGATGCGCGCTGGTTATAAAACTTTAAGATGTGGCGTGTCAGGCTGAATCCCTCCACTGCCGACACCTGGCTAATACCCCTCAGCCTTGATCCATTCCTCTGTCAACACAAACCTCATTTAGCATTCTGAAGAAACGTATGCTTACTGAAGCCCCAGGATTGCAAAGCCCTGGGCGGAATACTAAACAGCTGCAGACAAGACTACCAATGAAGACTCAAGCCCTCATTCATGCCTCAAAGCAGGGAAAATGACATTGTATTAACCAAACATTTATATAATACAAAACAGGAATGCACAGAAGCCGAATGATTGGCCCAATCGATACTTCAGCTATCATACCCACGGGGCTTGACATTCACGTTTTTGCTTGCCAGTCACTGTGGCTAGAGGTTACTAGCAACTGCATTTTCTGCATTTGTGGTTGGCTATATGTAAATGACCACTGTACACACACAAATCAAGACCACATGAAATGTATACCATGCCAGGTCATCAAATCGGCCTGTTTAGCTCTGATGTGTAAAGCACCTTAATCTAGACGGAGAAACACTAACAGTAGAAAAAAATAAGATTAGTTGGTGTAGATATAATTTATTCTCAAGCAATATTCTCATCAGGGTTCTATCAGCTATGCCATATTTAAATCCAGCATATTTTGTGTATGAGCCCATACAGTGAAATACTGTGGGGAGGTGGGCGAGCGAGATACGTGGGAAGAGCGAGCGAGACCGGTGCATGACTGAGAATGAGCGTCACCTGTGATGAGGGAGCTCGGAGGCATATAAGGACGAGCAACACCAGTGAGGGACGAGAGAGGGCCAGGCCTGGACTTTACACTGTAGTTTATTTACGTTTTATTATGTGTGTGCGTGTGTGTGTGGCAGCCGTTGCCCACGGTACTTTCGTTTCGTTTTGTTTATTTATTTAGTCTTGTGTTAACGTTCGCCGGTTCCCGCCTCCTTCTTCCCTAATCTACGAACAGATTTACAAATACATATGCATATTTTCACGTGATTCGACAGTTGATTTTATTAAATATTACAAATCTAAGAGGTGACACCTAGACTAACACTTTATAGTTGTTTTTATGATTGAATCATTCTCTTCAAATGCTATTGAAGTTAGAAACATGTCGTCTGTAACTTTAGAGGCGGTCCCTAAATTTGCGGTGATCTTTGTTTGAAACTATCCGCTGCTATTACTATTAATAACTGTATGAATGAATCTCTACATTGCACACATCTGTGTTGTTTATGATGAGAGTGCAGATCTCAGTGAGTCTGAGCAAAACTATTGGCTAATCTGAACGCCTCTGATTATTAGACACTGCATTCATAAGCTCAACAGAATCGCGCGTGATTGGTCGCAATGCGATTATAACAGATGTCTTTTGAGAAGACTACAATAAAATTCAACCAGTGGGAGTGACTGTGTTTATGTAAATGTAAGATGTTAATTATACAGTTGTGGCCCATTTTTGTACATTGAATCAGGATGTGTCGTCTTTACGGTTTTGTGGGATTGAAAAAGTGAGTGTGCCACCTAGAGGAGGCGATGATGAATTGCTATTACAGAGACGTGAGTCGTTTTTTACTTTTCAGACTTTATCACCTATGGGTATGAATGATGAAGCATCATTTAATGTGATGTTATTAAAAAAGTGTAATTTATTTTATAATTGTTTATGTAACTATGCATATGTATATGTGGTACTAATGTCGCAATAATCAATATATCGCACAATATATTATGTACATGACCTCAATTATTTTTTTGTGATGCAATATATAGCACATTATGTTTACATGATAATGAATGTAACCAACATTTCACTGGATTGTGCGGTCATCTTGTGTGTTTTCTGTGCCGGAGGTGAAAGTGATTCTGGGGCAGTTCCTTCACACACAGAGCGGTCATCCACAGGGGAAGAAAAGCACCGTTTGAGGCGTTATAGTGTTTTCCTGACCACTACTGACCGTTTGGAAGAATCAGCCCAAATGGACTCGATCCCCTGTTCCGGAGCAGATCTACATGCCAACGCAGAATGACGAGTGTTAAAGACGCTTCACACGGGAACATGTTTATTTACTATTTATTCAATTTTCTTTTTTTTATTTAGGATAATATATTTTTTACCCTTAATTTCCGTGATCTAAAGAATTAAAAGATTGTCATTTGAAAGTGTGCAGGTCTACTTGCATTATTACGCTGTTATATTAGGATTATATATTCAGTGGCATAAAATAGTCTTAAAATGACAATAATATCGTTTATCGCAATTATTTATGGGACGATATATTGCGTGACAAAAAGTGGTTATCGCGACAGGCCTAAGCATGATTACTAATCAATAGTTCTCTGCAATGATTGGTCATGTTACATATTTAAATGTGATGGGTAATATGTATATGCCTGATGAAGGTCATGAGAGCGAAACGTTGCTAATAAAACATTTTTGATATTTTCTGCAAGCATTGATAGCGTGCGGGATTAGTTTATCCTCTTTCCCACGCACTGTGGTGAAACACACAACAGGTGCGATGGTAATTGTGTATTCATTTTTACAAGTGAAATCAGAAAATACTCATTTTAATGTACATTACAAAACATAAATAGTGTGACCAGTAATGTAGCACACTTTTCTATCCAAGCCATATTATTTGCAGTATCATTCATGTGTGTATCACAAACATGCAGAACGAGTTACACCGTGCAGTTTAACAATTTAGCAATTCTCACATACCGGCCCCTTCGACTCTTTCCCAGGAAGTGTTTTGAGGCGTAGACCGGCGCGTGAGTTGCATCTGGAGCCCAGTAGAGAAAGAAGGGCCGTTGAGCCGTGGCTTGCTGAGAGATGAAGTCCAAGCCTTCCTGGAGACAGACAGAATCAAAACCATCCCATAGTGCATCTGTCCATGACTGATCCACACAAATAAACATTAATCAAGCCAATGAACAGGAAAACTCACCTCCAGATAGATTTGAGTGAGGTTGGATTCCCCCGTTTTCACATTAATCCCAAACTCTTCATAATACCTGCAAAACACACAGATCGTCTAAACTTTCTGCTTCCTGCAGATCTAATGAGACCTTCCCCGCAAACTCATTTCAGCGCCATATGAGTTCTTGTTCCAAATGAGGAGCTTCCTAAACCAAGTGCTGCACCGGGGTGTGATTACGCAGTGAATTTGAAGAGGTAAATTGCGAGATTGTGTCTCAGAAGACACACACGCGTTGTGAGAAGGAGCTGAGGCGTGGACTCTCTTATGCTCCGGCTGTTCCAGGTGTCCTAACACACCGCTAACGCAACCTGCCATCTCTCGGGTGTACACGTGTGTTTGTCTGACCGCGCTCAAACACGCCATGCTGATTAAATCCACTGCTAAGCGCAAAACTAGCCCTATCGCCAGAGCCAATGACCCAGAATGCACAAACATTATGGCTGTTTGGGAAGGAACAAATAGGCAGAAAATTAGATCCTGCACTGCAGCTGGTACAAAAAGAGAGAAAAGGAAATTCACTTCACCTAACAAACGATTTTTACACTTTCTGAAGAAAATTTCAGTGATTCTCAGTGTTTTCCCACACACTTGGCCCTCTTTTGAAAACGACAGATCCACAAGCTGGGTTTTTTTGGGCTACTTTTATCGTGTACTGCGGCAACAGCCATGGTTTCTGAGGGGATCTCAGCAAGCATTATGTTTGTACCTCACCTTCCCTTCATTTCAGAGTTGCTGTAGACGGGTATATTGGGACGGAAGCTGTCATTGTAGGGGCCGAAATGGCAGTTCGGTGCACCAAACCATTCGTCAAAGCCGTGCTTCAGAGGCAAGTGTTGAGCTCTGTGCCCAAGGTGCCTGAGATTGGGGATAAAGATTAAATACAAATCTTATAAAAGATACCAGCTATGTTCGAAAAGCAAGGAATTTAATTAATAAAATGATTAAAAACGATCAAATTATGTATTAATTGCTAACATTAATACCTACAAATTTAACTTAAAATGTACTTAAATATACTTGCAATGCATATGACAGTATATTTGCTATGTGCACATACACCGATCAGGCATAACATCCTAATATTGTGTTGGTCCCCCAGCCCGGAACCGTCGAGGCATGGACTCCTCTAGACCCCTGAAGGTGTGCTGTGGTATCTGGCACCAAGATGTTAGCAGCAGATCCTTTAAGTCCTGTAAGTTGCGAGGTGGGGCCTCCATGGATCTGACTTGTTTGTTCAGCACATCCCACAGATGCTCGATTGGATTGAGATCTGGGGAATTTGGAGGCCAAGTTAACACCTCAAACTCGTTGTTGTGCTCCTCAAACCATTCCTGAAGTGCCACATTGCTCCGTGGTCCAGTTCTGATGCTCACGTGCCACTGTTGGTGCTTTCGGCGGGGTCAGGGGTCAGCATGGGCACCCTGACTGGTCAGCGGCTATGCCGCCCCATACGCAACAAACTGCGATGCTCTGTGTATTCTGACCCCTTTCTATCAGAACCAGCATTAACTTCTTGAGCAGTTTGAGCTCCAGTAGCTCGTCTGTTTGATCGGACCACACGGGCCAGCCTTCGCTCCACACGTGCATCAATGAGCCTGGGCCGCCCATGACCCTGTGGCCGGTTCTCCACTGTTCCTTCCTTGGAGCACTTTTGATAGATCCTGACCACTGCAGACCGGGAACACCCCACAAGAGCTGCAGTTTTGGAGATGCTCTGACCCAGTCGTCTAGCCATCACAATCTGGCCCTTGTCAAACTCGCTCAAATCCTTACGCTTGCCCATTTTTCCTGCTTCTAACATATCAACTCTGAGGACAAAATGTTCACTTGCTGCCTAATATATCCCACCCACTAACAGGAGCCGTGAGGAAGAGATCATCAGTGTTATTCACCTGTTATGCCTGATCGGTGTATATATATATATATATATATATATATATATATATATATATATATATATATATATATATATATATATATATATATATATATATATATATATATAAAATTCTGCAAAGCTATAAGCTTTTTGTGGAATTAAAAATGCATTCTATCGTTTGAGACGTTTCCCCCTGCACACTGCTTCATATTCTATTATAGCTCATATGATTATTCAGAGATAGACATCTCGTCATGAGAGGAGCTGCAGGAATCTTACCACTTTCCGACGATCTTGCTGACATAGTCTTTCTTTTTCAGCAGTTCTGGAAGCAGGATCTCGTCCTGAGATATCCCCCCCACTATCTCCTGAGGTGTGTATGCTGTGGGAGAGAGAATCCATCATAGGCCGTGTTGGGATGAGGTACTCTTAAAAGTAGTGTGTTACAATATTGCATTACTCCCTAAAAACTATTTGCGTGGCTATTTACAGAAAGTAATGCATTACGTTACTTTTGCGCGTGTATAGCGTGCTTGTTTGTTTTATAATAGTAGTGCACTATATATTTAACCCCAGGAGTCTGAGCTGTGTTGTGGCCCTTTAGAAGTTTTGACATGCTCTGACATTTGTGTTTTTTCAGTTGCTTATAAACACATTAATGGCAAAAGTGTCATTACACTGTATTCAGCTGGCAGAGGCTATTTACACTAACCCCGCCCACTGACATCTGATTGGACTAGACAAAATGACAAAAGAAACCTGTCTGATTACAGGTGACGTGTAAGGCGTTTGATGCAATCAACCCGAGTTCGAATCCGCCTTTTTCTCTTCTCGGGTATTTAATAGTAGGAATTACTGCTTTATTGTCCTAATTAATGACTTTAATAATAATAATTTACACTCAATATATTGTTTTTTTACTGTCATGCAATAAACTGAGGTGCAAAAAGTATTTACCACTATTTGCACTAAGTATAAAATGCATCTAGGATTGCAAAATTTCCAGACACTTTCCAGGATTTTTTTGGGAAATGTTTTGGAAACCCATCTAACAGCGATTTACATGAATGACATACTGCTATTTGTACTATGAAAAAGCAAAAGTTTTATGTTTTGCAAATGCAAAGGCCCTTTCAAAGCAAAAGCCACAGGCTGAAGAAAATGCAAATCCACGTCTGTACAGCAGAGGCGCAACAATAAAAACAACAGTGTCAGTAAATAAATCGAAAAACAAAGGGTTACTTATTTGAAAAAGTAACTTAAAAGTAATGCATTAGTTGTTACTTGAAAAAAGTAATCGGATTACATAACTCCAGCTGAGGAAAGAAGCAAATATTTCATGATCATACCATTCCTCGCATGAGCATTGGTGGTGTAGAATCCGTTGCGCACGGGAAGTCTTCCGGTAAGCAGAGCCGCCCTGGCTGTGGGATTACACAGACAAACTAGATGAGTGAAGATCGTTGGGACAAACTTTGATGTTGGCTTGACAAAGCCGTATGAACGTTTGAAAGTTTTATAAGCTGGAAATAGAAAGAAAGAGACATTGCTAACACTTTATTTTAAGTGTCCTTGTTACATGTACTTAACGTAATAACAGTAAATGATGCATAATTACATGCAACTAACCCTCAACCAAACCCTAACCCTTACTCTACAGTAAGTACATGTTGTTAATTAATATTACTCAGTACTTAAATATATAATTACACTGTAACAATGACAACGTAAAATAAAGTGTAACCACGTTAGAGCACGCTTCTAGCATGAATTAACATCTTGTTTTAATGTTGTAAGTATGAATAAGCATGTTGCTATCATGATTTTGCTAGCATGAATTAGCATGTTTTGCATTTTGTTAACATGATTAAACATTTTGCTAACATGTTTTAGCATACTTTTATGTTAGAATGCTTCTAGATTGAATTAGCACGTTGCTAACATGCATTAAAACATTGACAGCATGATTTAACATTTTGTTAACATGTTTTAACACGCTGCTAACATGAATTAGCATGTTTCTAGCATGTTATTAACATTATTTAAAATTTGGTAACATGTTAACACACTGCAAGCATGCATAAACATTTTTTGCTAGCATGTTTTAACATGATTCATCATGTTGTTAACATGTTTTAGAATGCTTCTAGCATCAATTAACAGGTTCCTAACATGTATTAAAACATTGCCAGCATCAAATAAGCATTTTGCTAGCATGATTTAACATACTGTCATGATTTAACATTTTGACATTTTAACGCTGCTAACATGAATCAGCCTGTTTTAACATGTTAACATTATTTAACATTTTGATTACACATGTTAACACGCCGCTAGCATGAGTTAACATTTTGCTAGCATGATTTATCATGTTAACATTTTTTAGAATGCTTCCAGCATGAGTTATCATTTTGTTAGCACGTTTTAAAACATTTCTAGCATGAGTTAGCATTTTGCTAGCATGGTTTGTTAACATATGCATGTTTTTAAAATATTTTAACACGATACTATCATAAATTAACATGCTGCTAGCATTAATTAACATGTTGCTATCATGAATTACCATTTTGCTACCATTTTTTTACATGTTGTTAGCATTAATTAGCATGTTGCTACCACAAATTAACCTGTTGTTAACACGTTTTAATGCTGCTATTATGAATTACCATTTTGTTAACATTTTTAACGTGTTAGCATGAATTAGCATTTTTTTGCTGACATGTTGCCAGCATAAATTAGCATGCTGTTAACGTTTTACTGCTGCTATCACATTTTTTAACATGTTGTTAGCATGAATTAGCACTTTGCTAACATGTTTTAACATGTTGATAGCATTAATTAGCATGTTGCGAGCAAGTTTTAACATGTTGTGCTTGAATTAGCATGTTTTACTAGAATGATTTAACGTGTTGCTTAAAAGCATATGGAATTATGATGATGTTTATTCGTCGTTTTGAGGCAAACCATAAGTGAGATCATTTAAAAGTCTGAACAGTCTGAAGAGCCGAGTTT